>JASAOG010000077.1:1397500-1865000 GCA_030265305.1 Biomphalaria pfeifferi
ATAGGTCTTGTTCTTCATCAAGGGAACGCAAGAGATATATGTCTCGCTCTTCGTCAAGGGAACGCAAGAGACATATGTCTCGTTCTTCTTCAAGGGAATGCAAGAGACATATGTCTCGTTCTTCTTCAAGGGAACGCAAGAGACATAGATCTCGATCCTCATCTAAGGAGCGCAAAAGATACAGGTCAGGATCTTCAGAAAAAGAAAGCAGAGTAAGGTCCAGGTCAAGGTCCAAAGAGAGTCAGAGAAAAAGGTCAACATCAAAAGATTTGAAGTCTGGGTCCGAAAAAAAGACAAAATCCCAAGAAAACTCCATCTCAAAAAATAGATTTGAACAAAAAGAGCCCTCAAGGGATAACTCAGCTTCTCGAAATACAAAGGAGTCTCTGATGAAAGATAAGTCCCCAGGTGAACCACCTGTTACTTCCCCTTTGAGGGCCCAGCCTAGGCCTCTTTCTCCCTCAGCCAACCCAGAGGCCCAGGCTCCGCATTCCAAATGGGAATCGGCAGATAAAGACAGCTCGGCGGAGAAAGAGGAGGACAGCAAAAAAAACGGAAAGCTTGACAGAGTTGGAGAAATTTCTGATTGACCTGAAGCACCAGAAGAAGAAACAGTGGATAGCTGAAGGGAAACTGAAAGAGAAAGAATAGACGTTGTCGTGTAGGTTGAAGGTTAGGCTGATCATTCAGCACAGAATTGTATGCTACTGACTGAAAAGAAAAATATAGTTTAAATACCAGTGCATAGCGTTTTCAAGTTTTCTTGTGTTGTCACACCTACGAAAAGGTGAACTGATAGTGGAACTTCCTATGTACATAGGGCCATCTTCTGATTTCATTGCATTGTCATTTTTTTTGTTTTAATTTATCTCAGTTGAGAACTACCAAGTAACAACATGAAGCCTTAGCATGGTTTCACAGAATATTACATTCACGTCTTTTTTTTTTCATAGTCTGTTTATAATAATAATAAGGCTTGTCTTCGAGTCTGAAGATTAATGAGGTTTGCAGTATTTCCCATGGCTACGCAGCCCCAGCTGTGACCTACATATTTTGCCACATCTAAGGCAAGCATAACCATTGTCCGCCGGTGGGATATGCTAAGAAAGACATGATTGTTAACTGGCCTGTGGTTTGCTAGAATCTGTCCCAACTGTAATTGTATTAAAGATGTTCCATATATTTCATTGAATGTCCTGGATCAAAGATTTATCCATCTCTTTGTTTAACTTGGTTGTAGATTATTAATGGTTAAGGACTTTTTAATCATCCTGGAACTTGCATGTTATTGTTTTTTTTATAGTTCTAATAATGAACTTGTAAAATGGTGTTTGTCCAGATTGCAATGAAAACGGTTTATTGCCTGTATGTTGTATTTAATTGTTTTTAATCTCACTAAGTGACCTGTACTGAAAGTTTCAGACCCCCCACCCCCCAAATTAATTCAAATTAAAAGCTGGCAGAGTTTCTCCCCCCCCCCCCCCCCATTCACGCCTTGTGTTACATGTGATTAAGTTCATGGAATGAATCAGTTATCTAATAAATGAAATGGATGTGGTTGCTAAATAGTAGAGTACTCAGCTAAACCAAAATTTCAGTTTTGGGACATGTCCCTCTTGGCCTGGCTATTTGCTGATACTCTATACCTAGACCATTTGTTTGCTGTCATGAAACTTCAAACTGTTAAAGCCCTTTTGTTGTTTGTTTTTCTTTTTAAATCCATTGATTTAAAAATAATAAAATGTCTATAGTGTTGAACTCAAAATAAACTGTATGATTCAACAGACTTGTTTTGTTTGTTTCTTCCTGTGGAAATGTGTGTGTCCTGTGTTAAAATCACCAAAACACTAGAAGACTATAGTAAGACCATGTTTATTAGAATGACCATAACACAGGACAACTAAGTCACATGTACAAGATGTTCAGTACATATAGTACACAATGTTTATAATACAATGGCTGCGAATGATGGAAACATGTATTGAGCTCGCCCACTTTTAAACAGATTTCTTACTGAGGTCTGGCAACTGTTTCTAGCCAGGAGTGCCGCCAATGTTCTTGTAGAATATAAGCCATTTCAAGGCTTCCTCTTGGCAGATGCTGAGAAATATATGTGTCAGAGCACCGACTGATCAAACAAATTGTTAAACCCTACAGGAGTTCTCTCCTATGTCTTCAATGAGACTAAGAAGGCAGGGCAGAAGCAATGGGATGGGTAGTTGTTAAGGACAGTTAAATGACAGCGAATTGGCATTTTACTTACATTATGGAAGGGAAGAGATTACAGAATACATTTTTTAAACAATGTCCTAGTGGAGTGGCTATTACCACCGTACAAAACTTTGGTCAGCAGTGATGGCCAGGATATATTATGCCAAAAATGAACATACACAAGTCATTAACATATATGGTATGGCACTAAACATTATGGCAGCTTGAAAACTATGAAAGGGGGATGAGGGACTTTTGAAAAACAAAACCTACAAATGATTTGGTATCACAAGACATTGAAATATAACATTATTTACATCCAACAAACATAAATTATGGCAACAGAGCAGAACAAATTCACATGATCTCTGAGTTCTCTTACAAACAGAAAAACTGATGGAAAGAAGCCACTTTGTACAGAAACCATATAGAAGTAGAATGGGCAAATATTGACATGGTGAATGTAATGATGGCACTTGTTCACTTGGACTTGCTAACACTCTAGTTGTAGTTTCTAAATACATAGAATGTTTACGCCAATACAAGATATAATGATAATCTATATGGTAGTGGAGAACAAATACAAATCATCTCGTTGGCCAGTTTACATATTTCAATGCTTAGGGTCAATGTTTTCTACCACGAATATACCTAGAATTAAAAATCATTTTTGTTTGTGGTGATTGTATTCCTCTGTAAAGTCTACAAGACAATCTACACGCTTTCTGTTGTGGACAAAGCATTTTCCAATGAATTTTCTATAATTTGTAAAATATATGATTAAAAACTAAAAAAATCGGATACAAATGTTTAGCAATGAATCAATTTTTCTTAATGACTCACTATTCACACTAAAACAATAGACAACAAGGTAGATCTGGTTGAGCATATTGAATACAATAAATCTGCGACTGTGTGACCCAGACTTAAATGACTATACAACAGAGCATGCCAATATAATTGACAAAAAAAAATTTGAAAAATATGATTCCTAATGACATAAAAATCATTGTTCAAGGCCTTTAAATGTATACAAATGTTTAAGCATGGCATGACAGTCACAGACTAAATACAAGATTGCCTGTTGACAACCATCTACATTTGGACAATGTCTCAATGATAATCTTGTGCACAAGGATGACATTTAGAATTGTTGCTCACAGCCCCCAAAGTAAATATTACATCAGATCATTTCAGGAGATGGTAAGATAAGAGTCATTGGCACTCCTTCACAGATTAGATTCAACTCACTGGTCTCAAGGATACATATGCAGAACACATTGGTGTACTTACTAGAGACCAATCATTATAGAAGGCCTGAACACTGACCTGCAAACATCGCAACCTGGAGGCAGTTTAGACCAATGATGTCGAACCAGTGACGTGGCAACAGCTTCCCAAACTGCCCACTTCTTCTTCTAGCCATCTTTTTGCTGCTGAGCTGTCAGCTCTTTTGCAGACTGTGCCAAGGAAAAATAGTGTGCTGTTTTCTTCAGTTGTTCAGCAATGTCATACAGGGTGCTGGTTATGTTGGGCTGGAGTGGTAGTAGGGTCTGCCTAAGGTGATTTAGGGAGGGGCATTCAAAAAGGATATGGTTTACGGTTTCATAAGGGTGGGCGCAGTGTCTACAAAAGGGAAGTTGTGTGGGATTTATTTTGTTAAGATGGTAATTTAACAATTGTGTGTCCTGTTCTAAGTTGGGAGATTGCTCTTTGCAGGGGAGGAAGTCAATACTGTCCAGTTTGTTTGGCATAGTCACAGGTCAGTGTTGGGCCTTCTAAAACGATTGGTCTCGGTTTATGGGAACTTAAGTTCAAGCAGAATGGCTGACAACTGGAGGTCACACCTGAATAAAATCAGTCTCTGAATAAACAGTTCATAAAAAATATCTACAAATATGATATAAATATATGTAAAAATAAATACATCTTTACAAAAAAAAAACATATGCCTCTTTCAGGCTATACAACTTATTAATAAATATATTATCACTGGTAGATAGACTTTACCTTGTATAAGAACAGTCTACTTTGGTAGGTTTTCAATACTCTACTTCAAATGATATGACTCTTAGTAAATGTTAGCTCAGAAAAGTTACACAAGCATAGCATAAAAAAATCATGTCAAATGCAGATGCTGAAAGTCGGCGGCAGACTCTAAGAGTTAAAACTTTTCCCTACGGAAGAGCAACCCTTAGACATTTAACAGGCGTTAAGTAAAAGTCACTTGTGGAATGGTTCGTTAGAAAAGGTATTTATAAAACACTAAACACTATGACTCTAAACATTGATAAACAGAGTATTCTGTTTGAAATGATCAAATTTCTGAAAGAGCACAGCAAAGCTGTTCAAGTTCATGTCTCAATGTTGCATCCCCCCGGTTGCCGCAAGCTGCTCAATACGAAGGCTGACAAATACTTGTGAACATGGAAACAATCCACGCTGTAGTCAGGACTAACTAATTTCAAGCTCTCCGTTCATTTTTTGAATAAGGTTCAGCCACATGTGATCTAATGTCTTCACAGGCCTGAAATAGACAAGAAGAAAACATTTAGTGCAAAAAAACAAATCATGCAGCATGCCTGCAATATCTGGAGAAAAAAAGGTTTCAATTGTCATGATTTTTTCCCCCTGATAAGAAGTCTTTTTTTTTTTTTTAACAGTGGTGGGAAAATGTATAAAAAGTCAAACTAATGTTGATTTTTTTTCTAAATAAATGAATATAATCATTTTTTTTGTGGGGCATGGTGGATGAGTGGTAGAGCACTTGGCTTCCGAACCTGGAGCTGTGGGTTCGAATCTTATTGAAGACTGGGATTTTCAATTTCTGGATTTTTAAGGTGCTTCTGAGTCCACCCAGCTCTAATAGGTACCTGACTTTAGTTGAGGAAAGTAAAAGGCTTTAATCCTCAAATTTGTTCACCTTTTTTTTTTTTTATAAATGTATTTAAAAAACAATCACCCAGGTATTCCCTTCTTTCTCTCCCCACCCCTTTCTGACTGGTCCAGGCAAGTGATAGAATCACAGTGTATTGAGAAAGCTAAAAGCATGACATTGCGCTAAACAAAACAAAAAAAAAATTTTAGAAAAAATATTTCTAATCGCACAGATTTATTGTTGTTAGTCTTGATCTATTACAAATGACTGAGCCAAACTAATTGATACAACTACACTTAATATATAAGATTTGTTTTTTTTTATGTTTTTCTAGTTAACACTATATAATCCATCTATCTACTGTATATTTTAATTGTAAACGCTTTTTAGCTCTCCTGCTAAATAAGATTCAAATGTATTCCTCTTTCCCCACCGTCTACTCCCCTAATACTCCGTCTTAACATTACATTCATGTTTCTTATGGAGGCCGATACAATGTTTGGTATCAGACATGAATGCCGTCAAACTTCTAAGCACATTCCCTTACCTGTAGGGCTCTATCCTGTGGTGACGGGGGGTCTCCTGTTCAATGTCCAGCTCTGAGCTGTCCTTCAGTGTGTTCACATCAAATTTCACAAGTACTGGAGACACAGCGTAATCAAATTAATTCACATAATTGAACAAATAGTTCATCTAATAGCGTTCAAACAGTGAAGGCAGAAGAATATATTAGTTCCATTTGTTTTTCTTCATTGGAAAAAATATTTTTTGGGGTTAAATTAAAAAATAAAACATTTTTTGTTTAAGTCCACTAAAGCGGAAATTTATTTATGTATCAAAAAAGAGGAGGCATGGTGGCTTTGTGGTAAAGTGCTTGACTTCCAAACTTGGGAACCTGGGTTCGAATCCTGGGATTTTTAAATTTTAGTATCTTTGGCATCTTTGAGTCCACCCAGCTTTGATGGGAACTTGACAGTTTAGGAAAAGTTACGGTGGTTGCTTGTTGTGCTGGCCATATGACACCCTCCTTAATCATGAGCCACAGAAACAGATGACCTTCACATCATCTGACCTGTAGATTGCAAGATCTGAAAGGGGAACTTTACTTTACTTTATAAAAAAATGAGTTCATTATTACGTTCTTGAGAATTATGAAATATAAAACTGTGAATCAGGATTTACTGAGATGAAAACATTTCCAGCACTAAAGTTCACCTTCCCCTCAAACCCAGTGTTGTAAAGTGGCAAAAACCACTTGGGTATCTACCAAGAGGGCTCAAGTTCAAATCCCAACTTCTGCTGAGTTGTGTTCACTGAGCGCCTAAAAGCAGCATGGAAATCTTCTCCCAGTTACCCCCTCCCACATAAGAGATTACACCATAGTGTTTGTTTTTTTTTAAATTTTGTAAAATGTGTTTATTTGAATCTATACCAATCTCAACGACCACAAAGAGCAACAGGAAACACAGGCAGAGCCATGTACGAAAAAATGAACAAGCCTAACAAACTGGACAGTATTGACATCCTCCCCCACAAAGAGCAATCTTGCAACTAAGGACAGGACAGGCACCTGTTAAATTACCATCTCAATAAAATAAATCCCACACAACTCCCCTTTGTAGACACTGCGCCCACCCTTATGAAACCGTAAACCATATCCTTTTTGAATGCCCCTCCCTAAATCACCTTAGGCAGACCCTACTACCACTCCAGCCCAACATAACCAACACCTTGTACAGCAGTGCTGAACAACTGAAGAAAACAGCACACTATTTTTTCTTGGCACAGTCTGCAAAAGAGCTCACAGCTCAGCAGCAAAAAGCTGGCTAGAAGAAAAAGAATCCATACCAAAGGAATCCATTTGAGTGGTTCTAGTTATTTAGGTAACTGACAAATAATATGAGACTTAACACTTAAGACATTTGTTAACATTCAGTACTATTGGGCCATAGTGTACTGAGCTTGCTTTAGCATAAAAGATTTGCTTTACAAAAGATTATTTCAAAAACAAATAGTAAAAAAACATGTTAAGCCATAAAGTGGAATAAAGGCTACTGAATGCAAAACAGAGCTAGTCAGGCCTTAGAAAGGAACCTCCCCAGGGAAGAAGACATGGAGAAAGACCAAAAAGAACGTGGTGACGCAGTAAACTAGAGGAAGCAGAGAGCAGAAGCTGGGAAGCCATAAAAAAAACTAGCAAGAGACCTTGAAGAGTGGCATGTTTTTACTGAGGCACTATGTTCCATGAGGAACGCAAAAGAAAGATAATGATGATGAATGTAAATATCACTATATGTTACCATATAATAACCCCACACACACAAACAACAATGTCTAAAAGCTTACATGCTTCAATGGGACCGATCTGACGAGCTTTGTTTACTAGTAATGTGGGGGTGAGGTAAGGAGGGATTCTGGGATAGATGACATTGGGATCATCACACGTGTACAGGACGAGAGTTTGTTGAAGCAAGTGGAAATAAGGATTGGAGAGTGCAGACTCCAGCTCTTCATTCCATGGTACAATGGGTATTGGTTTGTTCTGTACTGAAACAAGAAAACAAAGAAACCTGTTTAAGAAATCTTAAATGTAAGTGGTCATCATTTGAATGAGCTACTAAGACTAAGACTAAGACTGCTTTATTGATCCTTACGGAAATTTGTTTTGATTACAAGGACTCTTTTCTCATATAAAGACAACACAACAGAAAAATACACATAAATACAACAGACACAACATAAAGAGTTCATTCAGCGACTACACACAGGTATTTTGGTGCATTTCATGTTCCCTGATCAATGAGTGGCGGTGATAGAGTCTGACTAAGTGATGTACGAACGAGTTTTTGTACCGTTCGTTTTTGTTTTGATTGACAGCAGTCGCCCACTTCCCGACGACCTGACATAGTTCTGATGAAGAGGGTGGCCATTGTCTACCAAGATTTTTTTTATTTTCCTTAGGCACTTTTGTTCAAAACGTTCCTTTAAATGTGGTAATGTTGTGAGTGTAATTTTTTATGCTTTTTTAATGATATTTTCTAGACGTCGCAACAGTTTAGATGAGGCGTTGCCTTGCCAGTAAGTTATTCCGTATGTTAGCAGATTTTGTATAATCGAGCCGTTAAAAGTCTAAACGTTTTGTACAACCATAAGGACTTAGATATTACAGCTGTTTATTATGACTATAGGCACAGCAATGTCGGACCAAGATTACTTCTACTATGTTTAAAATATAAAAAAAAGAGGTTTGAAACTTACAGGCATAAAATTTTGCGACTGGCTCCTCAACATTGATTCTGTAGGTAGGATCCTTAATACCTAAGACAAAGAAAACAAAACATCAATTAAAACTTGACAATTACAAAAGTCTTCATTTGTCTATCTAGCTATAGAACTTGGCTTTTATTTTTTTTAAACACGAAAGGTTATATTTTTTAAAGTTAAAAAAAAACAGCAATCAAGTGAAACAAAATAAAAATGTTAGAAATATTAAAGATGGCTAGAGAAAGGAAAAAGTCAAGGAACCTAGTTTGACATAAGCAGCCTCTAGCAACTGTTTTTGAAGCCATTTCAAATGTGGTTCAAATCCAAGAGCCTGGAGTTTATCCAACAGGAAAGGAATTAAATGATCCTCCGGTAAAGACGACAGTTCTAGCATGATGCTTTTGTTTTCATGGAAGTCTCCAATGTCCTGGAGCTGTAACACAAAAAAAACTTGTTAGAATACAAACAAGTCAAGTTGATTTAAAGTTATTCACACACATAACATTCCATTGGTATTTCTTGTACAATATTAAACTTAGTAATAGTCAATTTAGTAATCAGTACCTTGCCCCCAGTAGTAGATGAAACCTGGGAGTTAGATATTGAGCTTGATGAGACGTCTAAGAAACCATTATCACTGAGATATTTGGACACCTGGGATACAGTAATAAATACATTGTAGAGATGAACAGACATTGTTTACAAATCAGGATAAATAATGCATAACTACAAAAAAATAAGGCTATGTAACTACAAAAAAAATTATTTAACTTCCAAATGCAATTTTAAAACCAAAACTGTGGTATGAATGTATATTTTGTTTGCTATTGCATACTACATTTGCAATCATTAAAATGTTTTGTTGAAAGTAATGCACATTGTTAGGTGATAAATTAACTCTCTAGTTCTCTCCGTAATTATTTTTCAGGAAGGAATTATTCATTTTGCTAATACGTATTTTACTAATCTGTTCTGATTAAACTTTAATAACTTTCTTGTTTGTAATCAGAAAATCTTATAATTGGTAAAGAATGTCAGGGGCATGCACGCCCTTTTTAGGTAAAACAAATTGATGTTTATAAAACCAAAACAAAATTTTATTTTGGATAATGGAATTGCCTTGAGGCCACTATCCCATGTCACCAACCTATGAAAAATTTATATAGAAAAATAGAGCCTTTTTAAGCCCCCATTCTTTAAAAACATTGTTTTTGGTAAAACACATTTAAAATTTAAAAACTCCCAAAGGGAAACTATTCAAGATTAAATTATGAGCAATTTAGAACATTTTGAGAGGAAAGAAAATCAAACAACTGACTTTTTTTAAGCACTTATGATAATTTCATCAATAATGCTGCAGAATGGGGTAAAACCAACAATGGTATCGTCGATTAGGAGAGAAAGAGTCAAATAACTATTAACAACTATACTAAGAATTACTTTTCTTTAATAATATATACATATATATATATATATTTTAAACCCTTTCATACTTCATTTTCTAGCATAAAATTGTATATGACTATTAAAATAATTGTACATTTTTTTCTGGTACAGCACAACATAAGGTGCCAATCCTCCAGTGTCTATGGAGTGTTTAACAAATGTCCCACCTGGCTGGCTGACTTTGAGTAACCATGATCCCGTAGCCTCTTAGTGACCACTTCCACTATGTTGCTGCTACCTTCCAGCTCAGACATCCAGGTAAACATCAGGATTTGTTCATCATCACTAAACTCTTCAACAGAGCTAGAGCTGCTGATGTTCATGGAGCTGGCGGGAGATCAATACACACTTGAACAAACACAATCAATACACACTTGAACAAACACAATCAATACACACATGCACAAGCACAATCAATACACACATGAACAAACACAATCAATACAATCATTAACAAGCGCAATCAATAAACACATGAAAAAACATAAACAAACACAATCAATACACACATGAACAAACACAATCAATACACACATGAACAACCACAATCAATACACACTTAAACAAACACAATCAATACACACATGAACAAACACAATCAATACAAACATGAACAACCACAATCAATACACACATGAACAAACACAATCAATACACATACATACATGAACAAACACAATCAATACACAGTGTGGAGCTCTCAAATATTAGGAGCTCAGAACATTCAGCACACAACGTATTATTTTAAAACTTTTGTCAATTCTTCACCATCAGCATTTATCACAAAGAAATAAGAATTTAACTTCACTATGTGATATTAAAACAAGCAGTTTATTAAACAAAAATCAAAGCTAATCCAAGGGGAAGAACTCTTACCTTTCAGCATCCCCGCTCCCACTGCCACCACTGCTGCTATGCCCTCGCTTATTCTCTCCCCTGACAGCCACCTGTTGTTGGTAGTGCTGAGTGTCCAGCAAGTTCTCGGCACAGAGATTTGGATTCTGTTCAGCATCATTCATGAACACTTCGAGAACAAACTCAATCAGATCCTTGAACTCTTCCTACAAAAAATACATGGCACTGAGTATAAAGAACTTAGAAATACACATTTCTAGCATGTAACAATGAACTAGGGAGCACCCTGATAGCTTTTTGTTGTGAAAGTAATTTAATTAATGCAAAAGTACCCTACTCCATGGCCACATCACAAGGTCCTCAAGGCTCACAAAGACTTTCCTTTAAGGAACAGTGCCAAGAAGAAGAAGAGGAAGAAGACAGAGAAAGTGATGGGAAGACAACATCAAAGAATGGAGAGGCCTGTCAGTGAATGAAATTCTATCCAAGGCATTGACAGATCTCGTGTGGTGTCCCAACTGTCCAACAGACTAAGGAATAGGGTGAAAGTACTCCCTTTTAGATCTACAGGACAGATGTAGTAAAGGTCATCTGTCTCTGGTCAGCAGTTAACAAAGGTGACAAATGGCCAGCAGACTGACTAAGCACCTTCACTTCTCCAAACTAAGGTCAGGTACCCTTAAAGTTGTGTGGACTCAGGGCATATTGAAAATCACAGCCATCAAGATTAAAACCCAAAACTTGGAGTCTAAATGGAAAACATGTCACGCATTGTCTTCTCCTTCCCACAACTAGGGTACCTAGGGGGTCAAAGTTTCTGCTGAATAATTAATTATGATTTCGCCCTCGATGGCATAGAGGAAAGTAGCTGGCAGCAGACGGCCTCTGAAAGAGCTCTCACAAAGGCTGTGGGACACACATTTAAGACTCAAAGGAAAGCCCTTATTGAAGACAGGCGCAGAAGATGGAAAGAAAACTTAGATAGACCACCGGAGGACAATGGCTTGGTCTGCACAAGTTTCGGAAAATATGCAAGTAGCAACTGGGTTTGCATAGTGATAGTGATGTGAAACACTGAACTCATCCTTAACCTTCAGAACCAATTAAAGCTTTCTCTCTCAAGAAACAAATGTCTACTGATATGTGAGGAGAACATCTTAATGTTTTAGAACTTACATAAGTTTGTCCTTTTTACCAGGTCAAAAAATGCTTTTAGTTTGCAGGACAAATAGAAGAATTTGATCTACATGCTAGACAAGTAAAAGATTTTGTCCAACTAGAAAGTAGATAATTCAAAACACTCACATGATCTCTGACAGCATTATCCACCCAAATCTCAGAGAAGGCCTTGAGTATAGGCAGCTGCATTAGAGCATCCTGGCGTCTGCAGTCTCCAGCCACATGGTACATCATGGTCAGCACAGCCACATTTAGAGTATCTTTGTTCAGGTCAGAGTGTTCCAGTAGCATGCCATATTTGGACATGATTTTTTTGGTGGCATACCTATAAGAGGACAGAAAGATTGTTCAGGACACATAGAACAGAGAGAAGACAGATTGTTCAGAACACATGAATAAGGTTTAATTTACTATTTGTGGTCATCTTTGGAAAAGGATAATATTTCAAGCATCTACTCAAGGCAATAAAAGAAAACTATTCAGGGAATGAGCTTAAAAGAAAACTATTGACCAGGGAATGAGCTTAAAAGCAACCTATTGGCAAGGGAATGAGCTTAAAAGAAAACTATTGGCCAGGGAATGAACTTAAAAGAAAACTATTGGCCAGGAAATAAGCTTAAAAGAAAACTATTGGCCAGGGAATGAGCTTAAAAGAAAACTATTGACCAGGGAATGAGCTTAGAAGCAATGTATTAGCAAGGGAATGAGCTTAAAAGAAAACTATTGGCCAGGGAATAAGCTTAAAAGAAAACTATTGGCCAGGTAATAAGCTTAAAAGAAAACTATTGGCCAGGGAATAAGCTTAAAAGAAAACTATTGGCCAGGGAAGAAAAAAACAAAAACAAACCAGAGGCTGTTGATTTGAGGAATGACTGAATTGTTAATGGGAAATAAAAGCATACACACAAAATGTCATAGATTATTTACTTGACCATGACCACAAAACAAAGGCTATATTTTTTCTTGTTGTTGGGACTAACTGAACATACTAATACTCTTAAAGAGACACCACATTAAAGTTTTTTTAAAACAGCTATGAATTTTTTTGATCAAGATGGGAAGATGTGGGCTTACTGTTTTATATGGCTCAGCATACTGAAGCCACTGTGTTCCCCAATATAGCCCTGAGCCAGCCACTCTTCTATGATCAGGATGAAGACATGGTTGGTCTGTACAAGGTCCCTTAAGTACACCACATTCTGCTCCTCTGAGATGTATCGTCCAATCAGAAGAACAAACAAGTTATGCAGATCAGTCATGTGACTCAGGCATTCTGAAAGAAGAACAAAATAGTCTTGGATTATATTTAACAAGATAAGCTACAAAATGAAACTAGGGTGGGGGGTGGGAGGAAAAGGGAGAATTTGAAAATCCCCCCGGGCCATAAATGTGTTTTTTACAATAAATATTAAATATTACGCAAAAAGCAGGGCCCTCCAAAGAGGTCAAGCCCCCTGGGCCCCCAAAAGATGGCAAATTTCTAGCTATGCCGCAGGCTACAGGGCTTAGTTTTATATAATAAACACACCAAAATTACATGATACTAGCCACACCTCATAACAGTTCCTGCAATTTTTTTTTCATAGCAGGCTCATAATGAAAGGCCAACCCTACGTATAAGGCACAACTCAATCGAAGTAATGTTCAATGCCATTGTGGAACCTTGAAAAAGAGCTAGGGGTGAAGTGGTCCTGCTCAGTGCATTTCTGTTGGGAGAAATGCTTTCAAACAGTCTTGGGATAAATGCAGGACAGTGCTCATACTCCCTAATGGACTCTTGGAAAGGTATTCTCTAGCTGATAGTACTAACCTTTTACTAATAATAAAAAAATAAATAAAAAAGTAAAAGACATTATGATCTATGGGGAAGATGATGTTAAGCTCATCTGTTTGTATGGTCAATGGTTAGCAATGGTGTCATGTGGCCAGAACACCTTTACTTACATTATGTACATATATATATATATATATATAACTCCTTCTTCGTGATTGAAGACGAACACATTTCTCATTTCCTATGGACTCTAAGGTGACTCAGACTGTAAAGTCCAATCCTCGCTTTTAAAAGCTGGCGGCATACATGGTATGGGTAGATTTGGTCAGTTGCAGATAGACCTGCTTCTTCTCTCAGCTTTTTGTTGGTTCGGCGCTTTTTCACCCTAGCTAATCTTCTTGCTTCCAATCTCGAGACTCCGAGACTCACAGCTTCACGCTATCAAGAGCTAGTGCTTCCCAGCTGTGAAAGTCGATATCGCATTAGGTGCACTAGGTTGCCACTAGAGTTGGGTGGACTCAGGGGCTCCTTAAATAACCCTGTCTTCACTGAGATTCCTACTTCAGAACCTCTTGGTTTGGAAGCCAAGTGTTTTACCTCTCAACCTTAGTTCTCCCTCTCTAGACAGTGTTAATATCAAATTCTAGTTTACTTCTTATAAGGTTTATAAACGCATAAATTATTTCAAATGCTTAATCTAATTGTACTAAATATTAATTCTAGCTGTTAAGCAAGTAAGTCTTACAAAGACCGCATCACGAATGAAAAGATAAGATAATACAGCAATTGGACCAAACGATGACCTCCGTATCCCCTGTCAAAAAACATAAACTCAAACTCTATGGCCACATCACAAGGTCCTCAGGGCTCACAAAGACCTTCCTTCAGGGAACTGTACCAGGAAGAAGAAGACAAAGAAAGCAATGGGAAGACATAAAAATGGCCAGGCCTGTCAGTGAATGAAATTCTATCCAAGGCAAAGGACAGGGAGGAATGGAGAAAGACAGTTGACAGATCTTGTGTGGTGCTCAAACCGTCCAATAGACTAAGGGATAGGTGAAGGTGAAGTCATTCATGATAATAGTAATGACCATACAATAAAGTGTAGATCACTTGGTCCTAGTATCTGGTAAATATTTTTTTTTTTTAATTACACATATTTATGGGGAAAAAAAACTGCTTACTTTGCAGATTCTGTAAATAATCCATTTTGCTGTTGGCCAGCAGGGTACGAAACAGTTGGTTCAAAGTGCAGACAACCAAGTGCATTCTACAGAGGACAAAGAGGCATACACAATGTTAAGAGGAGCAGTGTCCATTCAGCCATAGCTCAGACTATTAATTCTCACATATATCAAAATAAAAACAAATCCTTTTAACATGAGTGGCTACTAAACATTGAACCTTTTCTACTAGCAAGACAGACAAGACCCATCATAAACAACACATTTTCGCTAATCATTTACATCAATTCCCCTAACCCCACGTCCCTAAGATACACTAATGGCACACAAAAAAAGAGCAAAAAAAAAAATGTAATGGGCTAACCCTTTAATGGGAAGAAAAAAATTGTTATGTCAAAAATATATTTTTTGTGTATATTGTCCATTATGAGTTGAATTTTGGCCCAGCATACTTGATAAAATGATCTCTTTGTTACAAATTGAATCTGTATCACGTAGCTAGTGTTTGTAAATAATGTACCAAAGATGTGAGCAACAAACTGACTGGGCAGTTGTGACATTCACATCACCTTCAGGAGTTGCACAGCCTGCACCGACCTATGTACTAGACGAGACCAGGGCTTGTGTAACATTACCTGTGGCCATATTTATCTTTAACTAGATCAACTCCTTTGCACCTATATATACAAGACCAGGACTGGTGTTGCATTATCTAAGGCCATCCTTATTCTTAATTAGATCAACACCCTTGCACCTACCTATGTACTATATGAGACCAGGGCTTGTGTAACATTACTTGTGGCCATACTTATCTTTAACTAGAGCCACTCCCTTGAACCTACGTAAGTACTATACAAGACCAGGGCTTGTGTAACATTACCTGTGGCCATACTTATGTTTAACTAGCTCAACTCCCTTACCAGGTGTGAACCTCCCTGCTGATAGAATATAGTCAAGTATAGAAGTTGACAATAACAAAAAAAAAAAGACAATGTAAAATGTGTCTTCTAGAAAACTATTTACAATGGAACAATTGTTAGTATGTACAAAGTGTCTTATAGGAAACTATTAAAAAGAACAATTGTTAGTATTTCACTGCTACAGGGTATTAAAATAAGGATTTGTTTGATGCAAATGAAATTTGTTAATGTATTTATAGGTAATAGTGTACATAGCAGACAAAAAGTACAATAATAAATATTAGTCAGAATGCTAACAGTAGGCTTTGCTCATCATTAAGAAGTTAAGTCATTTTATATATTAAAAAAATTTAATCTATGGTTAGATGAACACAATATAAAAATTCTAATTGATCTATTTTAATCCACTACAGGTTTCGACCTTTTGCTTCTATTTAATATTCATGTTACCAATTTCCCAGACAAGAAAATTTTCCCACACGAGTATAATCCAGATAAATTACAAAATAAATAAAATCTTATAAATCCGCACCCTTATATAACCCGCATGTGCAAAGAATGAATCGCTGTCACATACCGGTACATAAAGTACTATCATGGGTGCTATTTGTTTTCTTGAGGTTTAGAATGAGATGCTTATAAAGCTTTCCAATGTACATTCCACAACCACACAGCGAACTGTGGGAGGTATAAAGACCCACCTGTATTTTCATAGTTTCCCTAATGCTATATTTATGAGTTAATCCTGCACCTTTTTATACCCCCTTACAGTTGTCATCCGCCGGTAAGAACTAGTATAACCCACAGCTTATATGCGGGAAAATACAGTAATAATCTCAAATTTACAAGATAAGGTTTTATCAAGATATGCAGCCAAAACTAGCATGAAAATAAATGGGTAGAGATAAAGAGCTTCCGTTGTATTTATTTTTGTTTGTTTCTGACATGTAACAAATACGGATAATAAAGATTATTATTATTATTATTATAATGAATCAAAGACAGGTTATACCCTAAAGGATTTACTTTGATGAAGAGATTGAATTAATTAATATTAGGCAGAGAATTCCAAAAGACACTCTGTGTAGACTAAAACTCCTGAAGATGAGTGAACAGCACATACAAACCTAACAAGTAAATATGAAATCCCTAGCATAGAAATATAGAGATCATACTCATTGACAATATACAAAGTCAAGTAGCTACTAAAATCAACTAACTGTTGACATTTTTTACCCCGATTTCTTTTATAAAAAGTCTTTTTTTAGCAAACACTAGGCCAGGGACAAAGCTAGGAATTGTCCATCGTTTGGGGGCCCTGGGGACTTGACCTATTTGGGGGCCCTGCATTTTGCTTAATATTTTATTTTTAATGTAAAAAACATATTAGCAACATTAGGCCAGGGACATAGATAGGAATTTTCCATCGTTTGAGGCCGTGGGGACTTGACCTATTTGGGGGCCCTGCATTTTGCTTAATATTTTATTTTTAATGTAAAAAACACATAAGTAGGTACCCCTCAAGTGGGGGCCAGGGGGTGATTTTCAAATTCTCCTAGCTACGCCACTGCACTAGACTAATGTCTATTGACGTTATTTTATTTTTAGCAAGCAACAACAAAACAAATCTTAACCCTATTCCACCTTTAAGAAATGTTGTATGTAAGAACTGTTACTATTGAAAAGAAAATAAGAGTGACATTCTCTTCATTAGTAAAAATGTTTTAAAAGAAAAACTAACAATTATGTTAACCCTTAGTGACTGATGCTTCGCTGTAATCAGGAAGAGTTCAAATGTAGTTCCGATATTTAGAAGTGTACATTTTGTGAAAGTTTAGAGATTATAGTTAGGTTAGGACTAAAGTTAGAGCTATATAAGGTTAGTGTTGATGTTTTGAAAACTATTGTTTGTTTTTTTTACTGTTTGTCTGCCACACTTGTCATTAGCATTGAGCTTAGTATGAATTTAAATATATTTATGACATACAAAAACTACAAATACCAATAACATATAAGCATTCAGTAGCCACTAAACATAAGAAATTACTTTAACATTTCTCATTAAAACTACTACACACTTATTTCTCATTAAAATTTCTACACACTGATTTTCTTTAATACTAATAGGATTTTACAAGCCAGAAAAGTCCAATGGAGCTCAGTAATCACCTATGCTTCTCTACAGAACAATCTTGTTTCTGTCTGTGTTTCACTGCCAGGGCTTCACAGCATTTGATGCCTTCATACACCAAGAAGCCAAACAGATCTAAGTTCAAAACATCTCTGAAAGAAAAAATCACTACATTTTCACAATTTCAACATAATAAATTTGTTCAAGATAAGAGGATAAGATCATTTCCTTTTATTTTTTATGAAAAACTAATGATCTAATTTTTATTCTTCTTATATAGAAGTGAGTAGCAGTTTTCCCCAAGACTTAACATTAAATCCTTTGCCAAATGTGAAATAGAAAAACTATATACATGTTTACGGAAATGACAAGTAGGAAAAAAAATCTTTTTATTGCTTTTGTATTGCCCACCATTCTCAATGAGGGAGGCGCAGTAGCTAAATGATAAAGCGCTTGGCTTCTGAACCAGGGGTCCCAGATTTGAATCCTGGTGAAGAACTGGGATTTTCAATTTCAGGATCTTTAGGTGCCTCTGAGTCCACCCAGCTCTAATGGGTACCTGGCATTAGTAGGAAAAAGTAAAGGGGGTTGGTGGTTGTGCTGGCCACATGACACCCTCGTTAACCGTGGGCCACAGAAACATCAGCTGCCTGAAAGGGAAACTTTACTTTTACTTTCTGTGGACCATGATCATATATCTTTTGTGGACGTGGGGAGAGGGAGTGTCTGGGGAAAGGTTTCCACACCACCTTTAAAAATGCTCAGAAATGTAGATCAGATAAACCCCCACTAACCAAGCGTTTTTCCCCCAGATCCCATATTATTTGTAATCAACAAAGAGAACTAGACTAGCTAAAAAGTATATATTTGAGCAAAGTATAGAAACAGATTTCTGAGGTGACATTAAACACAAATCTCAACAAGAGTCTAAACTAGATTACTTGAAGTGGCTGAAATCCAATCCCTGCTGATGAGCAAAACTTAGAAAAAATCCAACAGTCCACATCAGAAATGAGTGATCCAAGATGTTGTCATATTTGGTCAGAAGCGCTTTCTGTAGTAAACAAGATAAAGTTCTGAAGTCAGCAAGCCAGACACATCACACATAATCCAACTAATACATACATTAATACAAGAAAAATAGAAATTTTAACATTTTCTACATTACAAGAATCAAGCAATATATAGGCCAGTGTTTCCCCCAAAACCTTTTACCCAAGGAACACTTCACATATTCTGTTTATTTAGCGGAACACTTTGCTTAGAGATTAATTCACTTGGTGGTCTACTAGTTAATTAATTCCAGTAGCTAATGGAACACCTTTTCAGGCCAGTGTTCGATGGATCACAGTTTGGGAAACTCTGATTTATGGGAATGTTATTTGGCAAATCTAAATATAAAATATAATTATAATTATAAAATAAATATAATTACATACTCTAAACCCAAATTTGTAATTAACAGTCATTATAATCAGCTTTCAATTAAACAAACTGCTGGATAAGTGTTGCTTATAAATATTTTTACAACTACTCTTTTACAAAGGGGTGAATATAATAATAATAATTTTACAAATAAAACACTATTAAACATTATGAAGGCTCAAGGTGCTCTAATAACATAACAGACTTAAACACACTAAACACAAGAGTTAAAGTGACAAATTAATCTAAAAAAGTTTTGAACAAAAAGGTCTTCTTGAAATGTGAGAGGCATGTTGACTGTCTGAGATCTACAGGGAGAGGGTTCCAAACCTTTGGTCCATGCTCTGAAAAAGCTCACAAACCATAACCATAGTTAACGAGTAGAAGTGTTAAGGCTTTGGAGTACAGAGCTCTTTGAGGGACAAATGGAGTGATTGGTTCGCTCAGGTACCTAAAAATGTTTATCTTGATGTTCACGTTTCTTTGTTTTGTTGAAATCAGTTCGTGTATGTGTCTTGGAAGATTCACGTATTGTGTAAGATAGGAAAGCGGACTTCTCTAATGATCTTTTTATTAAGCTTCTTTTTTTAATACAAAACTCCAGACATTGAAGGAAACAAACTGAAAGCAAATGTTTAAAGAGCAAATATGTAATACTTACTAAAATATTCTCCACAAGATCTACAAAACCTGAATACATGATCTCTGTGGCAAATTTTTTTAAGTATGAGCTGTGGAATAGTTATCATTTATTGAAAATCAATATTCTATGTACATGTTTAATTTAGGAATTTAAAATATCAGTTTTATGAATGAACATGTTTAATTTAGGAATTAAAAATATTAGTTTAGTTTTATGAATGAAAATATTCAGGATTCTCTATAAAAAAAGAGGAAATATTAAATTAATATATCGTTAGTTTATTGGCACCTTTGGGTCCAAACAGCTCAAATGGGTACCTGACATTAGTTGGGGAAAAATGAGGTTGATCGTAGTGCAGGCTATATGACCCCTTGTTAAACATGGGCCACAGAAACAGATGGTGTTTACATCATCTGCCATATAGATTACAAGGTCTCAAAGAGGAACTTTACTTTTGTTTTAGTACATAAATTGTAATAAAACAGAGTATCAATTAAAAATGAATCTGTGCGAGAAGTTTTAAATAATTCCTAATGAAAACTGATTTATTGGGAATGTCTTCGATTCCGAAGATTAAGGATGAGTACAGTGTTTCACATGACAACACGAAGCCAGATAAACATTCTACATCTAGCCTGGTGAAAGAAAAACTAATTCTAGGTAGCAAATTCTAGGAATTAAATTGTAGGAATCTAATTCTAGATATCATATTCTAGGAATCCAATGCTAGCAATCCAATTCTAGGTATGAAATTCTAAAAATCCAATTCTGGCCTATATATCAAATACTAGATATCAAATTCTGGGTATCTTCTAGACCTAGATCTTTCAAGTAGGCTGTGAAAATGTCTAAAACTAGAGCCAACATTGGAACTTGTATTTTAGCATTATGTAATACTTTAAAAGTGCTGTACCTGCTATAAACTAATGACAAAAACCAACACTTTAATTATTATATAGCGTGTGAGCCAATACACTAGGCTGGACATATTTTGATATATTTGTATAAGGTTAGATTATGTAAAAAAAAAATTAAAATTTTCAGAATTAATGTTAAAACTTGTGAATTAAAGACAATTAAGTGTAAGATAAGCATAGTTAAGGTCAGAAGTGTTTGTTGAAGCCAAAAAAGACCAAAATGATAAAAACTACACAGTTATGTTGCTGTGCTTCCAATTGAAAGGCTGTTGGTTGCGCAGAGAGAAATCAAGCGCTCGCCATTATCATTGATGTTTTTGGTTTGGATTCATTCTGGCGTTAAAGTCTGCTATCAGTAGAATTAGGTCATTGTTGGGAGTTTCATCAAGTGAGGTTTGAAGTTGATTTTAGAAATTATCTTTGATGGTATCTTCTGCATCTACTGCAGGGGCATTTACTTGGATGGTAGTGATTTTGATTTGGTTTGCTTGGAGACGAACTGTAATGATGCGGTTGCTGACTGGCTTCCAAGCAATTAGCGCTGAAGCTGCTATTTTAGACATGATTACATTCAGACATTGCCAGATCTTTGTGGAGACAGCTTGCCGCCCAATGCGCAGAACAGCGCGGGAGGACCTAAGTCTAAGTCAGTTATGTTGCCGCTGTATCCACATTTATTTTTTTTTTCACCTTTTATTGAAATAATGCCTGCAACGTGAGAGTACAGTTTGTACACATGGCTACACGAGAAACTATTTTGGAACTCAGCCTATCTAATGTGAGAAATGGAGACATCAAATACAGACATGGGAAAGACTGGAAAAAAAGAAGTACAAGTAAGCTACTTACATTAAAATATCTGTATCCATGAGACATGAGGACGGGTTGATTAATGACATGGCCTCGTTCTCTTCCCTTGTGTTGGAATACATGTTTTTTGTATTGTTCTCTCCTTCATGGTAACCTACATCACTGTTAATGCTGGAGTTGCTTCCCTTAAAGTTTTTTGAAAATATTTTGGAGCTGGAGTCTGGTGAATCTACAGAATGGAACAAATAAGGCTAGGTTACTCTACAAATAAAATTAGCACACTCACTATAATATTACTTGTTATCTTTCTTTGTTGTTATTTGTTTCTTTAGATAAAAAAAATACATTGATTAAAGTCAATTTAAGCAATGTAAAAGCTCTAAAGCTTTTGAATGGATACATACTTCAGCACGATGGCTGAGTGGTTAAGCAGTTGGCTTCCAAATCTGCGGTCTTGGATTCAAATCTCTGTGAAGACTGGGATTTTTAGTGCATCCCTGAGTCCACTCAACTCTAATGGGTACCTGACTTTAGTTGGGGAAAAGTAAAGGCGGTTGGTCGTTGTGCTGGCCACATGAATCCCTACTCATTAATTGTTGGCCAAAGAAACAGATGACCTTAACATCATCTGCACTATAGACTGCAAAGTCTGAAAGGGGACTTTACTTTCTACATACTTCTATATAGTGAGGTAAAAATTGGACATTGTATGATTTTTTTTGGCACATATAGGAATGCACAGGTTATGCTTGAAAGTCAGTTGTTATTTATATTTACAGTTTTTAATATCAGATTGTTTAAACTTTATTAAAAAAAACATCTTAATATATACAGATTTGTTTCTATTCATAACGTTACTTTCCTTCACATGTTTTCTGTTTGATTTAGGAACTAAAATAAATTTTTTTTTAAAGTTTAAATTTTTTTCCATATGGGGCTACTAGGGCCAAAAACTAAAGAGGATGTTTTGTAAATAATATAAAAGCCAACCATCTCAACTATGTCCAATTAATTATCCCTTCATGAAATGCTTACTATTGTTACTAAGGGTGGCCTGCAGTCATTACAAATAGTCAAATGTGTTACATACTAAAGTTTCTTACTTTTTAATGTTCCGTCACCAACATCCATCTCGTCACTCTGTGTAACCTGAGATTCCCTCTGCAAGGCTTCAGCTTCATTCTGCATGGCCTGGGCTTCGCTTGGTTTCTGGGAAAAGCTGGTAAGCTTGATCTCCAGCTTGCCGTCTGGTGTGGACTTAAACTCCAGCATGAAATCATCATCATCCGAGGCTTGGGAGGAGTTCTCCGAAGCCGAGGACTGGATCTGCAGTTTACTTTTGAAGTTGGTGCTCAGGTTCTTGTCACTGGTGCGCCCTGATGTGGAGCTGGGACAAACAAGCTCCAAAAGATCCTGATTTTCTTCTGAGGAGCCAGCTGAGCTGTTGTCGTCTATGTCAGGCTCCAAAAGGCTGGTCGACTGAAATAACACAAGCCATGAATATAGATACTTGTGAAAAAAGGAAAGGTTCACAGGGCAAATGATGTGAAGGTCATCTGTTTCTGTGGCCCATGGTTAACGTAGGTGTCATACGGCCAGCACAACAACCAACGGACTTTACTTTTCCCCAGCTAATGTCCTTAGAGCTGGCCGCCCAAAGATCCAAAAAATTAAAAATCCCAGTCTTCACCGGGATTTCAAAGCCAAGTGCTTTATCGCTCAGCTCCTGCCTTCTAGGATGTAATAATCTTTAATTCTAACCAAAAAAAAAGTAAAAAAATAATTAAAAAATTACTTTGACTGCTGCCGGTTTTGTTTTTCTTTCTATGCAGAAATGTTTTAAGTAGACTGCCTATTTGATGATCAATGGGCTGGCCACACAATCCACTCTGTGGACCTTTTCTAAACACAAAACAAGCCTGGGTATCATATAGTTGATGAATCAGAGCCACCTAATGCCCAAAGTACAAACTTCAGAGCCACCTAATGCCCAAAGTACAAACTTCAGAGCCACCTAATGCCCAAAGTACAAACTTCAGAGTCACCTAATGCCCAAAGTACAAACTTCAGAGCCACCTAACGCCCAAAGTACAAACTTCAGAGTCACCTAATGCCCAAAGTACAAACTTCAGAGTCACCTAATGCCCAAAGTACAAACTAAGCTTTCTGTGAAAATTTACGTTGTTTATCTTACTCCCATGAATCACAAAAAACTAGCTCGAAAACATTACAAAACTTCTCTGGTTCATTATAATGTTTTTTATTTGAACTTCTATTCTAAGCTAACATCATTTAGTCAAGGTCGAGCCACTCCCCACTTAGCCCCCCTCCCCCATATTCCTATAAAATGTAAGGTTTGTGCACACAGGAGAACAAGACAAGTGGCAATTTAGTTTGCAGCTAATTAATCAGCCAACTTCGCCAGTACATTATACTCTATAAATAGAAGCCTTTAAAAAAAATTACGAGCTTTTAAATTGACCGCGTGCAACGCCGTTGCCTGATTGGTCAGCTGTTATTGTTAGTCCAGTGTTATAAAAGAATTTAGTTTCCTAGGCGAACTTTAGCTTCTTATGCAACAAGTTCTTCCCCGTCTTTCATAACATGCACGTTCATTGATTGGTTGCGCCACGAGGCATCCAGCCTTGCCCTTGAAATATCCCAGTGCGACCAGACGACACCGAAAGTGTGTCACAATGTGGAGAAGGAAAAAAAAGTCTTTTAAAAATACAAGGTGGGGATAATGCATAACGTCCTTAGGAGAATTTACGTCACAGGGGAAAAAAAGACGGGGATAAAGTTACACAACTCACGTCACGAAGATTACTTTAAAAATGGAAAGTTTTATCATCACTTTTGTTTACTTGGGCGGGAAAATGGAAAAAGGCGAGCTCCATTAGTTTCCCTCGCCTAAGACCTTTAAAATTATATCAGATGTTTTGCAGAGGCGTTGTGGGGCCGTCGGGGCCTGACCTACACCCCCCCCACACACACACTACTTTTATTTCCAATACCACGTTGCAAACGCTAGAATGTTGTTGAGTCGTGTCATAATAAAAATGAAACGCAAAAACCAATAACTTCATTACTTCTAATTGTAGTCTTTAAAAAAAGGTAAATGAAAAAAATGCAGCGCTGTACTGCTGCACAGGGAGCTGCGGGCTGATGACGGCGAGCTTCATGGCTCTTCATCCGATTAAGAACAAAGCAACAGTCAAGATTAGCCAAGACTAATAAGGGCACGCGCCTTGGTGCGGCTAAGGCTCAACTGACAAGGGGATCTCTATGTAATTAAGAAAATGTAGATCTGAGGTCAAATTAAAAAATACAGAGAGGGCTGTTTTGACTATTGTGGTTACTCTCATGAAAATATTAGCTATGGCGTTCTCTTTAGTACTAGATCATATTTGTAAGTTCGCGTCAGAAGCTCTGAATCTACGACGTCTTATAGAATTCATCTTTTGTGTACCGTATAGCATTGTCACAAGGTGAAGAAACCCTCAGAATCCAAACCTCTGCTGCCTTGCGGCTATATACAAACCTAGAAAAGGTTTCGGGGGTCAACCCTGAGGAAAAATCAGGTGACCCTTAAGCAGCTGGCAGCTCCCAGTGTTACACCCTGGCCTTTCATGGGAAGCCGCTGATCCCAAACTGTATCGCAGGGGTTCTCAACCTGTGGGTCGCGACCCCCTAGGGGGTCGATTGACGATTCGCCAAAGACCATCGAAAAAATGGATTGTTTTTGTCTATTCTTCTATTGCTGTGTGTGTTTGCGGTGGGGGGGGGGGGGGGTCGCGGCAGAGTGGGGGATTGTAAAAAGGGGTCGCCGAGAATAAAAGGTTGAGAACCGCTGTATCGGCACAAGAGCTGCCATTCCTTTTCAGTTGCGTGAGGGGGGGGGGGGGATTTTAAATGTAAGATAAAAAGGGAAATAAAATTAAATCCAAGTACTGCATTTCTTTCTTCATACAAAAGACATGCTTTTAGATTTATTGACATTTATATTGAATGCTAGAAGACATTAAGGGCCCCCACAAAAATCATGCGCAGGCCCCCACAAAAATCAAGTAAAAACCCCCACAAAATCATGCCCATGGCCCCAACAAAAATCATGCCCAGGGCCTACACATTTACTAACACCAGAGAAAAAAAAGGGGCGGGGGGGGGGGGTCTATGTAACATTTCCGTGTTGCCTTGCTTAGCATACACAGTAATGTAAAAAAAAAAAAAAAAAAAGCTCCCCCTTTCAGACCTTGCGATCTTTAGGGCAGATGATGTAAATTATTTAGGGCAGGAACCTTATTCGGGGTCTGCAAAAGATAAGGAAAGCGTTTTAAGTCAAAGTATTACAGGGCAGATGAAAAGTTCAGCATGAAGGGAATGCCAGATTTTCCATTATATAAATATTCATAATACGTGCGTGCGTGCGTGTGATTGTGTAGCAAAGAAGCCCCCCCCCCCCCCGTACTGGTAGAACCAGATCTTGGTCTGTGTCTCTAGCACACGTCACAAAAGGAGGACAGTCAGAACTCTCGTCGGCTGGTCCTTGTCCTGCTGTCACTGACACAAAGCATTGATTTTCTTAGCAGGACTCTTCTTTGCAATGACAGTTCAGTCCAGAGCCTGTAGCGACTAATGTATCCCCCGATGACCAGGTGTTCAGCAATGACATTGAAAGATCTAGGGAGGTGGGGAGAGAAACGGGGAGAATGTAATGGGACCAAAAAAAAAAAGAACCTAATGCTGTCACGTGACCGAGATTCAACTAGATCGGGGGAGAGGGGGGGGGGGGGGGGGCAAACGTTTATACCCATTTCAGACCTTGCGATCTATACGGCAGATGATGTATATGTCATCTGTTTCTGATGACCGACAGTTAACGAGGGCGCCATGTAGCCAGCGCAACGATCAGCCGCCATGACTTTCTTCAACTGATATCAGGTACCCATTAGATTTGGGTGGACTCAGGGTCGCCCTTTAAAAATGCCGAAATTCAGCATACCGGTCTTTACAGAGATTCGAACCTGGCTGCCCTCTTTCAAATCTGTAAATTACCAAATGAAATATTCACACACCCCACGCGCGCACGCACGCACACACACACACATATACACACATACATATATATATATATATATATATATATATATATATATATATATATATATATATATATATATATATCAACCTACAGAACGAGTTAGGGTATAGCTTAACTAGCTGTGATCAAAATGTCGACAGTGGGGCAGACCAAAAGTTCTCGTACTATTCAAACTAATATTTCTGGATCATGTGGGACCGCGGATGGACATTCTCAGTTTGTCTTAAAATCCCCCACAATGGCTGGATTCGGGTGCAGAAACTTTATCGCTATGAAGCCCGCTTCACTTCCCTCTCCTTTCCTTATCGACTACACGGCTATAACAAACCACTATTCAATATTACGCTGCACAGAAAGTAGCCTCAAGCCGCATAGTGTTGTAAGACATTGTAATGCAACAGCGTAGCAAATCTTTATTACAAAGCTTAGATCAAGTCACTTTGTCTGTCTGTCCGGTACAAATCTTGCACACCCTATCTATCCCACTTTCCAGTCTTGGATCAAGTCGAAACTTTGCACAACTATTATCTGCCCGTAAAAAAAATATGAATCAATTTTTAAAAAAATGGATAAATCAATTAGTGGCAATTAATTTAGTTGTATATAGAACACATGACAGCGATTTTGAGGTTCGTCCCCTTATTATACGCTTTGTTTTTTAACAAATGTTTTTTTAACAAATGTTTTTTAACAAATGTTTTGCTTGTTTAAGTTTTTACGTTTTAGGTAGGGGATAACTGGAGGGGTGAGTCCCCTTGGAGTTTGTTCGCATTTTTAGTCGGATCTGGACCTCCCCCTTCCTCCTGACCTTTACCCCCCCCCCCCCCCCAAATACATCGTGTTGAGATCGTTTTAAAATGTATCGGTGTAAGTACTGAAGCTACAGGCAAGAGAGAACCTGTGATTCTTGTATCAACTATAACGCTAGATTCTATAATCATACCACACACGCTCACACAAACACACAACGTCTCTTGCTCATTTGAGAATCACGGTTGAAACCAACACACAACCAAATGTATTTGTGCCTGCCAAGAGCGATGTTTAAAAAAACAAAAACCAGTTGCCTTATTTTAAAACTTTAAACTGTGTAGTGGCTAGTTTTCTTGTCGCAGCCGGAATAATCTGAAATGCAAGCCTGGTCATTAAGACAGCACGAGGCAAGTCTTGGCGTGACATTGGAAGAAATCAAGATCACAGCGTCTCTCACTTCACAGGCAAGCGACGGAGAGACACGGCTCGTCTAGAGAGAAATATTTGCAGAAAGAAGATGGCAGAAACTTAAGAAACTCGCAGGTCTAGATGGCCAACCACGAGCCGCGGGCCAATTTCATCCCGCTGAAAGGTTTCATCCGACCCTACACATGTTTTGTAATAATGAATTAAAAGTAGCAATTTCATTCACAATATAATAATGTAAGTAATCAATACGAGTTGAAATATTGGAGTAATATTGCGAATTTTAATTTTCACGTTTTATTTCTGCTGAGACTGTTGCTTTGAAATTCGCCAAAGCGCAGCAAACTCAATTTCGATGCACATTAAATGTTATTCAAACAAGCGACTGTCGAAATGGTGTTTGCTGTGCAGGTTTGTAAAACATTTCAAATATTAAAAAAAGTTGAATAAAAAAACAACTGACAGTTGATTCCGAATGTCGTGATTTTAAAGATTTGTGGACGTGGAAGCACCTTTTTATCACTTTTGAAAGACAAACTAAAATGTGTTTTTATTAGCAATGAAATCGTGACCGTTTATAAAGAACATAATGCATTCGGATATCCTACTTCTAAACATGAGTTTTGGAAATTGAAAAATAGATATATTGTCTTTCATAAGAATAATTGGTCTGCGGAGCATCAAATATTTGAAGATTCGGCATGTCTCACGGATTTTTACATTTTGAGATCTTCTGCCACATGAACCAATTAAATTGGTGGTGGTGGGGGGGGGTGACAACATAATTATAATTACAGAAGTAGTTACTAAAGTAAATTATATTTGCTACTTACAAATCTCCCTCCGCCCACTTTTTTTTATTACTTGTGTGGACAGTGCACTATATACGTCAGGGCAGGGCGTCACAGTGAAATGGTTGGAAAACACTACACTAAATTTTAATCTAGTTTTCTTGTTGGTGTTAGCATGTTGTTTAAAGAAAGGGTTTGGTAACAAAAATAGCCCCCACCCCCACTTGAGTGTTCGGGACTCGCCCTTGCGGTGTGTGTACATGTGTGTGTGTGTGTGTGTGATTGGAGCTCTAAAATTACAATGGGTGGAAACATATATAAAAAAAAAGTCCATAATTCTGTCAGCAATCACCACAAACAAACAAAAAAAAAAGCCAGCATCAACTGACGAGCCAAAGCATTGCAAAGAGAAACGTGTTTCTGTGAACCCATCGATCACCAATCAGCAGACGACACTAGGCAATCAATCGAACTCTGGGACACTGACATTGAAGAGATGCAGCACGACTACTTTACTACTCACAGGCACCCCATACTAACCCCCCCCCCCCCCCCAACTGTAAGTAGTAGACCTAAACATACATCAAAATGCTCTGGTCATGACGAGGTCTCGCACGCAAACAAGACTAGTTCTACGTATCTTAGAATGGTGACATTAACGCTAGTGACGCATGCATCACACACACTAGTATTGTATGCTGCGCAAAACACGGTCGCCCAACTCATTAGGTAGACAGCGTTTAACAACAATGGTAACAGAGAAACGAGGCTCACTTTCACCTTTTACTGTAATTTAGTCTGTTGGGGCACCACACAAGATCAGTTGACCGTCTTTCTCCATTTCTGACTGTCTTTTGGCTTGAATAGAATCTCTTTTAATGGCAGGCCCGTCCATTCTTTTGTTATCCATTCATCGCTTTTCTATCTGCCTCTTCTTCTTTTTCCTGGTTAAAATTTGTTTAATTCTTGGCCGTCTTTCGCGTCAGTTCTCTGACGTGTTCAACACCACGCTACAAGAGGTCATCTACACCGTAGTTGAGATTAAGCTAGCGATGGGCCAACTACGACCCGCGGGCCAATTTAAGCCCCGTGAAAGGTTGTATATTTTATAATAATAAATGTAAATTTAAAAAAAAAAAAAAAAACATTTCCACCGGTAATGTAAAAATATGTTTTTAATTCGAGACGGGCTTATGATGTGAATTGTTATTTCTATAGCCTGCTCTACGCTACTGGTTAAGTCAGCTGACTTAACTTGCGCAAAAGCAGGGTGTATCAGCTAAGCTGCACGTTAGCAAGTTATTCAAACAAACGACAATTACGTGGCTGTTTCTTTAGTTTACTGCGCATATTCCTAAAATATTTCTACCCTCAAATGTCGAACACAAAACAGTTAATTCCGTATGTCTTTTTTTTTTTCAGACTACTGAACGGCAAACTATTTTTTTTAAACGCATTTACAATGTAACCATGGCCCTAAAATGACGATATCTGGGACCACCTTAAAAGGGGAATATTCCAGACCTCATCGTAGCTCGACCGTGGAAACGTCTTTTAGGGGAGAGGCATATGCTAACTGGGATAGAACATTGCCTCCAGTGGGTTTCCACAGCACGTTTTAGCGCCGCTAATATTGCACGAGGAGAGGACGAAAGACAGGCTCACTACCTGCCCCATCCGCAACGACGTTCCTTATCAGTATAGTCCATCTCAAAGATAGGGGCGGTACATCATAAGAAAAAGCAGGAACCCCGCGTGAGCTCAGCCTCCGGCCTTCTCATAGGAAGGAGGAATCGTGTCGCATGGAAACGTATGTCATTAAATGATCATCTAGTTAATGAGGAGCCTCCAGACAGAGAGATCGTTGAAGAGCCATGTCTCACTCATGGCCTCTGGGTAAAATCTTTCCGTTGGTCGAAGGATCATAAATGGACTCAAGCTCGACCTTAATTGGACACTCACTGAGAGGCTACACTTTCAAAGAGCAACATGTTCTATTCGCTGACTGTTAAGAGTTATATAATAACTCGAGGGAATAAAAATACAGTTTCTGGTCCTATAGATTTCATATTACATTCAACAAACTAAAGTAAGCATGTGTGAAATATTTTTTGGTGGTTTATTAGTTTAAAACGGGGATGCCAAACTATGGCATGCGGGCCAAATCCGGCCCATTACGTTGTTGTGCTATTAAGCCACAGAGAAGGTTGAATCTTCCCGCGGTCAAATATGTCAACAATTTATATGCCTACCGCCCCTCCCCCTAAGACTACAAATGTTGTGCATCACTTGGTAAAAATAAATAGGCCGAATACCCATTGAAATAAATGGCTTTGGGTTGAAAAAACAACAACGAATAAACGGCCAAGAAATGATCTACGTGACATCTTGATACACTTTCTATCTGCTAAACCTGGGCAACGTGTCTAGTTGGCATCACCATCAGTTAGTTAATTATAGATCGCTAGCTTTTTTCAATTCGCTTTGTCCCCATTTTTTTTTTGTTAGTTTTTTTTTTTTACAAAGTAAAATATATGCGTGTCTTCTCTGAGTCTCTCTCTCTATCTCTAGATCTAACTCATTCCTGCCAGTGCTCTCCGGACTCATTCTGTCGTCATGTATCCCAAGAACCCCTGGGGATCTGTTGACAACAACCACTCGGATAAAAATAGACTTCCAAAGCGGGAGAGTTCACTCTAGCCAATCATGAGTGATGTTTTGCTCGCATGGACCAGACGCCTTACGTCAATGGAGCTAATGTGAAAATAGAAACACCGCTGGGAAGAAGCCTCTTCGGTGGTTCTCAGCCTCAATCAATGTCAATGTGGAACCAAGAGAATGTAGATACCACCTTTTTTTTTTAGAGGACGCCCCAAAAAAAAGTTAACATAAAAAAGCACGTAAATTTACACTGAGGAGCATTGGATGTGAAATAAACAAACTTTTGAAATGTAGAACTATGTTGAAATGAACTAAATAAAGTTTCCCTTTCAGATGCATGGGGAAGATGATGTTAAGGTCATCTGTTTCTATGGCCAACGGTTAACGAGCAGGGTGTCATGTGACCAGCACAACGACCAACCGCCTTTACTTTCCCCAACTTAAGTCAGGTACCCATTAGAGTTGGGTCGACTCCGGGACGCCCTAAAAATCCTGAAATTCAAAATCCCAAGCCTTCAAACCCAGGACCTCAGGTTTGGAAGCTGAGCGCTTAACCACTCCGCCACCGCCCCCCCCCCCCCCCCATGTTGAAATGAAGTAACCTTTTCAAATGTGTAGATCTGGTTGGGAAAAAAAAATTTCAAATACGTAGACCTGGTGGGGGAAAAAAGGTCTGCTAGATTTATTTCATTTCATCTGAAGTTGACTTTGTTTCTATTGAAAATAAAAGTTCTATTTAGCATTGTTCACAAAGATGTTATTCAAGTCATTTCAAGTTTTATAAGTTAAATTATAATACGCCTACAGTCCACAACTTATGGACTTATGAAGTGAAGGATAACAGTATATGGAGTCAGAAGTGGGATCCATAAAGTGCTTAGTTGAAATTTTAAAAATCCCCGTCTCCACCAGGATTCAAACCCAGGACCCCTTAGTATCAAAGCCAAGCGCTTCACTACTCATCCACCTTCACTACTCATCCACCGCATCTCATTCTACACACGTTGTTAAAATTCTGTTTATAGCTATGGCCCAGTCTTACTGTTCATTATAATTTTTTTATTTCATGACAGTTGATATGCTTGTTTTGTTTGTAAAATGTTTGACGTTTTGGATGTTCCTTCAGAGTTGAAGATAGTTTACTTCCTAGTTCGAACCTTTTGCAGGACGACGGGGGATGGGAACGGCCAGGGTTTGAACCTGTCAGTCCAGCGTGCAAAACGCACGACTAGGCAGCCATATGCAATGTTGCATGCAAAGAAAAAGATGCACTTATAAATCATGTGCTTGTGTTTTTCTTATATAGGCTGAAGCTTAGAATCATTTCACTGAGAGACACACCAGAGTTGTGAGTGTTGGGCATGTGGAGGGAAAAACTTAGGACTGCTACTTACATATTCTTTGAAAATGAAAGAGATCAGCTGAGCCATGGCTATTGTCCACACCTCCTGCAAAGTAGAAATCAAGAAATTAGTGTGTTGACTGACCAGCAGCAGGTCTTCTGTGAGAACATTTCCTTTGAAAACACATCTACAGTAACAAAATATTTATAGGCACAAGATAATTTTTTTTAAAAAAGTAGTTTAAAACTTTGGCATTAGTTAAATACAAATTTAAAGTATAAGTACCTTGTGTTTGTGGTTGAGCATGGTGTAGATGACTTTGTCCAGTTCATTGATAAAAAAAGAGCTGAAATGAAGTGGACAATAAAGTCAACACAGATTCTGATATAGAAATTGATATAGAATACAATCTAGTCCCTCTTTGTTTATCTAAACTGATATAGAATACAATCTAGTCCCTCTTTGACTATTTAAACTGCTATAGAACACAATCTAGTTCTTGTTTATCTAAACTGATATAAAATATAGTTTTGTCCCTCTATGTTTAAATAACAGATATAGAATACAAGTAAGTCATCCATTGAGCCCAAATTTTCAAAGGAAAACTATTTCTTTGCATAAAATTCCCCCTTAAGTTTTTGGAAACTTTAAGCAAAATTATTTTTCATTAAAAGTTTAAACCTAAACTTAGTCAATTAACAATAGAAAAAAAAAGGAAAATTTTTATTGATAAGAGAGAATGGAGAAAGACGGTCAACAAATCTTGCTTGGAGCCCCAATGGTCCAACAGGTTAAGGTATAGGTAAAGGTAAGAGAGGATAGACACTTGGTTTTTATAGTTTACTTCTTATATCAGTTTTTCTAATTAAAAGGATTATCAGAAACATGGGATATCAAGATTTATGTGCCAGACACCCAGTATTCAAAGGGTTAAAAACTTACTTCCACTTTTTGGGAGGTTAAAATTAAACACTAACCTGATAAGGCATTGGTGCACTAGAGAGGCCTGGTGAGTATTACTAGCTCCGGGCTTAATGTGAACCAAGTTCCGAAGCAACAGCAAGCAGTGGTTTAAACACTGGCAGTCAGCTGGTTCTAAAGTTTCCTAAAAATGCAATGATGCAAATGAAAGGCATTTGAGATAAACATGATGCAGTATAGTGTTTTATCTTTTCTCAGCTTTGTGCTCTAGAAGCACTACATAAGTTAGCACAACAGAAAAGTATTCCGATAAAACTGAGATACATCGAGACCATTCGTTATAGATGGGCTCAACACTGGCTTGCAGCGTCACAACCTAAAGGCATTTTAAACCATTAGCTTGTTGCCATGTCTTACAGGCATGTGGCAATGAGCTATTGGTCTAAACTGCCAAAAGGTTGTGATGTTGCAGGTTTGTGTTCAAGCCTTCTATAGCAGTTGGTCTCAGATACACTTAAATTCTGTTACATCATCATGCTATGTTGATTGAATTTAAAAGAATTGAACATATTCATATTTATAAAACTCATTCCATGTTTGCAAGATTTTGTTTATGAAATTTGGATTACCACAAAGTTTTTATTGTATCAGAAATTTTGTATTAAACTTTGACTGCTCAACAGTATTACATGGTCTGGATGTGGATGCGTTAACCTGTTTGTCTAGTGTGTTAGTGTAAGTGAAAGTATAAGCTGAACAAACCACATAAAAAATTTTTAAAAAATAACTATGTACAAAGGACCTGAGTGGAAATGTCTGTTAAAGGAGACAGACATTTCCACTCAGGTCCTTTGTTAAAGGAGACGACACGGCACGGCCCGGTTTTGTCCAGTCAGGGAACCGATATGGCCGTTTACCGTTGGGAGCCCTCAGACAGGACAGGGGTGAAGAGCCCCATGTCCAGGCCTGGTGGTTGGATAAAAGCCTTTCTAACCATCAATGGGATAATGGCGCCTACGGCGCCGATTCCCTGCTGGACTTTATCGAAGGTTAAAGGAGACGAAAAGGACAATGTGGTACAGAGAAGTAGACTTAGAGGGTCTTGCTGAGGTGCTCAGCCTTACCTCGAGCCCAAATGTCTTAGGATAAGGGCCTCTAGAAAAAAAACAACAACAGGTGAAACAAATTTGCTTCTGCTTGCATATTAGACAGAAAGATTGCTTTTGTTTAAAGAGGGGAACTTCCAGTGGCTTAGAGTTTCAAGAGGCCTTGTCTCAACTCTAATGACAGTCAAAAAATTTGGTGATAGACAAAGGCGTATCTATGATGGAGGGGGGGGAGAATTTGAAAATCTCCCAGGCCCCCAAATGAGTGTTTGATACATATAGTTGAAGTGTCTATAATTATTAGTATGAACTTATTCTTGGCCTTAATAAAGTGTATATCCAAAGTATAAGTAACCAAAATGGACTTACTTTCTTCAATATGTCTTTCATGTTAGCACTGAGTGCTTTGAGAAAGTCTAGGTCAGTGCATTGGTTCTTTGTGGTACTTATGAGATTATTCACTTCATTAGCATAAGTGTCATTCATATAGGGTGTGTAGATACACATATCTAGAGGCAGTGTCAGGTTAGCCATCAACCTAGAAACAAGAGGTAAAATTAAGCCTTCAACCTAACCACGATATATAAGAGGGGTCAAGCTTAGTCTTCAACGTGGTAATAATAAACTAGTGATTATTGGCGGAAGATCATATGATTTCAAAATCTAAGTAGTTGGTTTTTTTTTTAAGTTTAAGATTTGAAGTGGTAATGTATGACCAACAAAACAAAACAAAAAATAACATTTACATTCTTTGATGTCAGGTATTATTTTAGAGTTAAATGCAAGCAGGGATTGGTGCCTGGTCATGAGGTATGTGCTCCGGGACTGTTATTCTGATGATTCCAGTTCAAAGCCAGACCGCTACCATCTCCTGCCATCCCAACGAGCAAAAGACATAATAATCTTCATTTCCTAACCAGGAGTCCTGGTTTCAAATCCTGGTGAAGACTCGGATTTTTACTTTTGGGCGCCTCTGAGTCCACCCAGCTTTAATGGGTACCTGACATAAGTCGGGGAAAAGTAAAGGAGGTTGGTTGTTGTGCTCGCCACATGACAACCCTTTAACCATGGGTCACAGAAAAAGATGACCTTTACATCATCTGCCCAGGGGATTGGAAGGTCTGAAAGGGGGAACTGAATGAAACAGATGACTTTACATCATCTGCCCTACAGACTGCATGCTCTGAAACAGGAATTTTATTAATTTTTTTTTACCCTAAAATAAATTATCTTTCATGCTTAAATTCTTTTTAACCTTAATAAAAAATCTCCACCAGCATGGGATAGCTGAGATTTAAAACAAGCAGAGACTATTTTAACACAAATTTTGACAAAACCTTTTTTTTCCCCCCAAACCAAGAACTCACCTAACAATTTTCCCAAATATTTCCTCATCATTGCAAACTTTCATCAAAGGCAAAAGATCCTGCAAATAGCAAACACAAAAATTCATTTTATTTAATGAGAATGGATTTTATTTAAAGATTGTGTGTTTGAACCATAAATTAAAAAAAAATAATAATAATACCCTTCCCAGAGCACTTTTCTATTTGAAGCTTTATTTAAATAAAAAAACCAATTTCAAAATATTACAACTGTGGAAGTTCCTTGAAGTATGTATGTCAAAGTCTTTGGGAACAAATATGTCAGTTTTCTGTGAAATACTTAGATCCAGCAGATTTTTTTTTTTTTTTACTTTAGAAAAGAGAAAGAAAAATTACTTTATTGTTTTATTTTTTAAATGAATTGTTAATTGAAGTCTACAATCTGTATTTTATTTTTTTAATGTAAACAAAATTTTTAAAAAAAACTGGTCGTCGAAAAATATTATCATGTGTGTAATTACTAAGTATCAGTGAGTATTTCTCGAAGACGTATATGGAATGGCTGCCCTGACTTTATATTCTAAGAAATAAACACAGAAAAAGAAAAATAATTAGCCCACATAGTCCAAGAAAAGAAACAGCAAACAAGCTGACACCACATATCAGTGTCCCAGACATTTGTTGTTTCACAGACCGAGTACATAGAAAACCTAGTGCTGTGAGACCAGTGGCCAGACAAGCCTCATGTAGGGCTTCAGACCGCCCACAGAGAAAATAAAAGGAATATTTGTTTTGACTACCACGAATCTGTAATTATTTATGAAAAATAACACAAAATTGTATGACTTTAAAAAAAAAAAAAATGTTTTGTTTTTTTTTGAAGCTCCTTACAAATGCAACTCTTATGGAAATGATAATGTAAAAACAATATACATATAAAATATGTTCCCATTTGTGACATCTTGATTTAGAGGACAGGTGAAGAAATGTAAATGATAATAGCCATTCTGATGACTACATAATGCAAGTGATAGATAGACCCCCTTTGAACATCTATATGTACTGTCAGGATGTTATGGACTGTATGTGTGTGTTTCTATGGTGACAGTGGGACAATATTGTAAAAATTGGTTGTGAATGATGGTGGCATTGTCAGGACAAAAGTCTAGTACATTTATTTTATCTAGTATCAACTTGATTTTGTCTGTATTATAATAAAATTTATATTTAGTTTTGTTCACAAAGTCATTTCAAGTTTTATTAGTTGAGATATAATACATATACAGCTAAATGTTATACAGCTAAGTCATTAAAAATAAGGTCCATTCATAGCTCAAATAGTAGAAATAGTAAAAATGCATATAATTTAATACAAATCTGTTGTAAATATTATATATTCACAATTACTTTGCCCTCTCTCAAGTTTTCGTAGCTTTTGAGAAGTATTTGTAAAATGCATAAGACTGACCTTTTCCACCACCTGCTCAATGGACATGCGTCTTCTAACTTCAAGTGTGGTTTTATCTTCATTCAGTAAAGCATCTATCATCTCCTCAAGCACTTCTGAAAAACCAAAAAAAAAAGTCAAACATTTAGTAAGACTTCATTTACATTGTAAACAAATAAGTCAAATCTTTAGTAAGAATTCATTTACATTGTAAACAAATAAGTCAAATCTTTAGTAAGAATTCATTTACATTGTAAACAAATAAGTCAAATCTTTAGTAAGAATTCATTTACATTGTAAACAAATAAGTCAAATCTTTAGTAAGAATTCATTTACATTGTAAACAAATAAGTCAAATCTTTAGTAAGAATTCATTTACATTGTAAACAAATAAGTCAAATCTTTAGTAAGAATTCATTTACATTATAAACAAATAAGTCAAATCTTTAGTAAGAATTCATTTACATTATAAACAAATAAGTCAAATCTTTAGTAAGAATTCATTTACATTATAAACAAATAAGTCAAATCTTTAGTAAGAATTCATTTACATTATAAACAAATAAGTCAAATCTTTAGTAAGAATTCATTTACATTATAAACAAATAAGTCAAATCTTTAGTAAGAATTCATTTACATTGTAAACAAATAAAAACAAGTTTCAAAATAGTGTAGTTGAAAAACTATAACATGGGCTGAAAGTTATTACATCTACCTGTCCAAATATACAAACTTGCTTGGAGTTTCCTGAGTTAAACTAGAGTTAAACCAGGGTTATACTAGTCTTTGCAGTCCCGTGTATGCAGACTAGTTAAAATAATCCCAACTCTGCTCACAGTAAATAACTTCCAAACGATGAAACAAAAACGGCACAGAGATTGGTTCATAAACAAAACACACAAAAAGGAGAGTCTGAGCCAGAGTCCACCTGTCAGTTTAGTTTAGAACAGTGACAACAAGCAGGATGAAGACACACAAATGCTGAGGCATCAGGGGCAGAACAAAAAAAAGCTGTACATGTGCAAACTAAAAGATGTATGGAATACAATCTATGAATGAAAAAAATGTGTGACTCAATTCAAGAGAATAAAACAATTACAAGTATTTTTTTTTACTGAAAAGCCCTTTAAAAAACTGTGCAAGAAAATTAAATTACTATGTTATTAGACCAAAGTGAAATCAAACCTGATAGGATGAGTCAAACAGCCATATCGATACATTTTATAGACTCTTGTATTCAGTGGCGTAGCTAAGAATTTTGCCATCATTTGGGGGCCCGGGGGGCTTGACCTCTTTGGGGGCCCCTGCATCTTGTGTAGCATTTAATATTTAATGTAAAAAACACTAATTTGGGCCAGGAGAATTTTCAAATTCTTCCCTCCCCTCTCCCCACCCTAGCTACACCTCTGCTTATATTAAATGTCTACTTTGTGAGCTTAATGGCTGAGTGCTTGACCTCTAGCCCGCGGGGGGGGTCTTCAAATTCCGGTGAAGATTGAGCTTTTGAGCCTTGTGGTTTTAAGAGCAGCCCAGAGCCCAGCCAACTCTAATGGGTACTTGCTAAGCATTGGGGAAGTAAAGGCGGTCGGTCGTTTTGTTGGCCACGTGGCACCGTCATTAACTTTCAAAATAGAACCAACGAAACAGATGCGTTACAGAATATTGTCATGCAGAAGGAATCTTTTACTTAATATGTCTAGGTTATAAGAATATATAAACTAATTAATACAGAAGCAACTAGGGCAAGGTCCAACAGCCAGCCAACCAACTAGGGCAAGGTCCAACAGCCAGCCAACCAACTAGGGCAAGGTCCAACAGCCAGCCAACCAACTAGGGCAAGGTCCAACAGCCAGCCAACCAACTAGGGTAAGGTCCAACAGCCAGCCAACCAACTAGGGCAAGGTCCAACAGCCAGCCAACCAACTAGGGCTAGGTCCAACAGCCAGCCAACCAACTAGGGTAAGGTCCAACAGCCAGCCAACCAACTAGGGCAAGGTCCAACAGCCAGCCAACCAACTAGGGTAAGGTCCAACAGCCAGCCAACCAACTAGGGTAAGGTCAAATATGTGACGTCAGACAGAAATAAAAATCAAATATAAATTGAAAAAGATAAATATCAATATTCAAGTCTTTGCCTAGTTAACAAATGGAACCAGATTTTAAAGCTATCTTGTATTCTTCGGTCCATCAAACTGTCGAGTATGTTATAATATCAATATTCAAGTCTTTGCCTAGTTTACAAATGGAAAAAAAAAATTAAAGTTATCTTGTATTCTTCGGTCCATCAAACTGTCGAGTATGTTAGACAAACGCATGAATTAGTCCTGGAACAAAAGTTCCCCAACAAATGTCAGGTACCCATTAGAGCTGGGTAGACTCACCCTAAAGATCCCGAAATTAAAAATCATAGTCTTCACAAAGATTCCAACCCGAGACATCCTGCTCAGAAGCCAAGCACTTTACCACTCGGCCACCACAACTCCATAGTTACACATAGAATTAAATAATTATCTAATATAAAGAAATGTTTTTAAAGTGCAAAAAGAAACAAAAAAAATAGATGTGATCTATTTGACTACATTGATTTAATGAAAAAACAAGTCTCTCTCTCTCTTTCTCTCTCTCTCTCTCTATATATATGTAATGTCTGTTCTTAGCCGCTTTTCTTTCAGAAGATTCCGGGTTCGACTTTTTAACTTCGGGATCTCAGGGCACCTCTGAGTCCACCCAGCTCTAATGGATACCTGACATTAGTTAGGGAAAAGTAAAGGCGGTTGGTCGTTGTGCTGGCCACATGACACCCTCGTTTAACCGTGGGCCACAGAAACAGATGACCTTTACTTACTTTACTTCTGCACTGCACTAAGTCTACACTAACAGCGCGGCTGAGTGTTTATAAAGCCTTTGGCTATCTACCGCGTTATTAATATCCGGGGTACAGAATTAATGGCAGTGTAGCAAAGCTCCTTTTTTATTCTATGATAATTTTATGCACTTTTTAATCAATGCAGAATCTTTTCTTCTTCGTTCTCATTTTACATGTCGGGGGGTGGGGAGGGTTCAGGATCAGTAATCCTATATCTGAGATAAACTGCGCAGTGGTTTCCAGATCAGGCAGTTCTCCATACAGTTTTTGTTCCATGAGAGGGTTTTGGGGGCCAGGGTCTTGTTCGGGACTCTTGATAAAGTAAATGCAGAATCAACTTTTCTAAGACTTCCGTTTACAGCTCATTTTGGGATTTGGTTGGCAACATCGACGTTCAATATAGCGTCCTTGTGTTATGGAGTGTGTGTTTCTATGGCGAAGGCGGGAAAAAGCTAGAGTTTGGTTCTGAATGATGCAAGATAGGTGACATTGTCGTCATTGGTCTTAGTTGGGCGAGACGACCCCAGAACGTGAGACTGAAAGGTTTTATTATTGTAGTGTGTTAGATGATCTTGTCTTTAAAAACAAAGTATCACTAAAGTGTACATTTGTTCTATCTCATATCAACTTGATTTTGTCTATATTATCATAAACGTTATATTTAGTTGAGTTCACAAGGAAGTTAGTTATTCAAGCTATTTTGAAGCTTTATTATTAACATTACGCCTACAGCGGTTTAGTTGAGTTTGAGTTTTGAGTTTTTGGCACATCGGCACAATTTAGGCCATGTCGTGCCCGTAATCCTTCAAGGATTACTCTCCTTTACAAGAGCTAAATTCTATACAGTTAAATCATTAAAAACAAGGTCTATTCACAGTTAAAATAGTTAAGTTAGTCAAAATTTAATAATTTGGTAAAAATCTTATGTAAATATTATAGCGTCACAATTCATAAATCAGATCTTCGTAGACAACCCCACCTCCCGGACAAAGCCCAGTACCTTCCCAGGGCGGTTTAGTTGTCTACCAGCAGTTTGGTACTACAAGTCAACGACCGGCAACAACACCTTGACATTGTTTAGTTTATCGTGAAATCCCCCTTCCCCCCCCCCCCCCCCCCCAATTATCGACAATCTAATAATTTGTCATTGTGTAGATCGATAACCAATTCTTTTGGTTTTAAATATAGAAAAGTTATTTCCCTGCTGGTGAAAGACGTCAATGACAGCCTTTACGATACTCTTTCTTTGTAGACAAAGGCGATGTGACGAGAGCAAATCTAATTAGAAAGGAACGGAGTCATCTGTCGGGCTCCGGATGCGCCCGGAGCAAAGTCTTCTATGGTAGCTCGCGACCGGCGAAGAGTGGTTCTCAAGTGGGAGACGGTTGGGAACCGCGACTCTAAAGACCATAGAGGAGTTGTCGAAGATAAACTAAATGAATACAAAACTTCTTGAAATGTCGCTAACAAAAAAAAAAAAAAAAGCAATGAAAAAAAAGGAATACTTTTAAAAACAAACTTTATTTAAGGTAAAGAAACGCTAATTACTGCCATTTATCTGAAAATTACTGGGTTTAGCTCCCTTTCTGCTTTAGGAAGCTAAATTAATTAATTCATACTAAATGATTAACTAATTGGTTAATTTTTTTGATTGATTCGTGTATTATCGTGGGCTATGAATAATTATGAGAAAATTCAACTTAATTTGAGAATGGGAAGTGGGAGAAAAAGACATGCCAAAACGTAATAAAAGGATTAAATCCAAAAATACATCCAAATTATAACCGTTCTAGTAAATAGTTGTAAACTGGTGTATTTTTTGTGATAATTGTATTTATTTTTTACAAAACTTATATCAACTCACTCTGTCTGTCTGTATGGTAAAAAGTTTGCACACGTTATTTCTCCCTCACCCAAACTCGGATTAAGCTGAAATTTTGCACAATTATTTCTTTTAATTGACAACAAAAGAATCAATTTTAAAAAAAAATAAAAAATTATTTAATTAACTATTGCTATTAATTATTTTGTTTGGTATCTTAAACAAGGGAAAGAAATCGTACTTGACAGATGTGGTGGCCAGAGTTGAAATAGTCCGTCCCCTTGAGCCCTGAGTGAACATTTTGTTTAAGCATTTAAAAGAACGATCGTGTAGACATTCACCAAGATACAACACCCTTTTTTTTTCTTCACCCCCCACCCTTTTTTTTTCATAACTATCCAGACACGTGACAGAATCAAAGTACGTCGATAAGGCTAAACAATAAACAACTGGTAAAAAGAAATATTTCTAATCGCACAGATTTATTATGTCTAGGTAAACCGTGCATTTAATAATACATGACTGATCCAAAATAATTGATACAATGATACTAAATATAACCTTCGATTTTTTTTTAAGCATTTCGAGTGTTTTTTTCTTGTGTCATTTCGACCTCCGCCAATTTGAGGATTTAAACATTGAATTAAAACAAAACAAAAAAATGTGTGAACAAAGTGACGAAGAAAGAATGGGGAAGAGGGAGAACGTCATTGAGTGATAGAAGGCCCTGTCTAGAGAAGAGACTGTGGCCCTGGTAAAGACATAAGAATAGTGACGACAACGCCACCTGTGATGGTGCCTATTTGTCTTGTAGTCAATTGATGTCTGTCTGATTCCGACAGACTACTCTGCAGATGTCTGGGTTTCTTGTGCGCGTGTATTTCAATGCGATTGACCAACAAGCAAAACAGACAACATCTAGTTTAACAAGTGGAGAGATCAATCCAAACACCGTTGAACAATTTATATTAAGGTTTAATCCAGCAAGAAGGTCACAGCCGATGTCTCTGTCAATAAAAAAGTCCTACACCTTATGAAATCCTATCACCAACCGATTTTCTGTCTCTAAGTAGCCTTTAACCCTACTCAAACATAACACCACTAGTCGCGTTCAAAGTCATTCAATTATGGTGCGTCTTTAATAAACTAAAAATACTAACTTAGTGTCTAACACGCCTATGTTGCGTCATTCACAACCAATCGCTAACCTCTTCCTACCTTCACTATACATACACAAACATTCCATAACAGAGCCCCAACAAACATACACAAACATTCTATAACTGTGCCCGAACAAACATACACAAACATTCCATAACAGTGCCCCAACGGTCCAAGAGACACTGAAGAGCAAGGCTAAATTAAATAACAAATTTGAACAATTCCAGAGATCGGTAACCAGTCAAGATACATAAATTAGGATTATGTGCATGTAAATATTTATTTGCTGTTACCTTCTTATAGAGAACAATACAGCCGCGTACAGAACTGCACAATATATATGGAGTTTGTGTTGCGATTATACAATCCAGCGCAACTCAACAGTAAGCGAGCTTTCAACAACCACAGTCTGAGAAGTCTGCTAACACAAGAAGGAAGCTTTCCGAATACTCCATCCTTAAAACAAGACCTTGACGTCGAAAGAAAAAAAAAAAATTGGCAAATACCAGATAATCGCTATCTTTCCGACAGCCACCGACCCAGCACCATCAAACTGTCAACTGTAGTAACGAATACAGGTAGGGAGAGGGGGGGGGGGGATATTTACCAAAATCAATGTGGTGGGAGTTTGTTTCTGTTGTTTTTTTATCTCCTGAACACTGTCGACGTTCGATCGTGAGGGAGCTCATCTGCAGAGAATGTTAGGAGAAGAGTGCTTAGACACTGCAACATTGCACGCAACAGCTCTTTGGCTTTCGTAGATCACCGTAAAGGGAATTTTCAATGCTGAAACTGTTTCCAAGACAACACGTGAGATCATTGATACTCAGTACAGTGGACGTCATTAAAAACCACTGAGTAGTACCATCAGAGGTAATCGTGCGTGTTTTATCCGCCAAATCAATTATCATTGACGATACACATAGAAGTAACATAAACAAAAGAAGTTTGTTTGCTTTTTTAAGACAATGCCTCCTTTAAGAAGCTGATACATTTTAGTAAGAGCGATTATTTTGCTCTTAATAACTAAGGAATGCTATATTTTTTAAACAAAATGTTTTTTTTTTACAAGAGGCGCCCCCTAACAATGCCGTAATTTAAAATTCCATTCTTCACCAGGATTGAAACCTGAGAGCTCCAGTTTGGATACCAAGCGCTTTACCATTCTAACACCGCGCCTCCTATCCTCAACCGTGTTCGTACAAAAAAACTGAACTACATAAATTTAAAAAAAAAAAAGGAACTATGAACGACAAATGTAGTTTTTCCAGTACTATAACATTGACTAATCCACCAAAATGCACACCACTGCATATTAGAATAACCCAGCACAATAAGTACACAACTCCAAATAGAACTGAACACAGAAATGGAACTAAAAAGATACAATTAAAAAAATACTAACTGAATAGCTTCTACGTTAGATAAATATCTCTAAGCATGGATACATTTTATTTTCTATGTCAGTGCACACACACAAAAAGAGAGCCAACGTTTCAAGTAAAAATATGAGGAAATAATGTCCTGACGCCATACTTTATATATGGAACCATGCGACTTCTTCGCCCTGGAGAAATTACTGACATTTTGGTAACGTGGACACGCCGGGTCATGCAGAAAACGTGATAATTGGAACAAGAGGAACTCAGTATCATTCTTTTGTTCGACTACAGAGAGGCGAAGCTCTGTAATACGTTCAGATGTAAACGAAGAGTTTATCCGCTTCTGATAAAATGTTTTTTTTTAAATAGATGTTAGTGAAATAAAAAAGAGTCAAAGCTTCCAGACAAAAAACAAAAGTGTTATAATTGTGTTATAGTTAAAACCTGATTTAACTTCAACATGGATGAGGTTGCGTGTCAATGTGTTATGCGCCAAGAGGCCCATTGAATTCGACTTCCGCCTGCTTTTCTTTCTGGGTATGCTTCCATAGCCTTTGATCAACCAAGATCATCTGCAAGGCAGCAGGTGTTTTAAATTTATCTCCCTAGCTGAGGAGCTTCAACTACCCGGGCTAAGGAGCAACCAAGGGAAATCCGATGCCGAACTGGGAGTCGAACACTGAGTAAGGTTGTGACAGGGCCGTCGCATGAGGTTTGCGGGACATGTCCTCCGACAAAAAGAACTATGAATACCAAAAGTGTGATGACATGGAGGCCAGTACCAATAACTTGGTGCCACACTTTCATGGAGGACCTCAGAACAGTGGACACCAGGTGGGAGGAGGCTTCAGACATTGCCAGTGGACCGATCTTTGTGGAGACAGCTTGCCGCCCAATGCGCCGAACGGTGCGGGAGAACCTAAGTCTAAGTCACCATTAACAAAAAAATATATGAGAAAGCATCTTTCATTTTAAAATAGGATAATAACAAGGTTACAAAGACAGTTTGTGTGGAAACACAAACTCACAATCGGCCCCCAAAGTGGTCCTCCCAGGCAGGTAAAAAGGCAGGTTTGTGTATTTTCAGAATGACATCAGAATGAAATTATATCAAAGACAAATGACAGAGAAGAATGGAGAAAGAAGGTTGACAGATCTTGTGTGGTGCCCCAGCGGTCCAGCAGACCAAAGTATAGGTGAAAGTGAAGTTAGATGTGAACTTGGCCTAGCTGATGTCTTATAATAAATAACTAACTGTTATAATTGTCAATCTCTTATTCAAATCCTAAAGAAAAAAAAAAAACATTTCCGTAAAAAAAAAAATATTTTCCTTAAGTGTTTTATGGCTGTAGCGCATCGCTGCAGTTCACGCGATAATATGATTTTTTTTCTCTTTAAAAAAAAAAGTAAACATTTTTGTGTAAATATAGTAGTTGGTATAACAGATCTTACTTAACTTGGCAATACAAATGGGGAAAAAAATTGGACCAAAAAAAAATAAAACCATTTGCATAAATGTGTTTATAAATATGGTAAATGGCCGTTTCCCCTACTAAAAAGCCTCCCGTGTTTGTTACTATTAATCGTATAGGGAATATTTAAAGTGGTATATTTTTATTTAAAAAAACTGCTAGTATAAGAGGTTTAAAAAATTCGATTTTTCGCTTTCAGAAAAGAAAAAAGAAGCCGTTGCATCGGAACTTTGAATTGTCTAAAATATTATGATGTCGGATTTTCACTATCTTTTCTAGTTTACGAGATCTAAGCGGGACGGACGGACAGATATTCCACACAAAACTAATAGTCTTTTCCCTTTCAGGGGCCGCTAAAAAAAAACGTAAGCCAGCGCTAAAAAAAAATGTCGGTTTTGTGATAACCTACATTATTATACAGAGTGTTAAAAAAATATAAAAAGAAAAAAAAAAACTTTGCAGAAGACACAAAATTGTGAGAAAGTTGTTCTGCTTCTTTCCTGCTCATAGTGTTATTGCATTGGAGGAAGAATTTGAATTAGCATTGCTTGACAAGGATTTGTTTAGTGACACATTTTGAAAGGCTTCATGGCCCGTTAAGTTTTCCAGCGGCAAGCCGCCGTTTACAAGCACGTGACGAGTGAAGCAGCAGAATCACTTTCTTTAGTTACGATTATTTAAGATGTCAGCACTCGGCAGTGTCACGGGTGTCAATGTCAGTAAGTACACGCAAATCTTCAGCAATATTAATAGATATATTATATAGATGAGAAAGAGAGAAGGAATCTTGGTTAAGCGAACCGTTTTCAAGAACCGAGTCCAGGTTTCACCCAGAAGGTTTTTGTTTCCACGCAGATGTATTGTAAATAAAGATCTGCAATATACAAGGAAAAACTAACTTTCGACCCAAATAATTAGCTTGTTAAGAGAAGATAAGCAATATCGACCATTGGGAGACAAATTTTCATAAGGATACTACAGATTATTCTTATCTTTATTAGTATTAAAATGCGTGTTACATTTTTGCGACGTTTTGTCCAATACGAAAAAAAAAAAAGTTGGAGTCAGTCAAAACTTGCATCTATTCTGCATGCGTTTAAAAACATAATTACGCTTATTATAACTGCAAGGAGGGGTAGGACACACACTCTCTCTCTCTCTCGTGCCATCTTCTTATTGCAGAATTCTAGACCTCTGTCGTGTGAAGTCCACGTGCTCAGATCCATCATGTAACGATCTCAAGAGTCCATGTGACATTCAACTCGGGAGGGAGGGGGAGGGGTAGAGGGGGGAGGGGGCTCTAGAAGGCGATGTTGAACGAGCAAAGAAAACTCTCGTCTGCTAAGTTCAAGGCCATTTCTGTTTTGTTGACATTCCGTCAGATAAGGAATAATCTCGGATCGATCCGCTCCTTAAGGTCGAGACTATTAGATTGAAGACTGCTCGAACATGGCATTTATCTTCCTCGCGGAAAACTGGGATTCTGGGTCGAACCATGGCTGTAGCCTACGTCTAGTTGTCTATAAGATCGATCCGAAAATGTTAATGCGTTCTAATGATAATATAATTTTATTTTTTTTTTTTTTGGGGGGGGGGGGGGGGTATTCGTCATCTTCTTCTGAGTTCCCAGTTTGACATTGGAGGGTCATTAGGACTAGTCCTATATCTGGGATGAACTGCCCAGTGGTCTCCAGGTCAGCAAGCTCTTCACAACCTTTTTTCTTCTGGAAGGGTGTTTTGAGGCCAGCGTCTTACTCGGACCTCTCGACAGCGTATGCAGCTTTGAAGGACATGGTCGGCAATCTCTGGTGATGCTCCACAAAGTTTCATTAGTCCCAATGCTGTAGCTTCAGGGACATTGGTTTGCCTTTTTTTTTTTTTTTTTTTTTTTTTGGTGGGGAGCAAAAGGGAGAGGGGAGGGGCTTTCCTATTCACTATATGGTAGTAATGACAGACTAAACGAGAAAACATCTCCAGTTCAATTCACTGTAGCTCCTTCTATATGTCTGTAACAATACGTTGATATCGAATAGACAGCTAGAGGAACAACAACAACAACAAAAAAGGCTTTAAAGGCACACGTCGTTAGAGGAAACCCGGTGGGCTTTCAAGTGTGCGAGTTTTTAAAAATGTTGAAATTCAGGTATGATTTTTTTTAATTTAATTTTATAGTTTAAAATAAAGTGAAAAGAAAAGTTCCCCTTTCAGAATTTGTGTAAAGGTCATCGATTTCTGTGGCCCACGGTTAACGAGGGTGTCATGTGGCCAGCACAACGACCAACCGCCTTTACTTTTCCCCCAACGAATGCCAGGTACCCATTAAAGCTGGGTGGACTCAGAGGCGCACTAAAGATCCCGAAATTAAAAATCACAGTCTTCACCAGGATTCGAACCGGGAAAGCCAAGCGCTTTACCGCCCAGCCACCGCGCCTCCATAGTTTAAAATACTAACTTTTAAGGAAATTCTCCCTTAAAAATAAGATATTTTAATGCATAAAAAAAACGAAGATAGAGTTACCTTAGTGTGCATGTTTTTAAAATACTCATAAAGCACGGAACGGGTTGCCTGAATCAGCCAGGAAAACCATTGACTTAGCAGAGTTTGTCTCTTATCAACATTCACGACTAAATTAGCACGTCGATACGCGTATGACTTAATTATATTCTTCTTCGTAGGATTGTCTGTAATGAATCATACAAGATGGAATCAAAGACGCCATCAAACGAAAGATGTAAAAATAGTATCACGACAGCTTGAGAAGATCAATATTTGAAGTCAGCAAGGTTTGCACTATTAGTCTACAACGGTTTTGCATACAGTAGAACGTCGTTTATCCAAATGTCAGTTAGCCGGAGCGTGAAATATCCTGACTGCCTTTTACATTACGGTATGTAAATGGTCTTGCTGATGTGAAGCGAAAGATCAGCGATTATTACTTTGAATAAAGGTAGGCTACTACGTATAACGCTTTGTTCCCCTGTATATTTTACTTTAATTTTTTTTTTTTCATTTACGTACGGCGCGATACCCCCATAGGAATTTTCTTGATATTGTCGGTGAAATTGACCGTTTATAATATTCTCGGTTATCCGGAGAGACCTTGTTCCATACTGATCCGGTTAGTCGACTTTCTACTGTATAGTAGAAATGCAGATGTGATCTTTCAATATTGCTATACAGCTTATGAATACAAGGAACAATTATTAAAATAAAATAAACAGACTAAATACAAATAGCTTTTTTTTTTACAAAAAAAAAGTATAACACTATGAAAGAACTAGAGATTTATTTTAACTCTTTCTCTCCGTAATTATTTTCCACGTTCCGGCGGAATTCATTTTGCTCGTTAGTATTTTTTTTCTACCCTGTTATGATTAAGCTTGAATAACTTTGACATTTATTATTATCAGAAAATGTTTGATTTGGTATAGAATTAAAGAGGGATGCATGCTCTTTTTATATAACACAAAGTCAAGTTTATACAATCAAACATTAATTTAATTGAGGTCAAATCAACGATGGTATCGTCAATCCGGAGAGAAAGAGTTCAAAGCATTTTAAAACAAGGGAGAAATGCAAGTCAATGTGGACACAATCGACAGGAGTTAAAAAGAACTAAAAGAACATCTGGACAAGACAAAAGGCAAAGAAAGCATTGCTGCAGATGTAAAAAAAAGTCGATAAAATATCAGTGCTCTAGCGCTAACCATCCGCTCGCACACGCTTCAGCCAAGCACGTGTTTGTGGCGCTGCTAGGGGAAAAAAGTCAAGATCAAGGACGTCTATGGAAAACAATTATTTTTACAATTCCGAGTTTTAATGATTTATTTCAGCTTCGTGACATAAAGTGTCTGTCTGGAGTCTCACGTTTTTATACAGCGACTCCCTTCAGCGAGACAATTCTTGCACAGCAGTAGATCAGTGTTTCCCAAACTGAATAGGTGTTCCACGAACTACTGGAATAACTAATTAGGCCACTAGGTGTATTAATTTCTCTTTAAAAAAAATAAGTAAAGTGTTCCGCTAAATATTCATAATGTGCGAAGTGTTGAAATGTTCCGATAAGGCAAAAAGGTTTGGGAAACACTGCAGTAGACTACAAAAGAGTTTCTACATCTGTGGAGCGCGGCCTCTTAGAGAGGCACGAAGTACTGACAAAAGGGGTGGGGGCGCATTTGTTTTTGTTATGTGGATACAAAAATGGAAGGAAAGGAAGAAAAAGTTTGAGAAACATTTCTAATATATAATATAGAATGTAAGGAGTATTATGTATCTATGTATGTATATTGTTGTTTTTTTGTAGAAATCAAAACCATTTGACCAAAATTAATTCTATTTGACATGAACGTCCATTACATAAGAGCGGTGATTTTAGATATGTAAAGTTGCCCTACAACAAGAGAATTTTCTAGATTTAGGCCTATGAGGCATCTTGCCATATATTTCAACTTGTGAAATACAGCCTTTTATTATATATAAAAAAAAAAAACAGAACAAAAACAAACCCGAACAAAGCCGGGTAAAAAAAACAACAACCTGTAAACTTATATTTAAAAAAAAAAAAAGAGTAACGACAGCATTTCTGAATAGGTAAGTGAGCATTAGTCGATAAGCATAGTGTATACAAATATAACAGAGACTAGAGATGGGCATGTCGAGCTTGGATTTGTTATAGCTCTATGGCTGATATGTTAATTACAATTTAAATCTGTATATAGATTTTTATTAATAGTAATAGTAACAAATATCAATTTGGGCATTGATAAATAATGACTACAAGCTCATGGTTGCCAACCTAATGACAATAAGATGGGAGATGAATAACAAGCAAAATATTTTTTAAATCCTTTTTTAAAAATACATAGCGTATCTAAAGGGAAGAACTCCGTCCTTAACACTATATCTACCAATAATGTACAAGTTATTTCCCTTATTCGATATCAAACAAAATAAGGAATTACCAATAATTAATTGACTAATTGAGTATTTTTGTTTATTGATTCATGTTTTGTTAGGTACAATAAATAATTATTTTAAGTATCAACTTGATCGGAGAATGTGGGAAGGAGAAATAACGTAAACAATTATTTAAGGGGACTAAATCCAACAAATTTAGCCATATATGTGGATACTGAAGTATTAGTTTACCTTGTAGCTATTAAACGAAATAAATGAATTATCAGGAATTGTCCAATTGGTTACTTTTCTTTAATGATTCATGTCTTGTCTATGACAATGAATAATTGTGCGAAGTTTCAGCTAGATCCGAGAATGGTTGTGGAAGAAATAACGTGTACACACTTTTTTACTAGACAGAGTGAGTTGATATGAGCTTTGTAAGAAATACACATTTACTATAGGGTGAAATCAAACGAAGTGGTGCTAGCAACTGTCGTCACAGAAGTCTTCATGCTCCTGATTATAACTAAAGATTCTCGTGACCAATCACGGGGCGGTACGGTTGAGGAACTGTACTATATAGATAAGATAAGATAATTTTTATTGATCCAATCAAATGGAAATTCAGTTTGACTACAATTGACAACCTCAGCGTAACTACTGTAAAATAACAATATCGATGCAAATACGAACAACATTCACACATGAAACACATACACATTCACAACCAGCGCTTTATGAATTTGACTTCTATGTACTTCTCGATGACGACAGATGATCTTGTAACACTCTGACCGAAAGTGGGATGAAGAAGTTTTTAAATCTTTCTATTTTAGTCCTAATGGAAAGGAGACGACCACTTCCTTCAGATCTGATGTAACAGTGGTTTAATGGATGCAGGTTGTCTTTAAGAATAGTGAATGTTTAGGAAAGGCATCTTTCATGAAAAAACTTTCAAGGGATGGTGTGTTCGAGTGAAATACGATACTTTTTAATTAGTCTATTTAGTCTAAGTCTTAGTGCCAGTGAAGTATTACCATACCAGCAGGTGATGGCAAAGTTAATTAGACTGCTGATGATTGCTGTATAAAAAAGCTTAATTATTGTTTTGTCGATCTTATATATAGCTTTTTAAGTTAGAAGAGTCGTTGGTGAATTTTGGTGTAAAGGTTTTGGCAGTGTTCACTCCATTTGAGCTTGTTGTTGATGGTTTATAGGTTTTTATATTCTAGCTATTGTTCTACGGTTTGGTTGTTTATCTGAATTTCTGCAAGATGGCCTATTTTTTTTTTCTAGTTCCAGTAACAAACTGTTAGCTCATGATTACAATACTAATATGATCTCTAAATGTGTCGTGATTTGTAAATCCTTGATCAGCCTTTTCTTTTTTTTTTTTCCAAGCTATAGTCACAAATGAGCATGACCTTAGCCTTTGTAAATCTCATGCATTTTACATGAAGGAAATTCATAAACAATGATCATTTAACAAGAAAAACATTAAAAATGCTCTTTTTTTGAGACAACACCTCCTTTATATACACCGTATAGAGCGATTGTTTTTCTCTTAATAACTAATGAATATTAGATTCAAAAACGACAGCAATGGAACTCTAACGATGTTACTCGAAATTTTGACAGTTGATGTATTTCTTTGGGAAAAGAATTTCTCTCTGACCGGCCACACTTGCCAAATATTTCTACAACTAAATTTGGTCTTGACCATCTTTTTATCTTGAACAGACCCCCCCCCCCCCCGCATGTTGGCACTATTCAGAGTTGAATAATTCAATAGAAGTTTACGAACAGTGTTTCGCCCAGCCGTGCTAAGTCCGGTTCTACATGCCTATTATAATTTTACAAACTCTGGTAGATGTATACATTGACTTAGTCAGGACTTTTTATTTTCAAAAAATTTTAAAAGAGTATTGGGGGATGGATAAAAATGTTCTCTTTTTTTTTTAATTTAACATTCATTAGCTATTAATGAACAATACAATCGCTCTTACAAAGGTCAGCTGTATCTAGGAGGAGTTGTCTTTTTTTTTTTTTTTTTTTTTTTTTTTAAGACTCTTTTTTTTTTCCCCCCAGTTTTATTAACTCTAGTGGAATTGAAACTTTCTTAATTACATGATAGATGCCTCACTCAATAGCTTGCGAGAAACTAAGAAATGAAGACTAAAGCCTTAAGCTGATCAAAATGAACAGACTACCATCTCTAGGTCATTAGATGTCACAGAGTGCTAATTATCAGTGGTAGAAAGTGGGATTTTTTTCCCCCCATAATGTGAATCTCAGGAATTCATGGATTTTTTTATTTTTTTTTTGCTATTTTTTTAATCCAGAGCCAAAGTACATGACGGTTCCTTGACTTATCCTAAGGCAAATATATGTCGACTAAGTCTATATTTGGCTAGATATTAATTTATCTATCAGAAAGAAAGACAAATAAGACATGACAGAAATAGAAACAAGATAGAGCTCCCCCCCCCCCTTTTTTTAAAAAGTATAAATATATGTATTGTTTTTTTTTTAATAATGATGAATCATCATTTAACAATATAGACATTGAAACGCTTTATACCAAAATAAATATTGCAACAGCTTGCAACAAGAAACAGATACATTCTAATTTTCTGTAGAATTCCACATAAATAGCACAAAGAGAGTCTTCTTGTTGTTGTTTTGTTGTTTTTTTAGACTGGTTCATAATGTTTTTTGTAGTTTTACATATAATCAAAACATTAAGAAAAAACTATGGGTCCTGTTGAAAATGTCACAAAAGAAACACAAAAAACGTTGGGTTGTTTGTTTTTGTTTTTTGCAGCAGTTGGAATGGTTTTGTTCTGGTTGGAATGTTTTTGTGCATGTTGGAATGATTTCGCAGTTTTGTTATTTAATCAACTATCAAACAAAACCTAAAATCAATCTAATCGTACACCTAAGATGGTATAAATAGGTTGTTTTAAGTGTAAATGTTCAAATAAGTTGTTTAAAAAAAATGCCTTACCTTCACACTCATCACTGGGAATGTAGACATCCTCCACCAAGTCACCAAGGATGTATGCCACACCTGTGGGCTCCATCATATTCCACTCCATTTTCTGTCTTAGTGTTCAAATATTGCAGCAGAAATATTTTATCTTTTAAAACTGTTTCCTGTGAGGAATGAAATCACTTTTGTATTGGCTTCTTAAGCCTTAATTATCACAGGTTATAGCAGTGTGTATGTTTATTAAATTACAAGTCATTTTTTTATATCTAATTAATATTATAAAATGTTTTCTAGATGAATCTACATTTGCTGTGGTCATGAAACTCTGAAATCAAAAAAAAAAATATGCATTAGAAAATTCAGATTCAGTTCATATTTATATTATGACATGTCATTAAGCATTTAGAATTGTACATAGTGTCACTAATCAAGATAACAATCTTGTAATATAAAATAAAGTTTCAGTACATTTATTTTATGACATGTCATTAAGCTTTTAGAGTTTTACACAGTGTCACTAATCAAGATAGCAAGCTTGTAATATATAATGAAGATTCAGTTCATGAGACATTTATATTATAATATATCATTAAGCCTCAACATCAAAATTCACTGCACAAGATCTAATTTGCATAAAAAATAAGAACATAAAATGCATCAAAACTGATAAAACAAAATTACTTCCCTTAATTTGTTACTTCAGCAAAAGAACACCTAAAGGGTTAAGTATTACAAATAATGGCTCCCATGTATAGAGATAACTTTAATACAATAATATAGCTAAACATAAATATGTAAGGTATAAAAAAAAGTTATATTACAGTTGCTTTCTAAGGTTTTAAGGGTTTTTAAGGGTGCTCAAATTAAAATATTTCCTTATAATGTCCTGGTATCTGAAGCACCGAAGTATTGAGATAATTGTAATACAATAATATAACTGATATACTGGATATGCAATAAGTCAAATTTTTTACTGTCAACAGGTTCAAAGCCACTTTTATAAAAGTAAAAATAAAGATGACATTATGGTGCACTATGTAGATCATTCATTACCACTGATAATACAAAGAAAAGATAAAGAGAACTAAGCCCTGCATACTGTCATGCAGCCTTATCTTGTCCAAATGAAGATGGACAATCCAAAATAAAGTTAACTGGATTTTTTTTTCTTTCTGAGAGATGTATACAGCTTCTTCGTCAAAACAGAATCCAAACAAAATGCTAGGGCTGTCTTTATGAATATCCTTCTTTTTTGAGGGAATGTTCTTGGACTGCTCTAAATGTTTACATTTTTGGGTTTCAGAAAATGTTCCTGAATTTAAAATCAGAGTCACTGTGAGTAGACTGTAGGGAAAAAAATCTTTTTAAGTGTGAAGTTTTTTTTGCTGCTTTTTTTTTGTTCTACATACAACATCATTGGCGTAACTAGGGTGGGGGAGAAGAGGGGGGAATCTGAAAATCCCTCTGGGACATTAAAAATTAAATAATATGCAAAATGAAGGCCCCCCCAATGAGGTCAAGCTCCCGGGCCCCAAACGATGGAAAATTCCTAGCTACACCCCTGTATAACATGATGAAGAGAGAATCGGACAAGAAACTCACAGCAATTGCAGTCAAGACCGCCAACGGCCCAACTGGTTCACATTCACTTTTCCCTTAGCCTGATGGACCCTTGAGGCACCACACAATATCTGTCAACCGTCTTTCTCCATTCCTCTCAGTCTTTTGCCTTGGGTAGGATTTCATTCAATGACAGGCCTGTCCATTCTTTGATGTTGTCGTCCAATCCCTTTCTCTGTCTGCCTTCTTCTTTTTCCTGGTACTGTTCCCTAAAAGAAGTTCTTTGCCAGCCCTGGTGACTTTGTGATGTGCCCACAGAATTCAAGTTTACAATTTTTGACAGTGGTTAGCAGGTGATCGGGGGTCCTAATTCTGTATTAACCCTGTTTCTAATCTCTTCATTTGTGATGCAATCCTTGTAAGTGATTCCTATGATTTTTCAGTAGTATCTTAGTTCCATGGCTAGGATCCTCTACCCGAGATCTGCAGTCAGCGTACAAGTTTATTAATTTGCACTTTGCGGCGGTTTCATATTTAACAAATCCTAATTGGTGAATTGTCAATACAGCTGCTTTCTTGCTTAGTGCTATTTAAAGTTGAGCAATTCTTTGAAATATCCATTTAATCCTAGATTAATATTACATTGGTCACCATTATCAAAGACATTTGTCACTTCCATCATTTATAATAATATGGCGGGTTTAAACTGTAAATGGTTGTTTATTGACTAATACTTACATTCTATTTCATTAGCCCCATAGGGTATAATAACTCTATCACTCTATCTAGATCTAGACAAATCATATTATTAGACATAGTCTCGTTATTGATATTAATCAGATCTAGGTCTGAATATAATAAATTTAATTAATTTAAACTATTTTAAAGTAAAAAAAAAAAATGGAATGTCTAAAGTACAGGTACTAGATCTAGATTTCTAGATGACAGATCTAGATCTTAGATCTATACTGATTACTGATAATCTACACTTCAGTATATCACTCTAGTCTATGAATATGAGTAGCTGTGTATGCCGAGTATGATGTTTGATATATCATATATGATATGATTGTCCATCATATTGTCTATGAATATGATGTCTATCTTAAGTCTAAGTTAAACAAGAATCTAGATCTAATATCAAAATCAGATCAATATCTATCAATATACAATATACTAATTTTTTACTATACTTACTATATAGATCTATATCTAGTTAAATATATTATATAATATATGGTAGATATTTAATATTTGTAATATACTAAGTATATTGAAAAATATTGACTATATTATTATACTAGACTTTAACTAGTATTCTATATACTAGATCTATATTATATAATCATATATTAGATGATCGTAATTATTATATTTAAAAAATTACAATAATAATTAATTATTAGAATCTACAAGTACAAATAGATGGTATTAAAAATTATTGATAGTGTGATACTAATACCACTGTCCTGTCACTGATAGTGTGATAGTGATAGAATAGATTCTAGGCTTTATATCTCTTATTCAACTTATTATTTATACTTATCAACATTGACTAGTCCCACTAGGCCCTGCCGCCACTAGTCTAGTGATCACTAGTGTCTAGTCTTATTTAACTTATTCTTATTTTAACTAGATCTAGACTAGAAGACTAACTATTTATAATTATAATATTAATAGAGCTATCACTCAGTATGTGAGTTACAGTTAATTATTTAATACAGTGATTATGTATATCTAGTAATCTAGATCTAGTTCTAATCTATCTACCATTAGTAACCCTGGCACAAGAACGTATAACTAGAAGATCCAATATTGAAAATAAATGAATATTTTGACGTCAAGTCAACAAGAGTAGATTTTCATCTAGCCAACTATAGATTTACTAGATATAAGAATGTAATCTTGATCTTCAAGATCAGTGCTGTAGTGTTAATAGCAGACAACTTGGGAGATGCCCGGATGTAAACAAATAGGCCTAATGTAATCATCCAATCACAGAATTCAAGGTTAGGGCCTGACTAGATGTATGTAGACCTAGATATATAGTTGACCTAGATTAGGCAGAGACTGTAAAGAAAAAACAACACAAGACTACCAAACACTTTAGTTAAGCTAGATCTTCTAAAGTTTTTTGTTTTGCTTTAAGTAAATAAATATTTACTCTGGTGACCATTTCATCGTTTACCAACTAGATCTAATTCTTCCTGTTGAGAAAATAGATCTAGAATCTAGGTTAACCTACCGATCGTTACTCCTAGCATTGTTGACACGTGATCTCTAGGTCACGTTCACGCTAGCATTGAACTACACGTGTTGTGTTGCATAATGCTTGTTTCATCGTGTGCATTTTAAAATTAATAACAGTTTGCGCTTAATGTCAGCGGTTCTCAACTCAAGTGAACCTATCCCCCTACCTTGTTGTTACTGGTTAATATGCATGACTTAATGCCTGACGCGTAGGACGTAATCATCTTCTTTTTTGAAGTAACGTCTGTATTTTATAAGATAAGATAAGAAACGAAATAGACAATCTTACGAAATAGCCTACCCATATCTATATTCAGATGTCGGGCAATCTTTATGAGTAGATCTAGTCCTACATATCAGTAGGCTATATTGAATGAAAACGTTGTTTTTTTTTTAACATTCCATGAGATGAGATTATGAAAAACGCTTATAGATCTATTTATAGAGGGAAAAAAAAAAAGAAACATTATATTTGTATAAACAAATAAATAGAATTCGGCGTATTGATACGACACAAGATCGTTGACATGTTGAGGAAAAAAAAAAGCAAATTTTTTGTTTACATTTATAGCATAGGCTACTTTCCGTGTAATAATTTTCTTTAAAATGTTTTAGGGAGAAAATAAATAGAAATAAGAGGTGTTTTTCTTCTTTGTTTTTTGTTTTTTTTAGTCCTAGATCTATAGACCAATATTAAAAGTAGGCCTAGTATAAAAAAAAAAAACAACAACTTACGATTTATAACTTAACAAGGTTACAAAAGACAGTTTGTGTGGAAACACAAACTCAAAATCGGCCCCCGAAGTGGTCCACCCTGGCAAGCTTCAATATTTAAAAAAAAAAAACAACATCCGAATGAAATTATATCATAAGACAAATGAGAGATAAGAATGGAGAAAGAAGGTTAACAGATCTTGTGTAGTGCCCCAACTTTCCCGCAGATCAAAGGATAGGTGAAAGTGAATGTAAAGTTAGATGTGAACCTGGCCTTACTAGTTCCCCTTTCAGGCCTTGTGGTCTATAGGGAAGATGATGTAAAGTTCATCTGTTTTTGTGGCTAACGACAACTTAACGAGTGTGTCATGTAGCCAGCACAACGACCAACCGCCTTTACTTTTCCCCAACTAATGTCAGGTACCCATTAGAGATGGGTGGACTAAAGATTCCAAAGTTAAAAATCTCAGTCTTCACCTGGATTCGAACCTGGGACCCCCGGTTCGGAAGCCAAGCGCTTTATCGCTCAGCCACCGCGCCTCCCCTGGCCTAACTGATGTCTTATAATTGATCTAATTGTTTTGAATAATTTACAATCTCTTATTTTTTTAAAGGAAACATCAGAATTTGCGCTATTCGTTTTAAATTATGTCTAACTTATAATGCATACTAATTAGCTTTTTCTCTTTAAAAAACTGCTTGCATAACTGATTTTAAAAATTAGTTTTTTCACTTTCGGAAAAAAAAAAGTAGCCGTTGCATCAGAACTTTGAATTGTCTAAAATATTGTGATGTCGGATTTTCAATATCTTTTCTAGTTTACGAGATCTAAACGGGACGGACGGACAGACATTTCGCACATAGTCCCCTTTCGGGGGCCGCTAAAAAACAGTAACGCGCGCTGGGCCTATAGTTCATATGTCTAGTGCTAATTTCAAAATCATTTGCCTAACATAATAAATTAATTGAAGATTTAATTGCAGTTAGAGAAATAATAGCCTCCAATCACTAATTTCCTCTGGGGGCTATTATTAGGACTCAAAGCTTATATAGGATTCGAACAGCACATGTCTTATCAACAATCTGAAGTGCTTAGCAAATAAACATTATAGGATTAAGCAGTAATCCATCCTTTGATATAATTGAGCACGATTATTCTCATAAATCAGCTGAAACTCGTCTGTAATTTTTTGTTCAAAATCGATAATGTCTAAAGTAACATAAGGTGAATATTTAGAACAAAAATGTCCATATCTTGCCTTATAAATTACAGACATTCCTTATAGAGTTCTTATAAGTATGAAACTAATACTATCATAAATAATCACACGAATAGCTCATCAACTAAGCATAGACACATTTTTTCCTCGGTTGAGCAAATATAGATTTAAATCTAGTTATTAAACATAAATTCTATAGGCCTTAAAAATAAAATGACCATACCTGAAATTATTCCCTTCATTTCTAATTGAAGCTTTACAAAAAAATGGGTAGGCGTATAACAGCTTAGTATGACAAGTCTTAAAGCAGTCTACCAACAAGAAAATTTAATAATTTCCCCCCGTAATTACAGGGATTCGCGGCGCATAAGAGCTAGAGCCCTGCCCACTGAAACCAGCAGGTGAGTTACCCTGATGCTCGCAAGACGATAGACAAGAAAGGGAAAAAAGAATGGAAGCTCCCTAGAGGCCCTTCTGCTATTAGTACGGAGGGAGGGGGGGGGGGGTGCTTGTTTCTGGTGACAAGTTGGGAGAAAATGTCTGTGCATCATAGACCACAACTGATACTAGACCTAGTTTATTGATTTTGTTTTTCTTTACAGGGCTTAACTTGACTTAATGTCTGTAGCGTATTTAGAAAATAGTGATATAGGCCTACTTCGATTGGCCATTATAGAAGAAACGCTAGTTCAGTGTTTCCCAAACTATGATCCGCGGAATCTCAGTGTTTGCAAGGCCTAAATATGTGTTCCAAGAACTACTGGAATAGTTAACTAGTAGGCCACACAGTGAATTAATCTCTCTAAAAGAAAATTAACAAAGTGTTCCACTAAATACTCAGAATGTGCGAAGTGTTCCGTTTAGGAAAAGTTTGAGACATACAGCGCTAGAGTAATAGGCCCATATTATAGTTGCCTACGTGTTTTATTGAGGAAATACACAAATTTATCTGCGATAAAAATTAAGAGAGGGGAGACAAGTATTTAAAAAATAATAATAATTTGACCCAGTATGAGTCAATGAAAAAGGGAGTTGCAAAATATAGGCTAAGATATTGGCTGCTCACTTCAGTAGGCGACCCCGTACGTATTGACTAAAGGTGACCCCATAGCGGTAGGCCTATCATGAAAGTGACGCTATATATGGTTAGGCTACAGACTTTCGGCAAAAGGAGGGCGTTTCGTCCTTTTTGATGTCGTGTCTTTCGTCTGGAAGGCATCAACCCAAATGTAATACAGTAAAATAAAATAAAAAATACTTTAAAAAAATAAATAAATAAAAAAGCGAAGTTGAGTGAAATGGCATCACATATTTTGAATCTATAATGTACCTTTTTACCATTACCTATCCCTTAGTCTGTTGGACCGTTGGGGCACCATGCAAGATTCGTCGGCTGTCTTTCTCCATTCCTCTCTGTCTTTTGCCTTAGAACCTCTCCATTATATTCTTTTGTGTTGTCCTCCCGTCGCTTTCTCTGTCTGCCTCTCCTTCTTTTTCATGGTACTGTTCCCTGAAGGAAGGTCTTTGCAAACCTCGAAGATCTTGTAATATGGCCATAGATTTTTAGCTTAAGTTTTTTTTACGATAGTTAGCAAGTCATCATGGGGTCCAATCGTTTGTGATGCGGTCTTTGAATGTGATACCTAGGATCCTTCTGTAGCATCTCAATTCCATTGCTAGGATTCTCCTCTCTAGCTCTGCAGTCAGCGTCCAAGACTTACAAGCATATAAAAACGTGGCCATGACCAGGGAGCGCATCAGTCTGATTTTGGTGCTGAGGGCTAAGCCTTTGTCTTTCCATATTATTTTAAGTTTTGAAAGGGCTGCTGTGCATTGTGCTTTTCGGGGCAGTAGTTTAATAGATCTAGAGCAGCGGTTCTTAACTCTTTAGGCTCGGCGACCACTTTTTACAATCCCCCACTTTGCCGCGACCCCCCCCCTTACACACACACACACATACAGAAATAGAAGAATAGACAATAAACTATTCAATTTTTTCGATGGTCTTAGGCGACCCCTGGCAAATCATCAATCGACCCCCCAAAGGGGTCGCGACCCACAGCAATAACAAATGTGTACGGTTTGGAATATTTTTTTTTTTATTAAATGCTTTTGTGTAGTGCAACTTTCATGGTGTTATAAAATGCTCAGTGCGCTATGGTCCAATCCTTTTTGTGAACCAGTTGATGGACGGGGGGGGGGGGGGGGGGAGGGGTATCTGCGAGAAGGTTTCCGTGCTGCTTTTTACAAAAACTATTTCTTTTAAAGTTGCTCTGGTCTGAAACTCGATCATCTATAACGAAAGGACAACGCGTTGCCACTGACCTGTACAAATACTTATCAACAAAACGGTATTCTTTTCTTTTTTTCTTTTTTTTTAAAGTCAATAGATTACCACAAAACAAAATTGACAATTTCGACTAATTGATTAACTTTTTTTTTTAATTTGTGTTGTAATCGACACTGAATATGCCTAAGTTTGGAAAGTTTCAACTTGATCCGAGATTCTGTGGCATTTTACGTCTCGAGAGACAATCTTTTCCTTTTGCAACTTCTTGTGTCACTCGGTCACGGGTTGGTCATATGTAATTACCAAGTGCTATTGCATCTTCACCTTTCTTTCTACTTCTATTGTGTCTGGCATCTGCAATCCGAGACCCTTCCTCTATGCTTGCCCTCCATGTGGATCTATACAGTGCATCTTTTTCCCAACTGTTAGTGTCGATTTTGAAGAGCTTCTTGTCGCATGTGTATACATAAGTCTACCTTTAAAAAAAGGGCGACTAGCGGCTTTCCTGCCTTCTGTTAGATTACTGGAACACTGAACCATAATCTTCAACTACAAAAACAAAATCTAATAAAATACTCAGAAAGACACAAAGATAAAGGCACATTCCTCGTTCCATATGCTAGGACAAATTAGTACTAATGCTCCTTCTTCCCTAGTGCTATTAGAACATGAAGTGGGTTTCCCTGAGCTAGCCAATGACTTAGCAGAATTTAGGTGATTGGTTAACATGCATGACTAAATGCATGACGCGTAGGAGGTAATCATCTTCTTTTTTTTTTAAATAATGTCTGTATTATATAAGATAAAAAGATAAGAAGAACTCGACTTTGTAGCGTTCTGTGAAGATGACCAAGCCAGCTGTTATCGTCTACTTCTGATAACAGCGCCGATGTCCTGGCACTCTGCTCTTCGCCAGCACTCCATCGTTGTTTATTTCATCTGTGACACATTGTTTTAAAAATCCGCCTTAAGGCAGGTGGAAGATATTTAGCTTTTCTTTTTAGAAAGTGGGAGAAATAACGTTTACAAGATTCCACCCAGAGACAGAGTGAGTTTATATAACCTTTATAATGTCCGGTTTTTACTTCTCTATTTGTTAACTGCAACCGCATATTATCAAACATTCAAATTTAACCTTCACAAACACAAATTTAATTGCAAGTAAAGCATCGATAAGCGTAGGGCTAGATTATGGCCTATCTAAAGGAATGGACTATTTGTTTGATCAATGCCCGGTTGTTTAACAAGTAGGCTACTGAAATCTGAAAACTTTTATCTTCTTATCTTCTTATTTTCTTATCTTAAAAAATACAGACGTTACTTCAAAAGAGAATTGGGTCCTTATCTTATCTTATATAATACAGACGTTATTTCAAAAAAGAAGATGATTACCTCCTACGCGTCATGCATCTAGTCATGCATGTTAACCAATGACTTAAATTCTGCCAAGTCACTGGTTTTCCTGGCTAGCTCAGGCAACCCATTCCATGCTCTAATAGCACTAGGGAAGAAGGAGTATTTGTACAGATTTGTCCTAGCATATGGAACGAGGAATGTGCCTTTATCTTTGTGTCTTTCTGTGTATTTTATTAGATTTATTTTAGTTTTTGACTTGCATCTAGTCATGCATGTTAACCAATGACAAAAAGATAATACTTTTTTTTTGATACCCCTTTTGTGAACAGTGGTATTAATATATTAAACAAAATATATATTTTTAAAAATGCTACTACGAATTTAAAAAAGCTTATATTTATATTAAGTGTAGTTGTATTAATTAGTTTGGATGAGCCTTGTAATTAAATTTGTAATAGATCTAGACCAGTGGTCTTCAACGGGGTGGGCGATTTCGTGATATTTTGGGGGGGGGGGGGGTGCTGGGAGTCAAAGGGTGGTAGGAGGGCGCTGGGCATAAAAGGGGGACGTACAGAAGAACGGAGAAACTAGGGGTGTAGGCTCTACTGAAACAAAACAAATGAAATACTTCTTCAAAAATTAACGCCGGCAAACTAAATATAGACACATTAGAGTTAGCTTGCTTCTAATTTTAGAACAGAAACAACGTTAGTTCTCGGGATCTCGAATCCTCTTTTTCTATGTTTAAATGATTTCTCTGTTGCTGTGACACGGAAGTAATTATTGTCTTTAGTTCTTGCGCACGTAAACGTTTTTGCTTTGATAAACAAACTAGGTAATATGCTGTTTATTTTGTATTTTTTTTTTATATTCATATGTTAATATATTCATAAGTAGATTTTAGTTTTAAAAAAAAAAAAAACATCATTGGCCTCCTTCAGTCGTAGAACGACTATGTTTCATCTCGCACACTTCCTCTTGTGGCTGTGGAGCCCTATTTTGGAGAGACATTCTAGTCCACAAATATCGCAGGCATAGACATAAATAAATATAGACTGGCAGTAGGAAGTTATTTTTATTTGGGGGAAGTCAAATATGTTTTATGTACTATATCTATGTGAAAAAAATGGCGGCAATTGAGCTATAAATTCTAGGACTAACTTTTCAGACAATATATAACTATGAACTTTAGTTTTGAAAAGTACAAAACTGCCATATTCCCAATATTTTGCCTTTGTTTTATAATCATAGACATAGGCAAATATATATATATAGGTTTGTGATGTGGATCTATGTTTGTTGAAGTGGCTTCTTTTATTAAATGATATGTATGGCTGAAAAAAACAACTATAAACACTTTTAATTTTACACTGCTCATAACTGCTGTATAACTCATACAAACTTATCTTTTCCCAAATGTTTCCCATAATAATTTGTTCTTTATCGTCCAGTCTTTTTATATATATATATATATAAATATATATATATATATATATATATATATATATATATATATATATATATATATATATATATATATATATATATATGTCTATGATCGCAGGTTAAGGTGGCTTTTGCTTCGGTGGTAGAGGAGCTGGCCATTGTCCGTTTTTCATCCAGGGCTGAGGCCCATGTTCTTTCCCTATCCATAGCTTTCTTGGTCACGTCGCTCTCCATCTGGTGCGGTCTTGAGCTATGTCTTCCCAGTGGTCAGTATTGATGTTCACTGATTTGAGGTCCCGTTTTATTACATCTATGTAACGGAGCTGGGGGCGACCAGTTTTTCTTGAGCCAGTCGCGAGTTGTCCATAGAGGATGACTTTCGGGATGCGTTTGTCCTACATCCGGCGAACATGTCCCAGCCAGCGCAAGCGGCGTTTTCTGAGGTCTGTAAAGATGCTGGGAATACATGTTCGTGCAAGGATCTCAGTATCGCACACTTTTTCTTTCCAAGTGATTTTCAAGATCCTACGGAGACATCGCAAACGGAATGCGTTAAGTTTTCTCTCTTGCTTTGCGTAGGTGGTCGATGATTCACTACCATACAGTAGTGTACTCATAATGCATGCCTTGTAGGCTTCCATTTTGGTCACTGTAGTGAGCTTCTGGTTTTCCCAAACTCTTGGCCTGAGTCTAGCGAACAACATTAAAGCTAACATTCCAGAGAATAATTTAATCTTTTTTTTTTAAATGAAAAAAAAAATGCAATGGCAAAGTCGGTCAAGAGGAAAACTCGATAGCATTTCAGCACCAAACTCTCCCAAAATTTTATTGAATTGCCACCTGATGAAAAGTATTCCGATGTTCTACTTTTAATGACAACATTTTCAAATGAGCTACACAAACACGTGGCATTATCCGAAATGTAATTTAAGAATATTCATAATCAATTAAATAAATGTTCTACTTTTTAAACAATAATTTTTAAAAAAACACTCACAAAAAAACAACAACAATGGCAAAGCAGAAACATGTTCTAGTGGCCTCGTAGAAAGTGCTTTGTTTTTTGTTTTTGCACCAAAAAAAATATGAAGTTTGAAAATTGATGAAAACTAAATTAAAATGGTTAAAAACTTATTTGTTACACAGCATACTTTTTTTTTTTTTTGGTTAGTGATGAAATATTATTTCAGAATTATATAGCTATGTAGCTTATTACTACATATGGGGCACCATCTGTGGTAGGACGCTAAAAAGGCTTCATAAGTAATATAGAAACAAGAAAATCCAGATCTATCCACTGTTCATCTTGTAACTTGTGATACACAGGCAACATCTTGTTAAATGTTTTTTTCCCACAATTTCATTCCTATTTGAATCTAATTATAAAAATTGTAAATAAAATACAAATCCATGTCGAAAATAATCGCATCTTTTAACAGTTTTGTGAAACAAATGATGAGCAACATGTTAAACTCTTATTATACACGGGGATTCACTGGATTTCGAAAGAGTGTTGTATTGCTCGTTTTGTTAAGCTCTTTAATACAAATTTGCTTTTAATTTTTAGATTCATCGGTTAGACACAACATAAAGAAGGCTAAAAAAAAAAAAAGATTTGTTTAACTCTTTCTCTCCTAACTGACGATACCAGCGTTGATTCCACCAGAATGTGGTAAATAATTACGGAGAGAAAGAATTAACATTGTAGGCATCTAACGCAAATGAATAAAACCAACCTCTGATTTCGGGAAGAGGAGCTGAATTTCATTGATTAAATCGTGTACTCTTTTATTGAGATATTAAATGTATTTTAAAGGGTTTTACAATCTCACATAACTTATTTGTTGACAAATGAATTACTGCCTAAGGCAGCGGTCCTCAACCTTTTAAGCTCGACGACCCCTTTTTACAATTCCTCACTTTGCCGCGACCCCTCCCCCTTACACACACAGAGCAATAGAAGACTAGAAAATAAAAATCCATATTTTCGATGGTCTTAGGCGACCACTGGCAAATCGTCAATCGACCCCAAGAGGTCGCGACCCACAGGTTGAGAACTCCTGGCCTAAGAACATTGATTTCTATGCAATTCACCTAAGAGTGCTATATGTAGAAATTACGATTCTCTTCTTGGATGTAATAAAAAAATTATTTAATATAAATGACCATTTTTAAACATCTGTTACTGATGTTCAAATGAAGATGCATTAAAAATACATATATTTACAAAAAATATAATAAATGTCTTAGGAAAAATAATCGGAGGCACAATAGAGATATGGCTGTATTTTAATGCTCCTGTAAATTGGGGTCGAAAATTGTGGTCCAAAATGGAATTATATTTAGCTTTTCCATCAACGTACGTGGTTAAACTGGATTTGAGCCAGCGCTCCCAGAGCTATTTATATGTATTTTTATTTTTACTACTTGTATAGGCTTGTACTAAGCTTTATACTTGTACTTCCGCCTATTATTATATGGGTTAGGGGAAGTACTATAAATATTAAAGTCAATGCTGTTTCCTGTACTGTTGACCAGTGGACTGTTGACCAGTGGTGTTACTGTGTGACAAGTGACGGTTGTGACCTGTGGTCTTTTGAAACTTGTTTGAATCTTGTTAATTATTCTTTATCTGGGACTGCTTGTAAGTTTCAGAAATATGTTATTCTCTATTTTAACTATGTTGTAAATATTATTATTATGGTTATTACTTCGATGTGGGCGGATTAGTACCATCGCATCATCGTTAGTTAATTAATCATTATCTTATGTAATGGGATCGGAAGTTCCATGGCGTGAAGTTCCTATTTATATGCTTTCACTTTTCTAATCAAGTAAATTTATATGTTTTTCTTTTACATTTATTTATAAGTTTGTTATTCTCTAAATATATAATTTAGATTAGTATTTTTCTATCTGGATAGCTTCTACAATAGTTGGCATTTTGTTTTCTAAACTTTGTTTTGAAAAGATGACCGCGCCCAACCTAGCGCTATCAAGATGTCTTTTGTTTGTGTAGATGTGTGTGTATTAGATCTTTTTTTTTTTTTTTTCAGGGTTCGTAGCGCTCCTAAAATTCTCCTAAAATTTGACAGAATGCTCTTGAAATGTTGTCCACTCTCCTAAAATTTGAACCCAATATTTTTTAAAATATAATTTTGCTTATTTCTTGCTAAAAATCTGGGGGGGGGGGGGGGGGGGGGGGAAACAGCGTAACAGGCATTCTGATCGCATCCCCGATCGTAAACAAACAACATTTAGCCACGTGATAATATTTATAAAACAACGAAAAAACTGCCACGCGATAGCTCTTGTGTGTTACGTAATTTGTATAGGATAGAGAATAACGTGGCTAAATGTTGTTTGTTTACGATTGGTGAATGAGTTCCAATGAGTTGACCAATGACGCGTCTACACTGCCTTTCACATTTTTGTGAAGCGCGACCTCGTGATTGAAGATGGCCTGGCATTATTTTTCTGAAGGCAGCGTAGAAATGGTTGTTTCCTAGGCTTTCATTATTACGACTGAAGACGCGCTAGATCTAGTCTGTAGTGACTATTGTCTATAGTTAGAGCAATAACCAGCCTAATGTGTATAGGCTACACCCCTCCGGAACCTACTTCACCTAAAATTAGTAAAATCTTCTTGTAACAGGTAACAGTGACTTCACATGGAAAGTCCGTAAATCATCTAGCTAGGAATAGTTTCTATCTATGATCTAAGGTAGATCTGATTTAATTAATTTTTTTTTATATTGCAGACAATAATTCCTATTGCAGTGTTTTGTTACTGCTGCCTTTGTCTGTTCTTATAATTGTCACTGTAGTAAAGCGTGTTTTAGTGTTATGGTTTCATTTAGAGGTGTAAATCTAGTTGTTGTTCGGGTCTTAGTCATACTTAATGTACTCATTTAACTGATGTCTAAGGTAAGTTAAATAGGAAAAAAATGTTTTTTTTAGCTCTCTTTGATGCTTTCGACTTTTCAATTCAATACGCTATGATCCTATCCAGCTGTGAAGGAAGGGGGTTCTTGTGTAAATGTTACAGTGATCGTTCTAAGCAAAAGACTAGAATTCGAGCTCAAGCACTCAAACCTTCTCAGGCCAACACACTAACCACTGTACCTGCGAATAGGTTATGAAAATAGTTTTTATTGTTATCTTCAAACTTTAAAGCGGCGACCTGCAAGGTATAAAGGGGATTAATTCAACTTGTACCACTACATCTGTGGTGGAGTACAACATCTTTCTTTTATTTGACACCAAACAAAATAATTAATTACCAATAGTTAATTAACTATTTGGTGTTGTTTTTTTTTTTTAATGATTCTGGCTTTTTCATAATTGTGCAAAATTTCAGTCTAATCTGAGATTGGGTCTGGGAGAAAAAAACGTGTACAGACTTTTTAACCAGACAAGACAGTCAGTTGATATAAGCTTTGTTCAAGTGAGATCTCCTACCTAGGGCTGCCCTAAATCTGTGAATTTTTTTCTTTGCAAGGAGAGTTTTCGCTGATCAACGCACAGTTGACAAAACTGGGATTATATACTCTCCATTAACTTAGTCAGTAACGTTCTTTTACAAAATACTTCTTAATTTAAAAAATACGAAAAGGGGAGGTAGACCTAACACTATGGTGAAGATGTACAGACAATGAATTACTTATTTGTTTCTTCAATTAATTTATTATCCTAGTTTTTTAATTTAATTTTTTTCCCCTTTGTCCTCTTTTCTGTCCTTCTTTGAGCATGCAGATTATTATTATTATAGCTTTTATATAGCGCTACTTTCATGCTTATAGCATGCTCAGAGCGTTTTTGGTCCAATCTCTTTTGTGGACCAGTTTGGGGGGGGGGGGGGGCGGGTATCTAGGAGTTGGTTTTCCGTGCTGCCTTTAGGCGCTCAGTAAACACAACTCTGCCCGAGTCGGGTGTCGAACCTCGAGCCCCCTTCTAGATAGCCAAGCCAAGTTCAAGCGCACTTGGCCTCTCGACCTCTGGGTAACCTCATAGCCTATATATAACTCCCGTCTCCAAAGGCGATGGATGCCTCTATAAACTACTTCTACCTGAGTAGGGGCAAAATCGATTGTGGCGAAATGTACATATACTGGAACGGCTACCATGAACGTATTTCTGGCTTTGAAGTGGTTCTGACATATGGATTTCGGCAACTTTTTATCCCGTGGGTTGCTTTGCAAAGCACTAAAGTTACATCTTAGATAGAGCCTTTTTTTTTTTTGGTCTTATACATGCCTAACTGCTGTCTGTGTCGGCTCTGTTTAAATTGTTTTTGAAGACGGGGGTGTGTGTGTTGGGGGTGGGGGCGGGTGGTGGATGTGACAACTGACTATCGTATCTTGTGTAATACAGACGTTACTTCAAAAAAGAAGATGATTACGTCCTACGCGTCATGCATTCAGTCATGCATATTAACCAATAATTAACCTTAAATTCTGCCAAGTCACTGGTTTTCCTGGCTAACTCAGGCAACCCATTCCATGCTCTAATAGCACTAGGGAAGAAGGAGCATTTGTACAAATTTGTCCTAGCATATGGAACGAGAAATGTGCTTTTATCTTTGTGTCTTTCTGAGTATTTCATTTGATTTTGTTTTTGTATCTGAAGATTATGGTTCAGTGTTTTATGTATAATTGCTACTTTACTTTTGCCTCGTCTGTCCTGAAGGCTTTCTAAATTTAGTGATTTAACTAAAGGTGTTACTCTGGTTAAGTGAATATTCGTTTGTTATGAATCTCACTGCTCTATTTTGTGTCTGTTCCAGTTTCTTAATGTTTTCTTGAGTTGAGGGATCCCAAACAGACTACTGGGGTGGCAATGGGGTTGTTTCGGATTTCTGACGTGGTCACGTGGTGTCTGAACAACAAAGAGGATAATGACCATGTCTTCGTATATTTTCATTGTTGTTTCTCTTCTATTTTTAAAAGATTTGATATTCACAAACATTTTAAAATATAGAGTACATCAACGAAGTTCATGAATGTTCAATTTAACTATGCGAATGTTTTCATAAAGAGCCAGGAACTGTTTACAGATGGGTTTATGATAGTTTATCAGTGATATTTCTTTTATGTTCCATGACAAGCGTCAACACGTTGCCGATGATACATTCACATACAGAAGTCATCTTTACAAATGTTCTGTCATGATTTTTTTTTTTTAAAGGCTTGGTGTAAACTACACATACATATATATATATATTTGGGATAATATGCATTTAGTTGAAACATTGTTGTACGGTTATTCGACTGTTTTTTTTAAACTATTTTTTAAAGCTATGTAATTCATATATAAATTTCTGTAAATCAAATAAGAACACAAAACTAAAATGTCATTTAACCTAGGTTAGACTAATGTGGTCGAGAGGCCAAGTGCGCTTGAACTTGGCTTGACTTGGCTACCTAGAGGTTCGACACCCAACTCGGGCAGAGTTGTGTTTACTGAGCGCCTAAAGGCAGCACGGAAATACCCCCTCTCCCCCACCCCTCTGGTCCACAAACAGGGGCGGACTGGATGTCAAAATCGGCCCGGGCATTTCTATAAAATTCGGCCCACAAGTTCTCTATCATGTGATGGGCATTTATTTCTAGGTGTATCGGACCTTAAAAATCATTGTTAAGTTTGATAATGTATCGATATGCATGCATACAGTGAACTCTATTACTTAATAAGCAATATAGCGTCTTTTTAAATCAGCAATTATGTAGGCCCTAAAAAGATTAAGCCTACTAGTAGCACTGTCTACATTCTACATTTTATTTTCGGAAAATGTGTTTGATTAAAATAGTAGTAGTTGAGACCCGCTGGAGCGAAAGAGGAGAAGCCGTCAAGATGGTTAGGGATACATTTTCTAAAATTATATAAAACTCTGGAGACATTAACTAGCAGAGATGGAAATTCATCGACTAGATCTGAAGCAGGTGGATTATTAGTTGCTATTCAGTTTTTTAATTTTCTCACCTATCTTGGATTTTGGGCTCCTGTATTAACTGAAATTAATGATGCGCAAGTCTACCTTCAAAAACAAGGATAGTCTATTCGAGACAGCTCACTCAAACTAAAAACATTAGAGACATTTTTAAGTAGTAATCGAGAGGACATAGCTGAAGTCAGCATTACCTTTGCCGAAAGCGTGTGCTCAAATCTGAGAATCAGTACAGAACCTCAAAAACGTATTGGCCTTAAGAAAAAGATGCCTGGTGAGAAAAGTGACGACTCTGTACTTACACACAAAGAAGAGCTACGAAGGGAAATTTATTCTACCTTGGACAGGATTTTTCAAGAAATAAATCACCCGATTCGAGCAACTTCATAATGTAGCAGATAGATATGAATTTTTGTCGCCTTCCCAGCTAATAATCAGGTCGAAATCAATCTCGATAGTACTCCTAGCGACATTGATAAAAACGAATTTCTGCTGAAGCGAAAGAGGCTTCAACGAATTGTCACAGTTTCATCAGAAGCCTCCGAACATCCAAAAAAGGACCTGTTGAGCTCTTGAAATGTATAAAAAAAAATATCAGCTAGATGATTCAGTCCCAAATATCATCATCATGATTCGCATATTTTTTACTATTGCGGTAAGCGTCGTTACATGCGAGAGAAGTTTTTCCAAACTTAAATTGATCAAGAATTACTTGCGATCAACGATGACAAATTTACGACTCACTAATTTGGCCATTTTGTCCATTGAACAAAAGCTGTTGAAAAAAATTGAAAACTATTGAAACTTTAGCCAGTAAGAAAGCGCGTAAAATTCACTTGTAGTATGTTTATGTAAAAGTGATTTTTTGAATTAACAATATTTGATCAATGAATACATATTATTTTGACCAAAAAAGTAAGGTTTTGCAACGTTATTATTTAGTTAGCTTTTTTTGGGGGGGGGGGGGGCATCAAGATAAGGTACCGCACCAGGCATCATAAACTCTAGCTACGCCACTGGTTCAGGTATACCTGATGACAAAATCGCCAAGCTGCAACGTATACAGAACAACGCCGCACGAATAGTCCTTAGAAAAACAAGACAAGATTCTGCTAGTACGCTCTTGCGCATGCTCCATTGGGTTCCCGTGAAAGCGAGAAGGTCGCCACACTTTGTCATCAGTGTATATATAACAATGAGATGCCCTTGTACTTTAGCAAATTGATCACGCCATATGTCCCTCAGAGAGCCCTGCGCTCAATGGACTCAAACGCTTTTAGTGGTGCCACGTTTCTCCCTCAAAAGCTACGGTCTGCGGGCTTTTTCATTGCACGGACCAAAGGTTTGGAACTCACTCCCCATTGATCTCAGACAGACAACATGCTACACCACTTTTAAGAAGAACATTAAGACCTATCTGTTTAAAACTTTTTTAGATTAACTGTCATTGTAGCTCTCGTGTTTGTGTTTGTAATGTTGTTACAGCGCCTTGAGCCTACATTTTGTTTGTTAACAGCGCTTTATAAATAAAATAATTATTATTATTATGCACATTGATGACATTAAGAGTTATTAAAATATGTGTTGGATACATGATGTATATATCACACATATATTATTTATATATATATCTCCTCCTTCGTGATCGAAGATGAGCACATTTCTAATTTCCTGTGGACTCTAAGGTGACTGTAATGTCCAACCTTCGCTTTAAAAAGCCGGCGCATACGTGGCATGGGTGGTTTGGGTCATTTGCAGATAGGCCTGCTTCTTCACTCAGCTTTTTGTTGGTTCGGCGCTCTTTCACCCTGGCCACTCTTCTTGAGTCAAATCTTGAGACGCCGAGACTCACATCTTCACGTCATGAGGAGCGATCGAGAGCAAGTGCTTCCCAGCTGTGAATGTCGATATCGCATTCCTTGAAGGAGCTCTTGAGAGTGTCTTTGTAGCGCTTGTATTGACCTCCCTGGGAGCGCTTTCCTGCACACAACGCCCCGTAAAGAAAAAAAAATCGTCTGGGAAGGCGATTGTCTGCGGATTAAATGTCCCGCCCATTGAAGTTGTGACCTTTTTACTATCGCATTGATACTGTTCATGTTGGACAGCTTTAAGATTTCTGTCTGGTATGTGGTCGGGCCAAAGCACATACGCACTTGATGTATTAATACGTTCTTGATTTTTAAGAAATTCAATGAGTTACTTTATACAAAATGTTTCAAAAATGCGTAGACGAAATAGATCAAGATCCATATATAATATTTTACTTAGTAACCAACAATGAAAGGACGGGATAAGACACATTTGACCTGTGTAAGAGTAGATCTAGATGTATCCTTGACTATCAGATGTGTTATTTGTTCGCTAGGCAACTCAAGCCTATTAAGCACAAGGAAAAACACCTAACTACTAGACTAGCCCTGTCCAACTTTAGTGTTTACTTTTAGGCAGAGAGGGAGGGGGTGGATGAAAGTGTTAACCCGAATGCGAAAAGATCTGTAATCTAGATTAGATTATACTTCGCGGTTTCCGAATATAAGAGTCAAAAGATAGGAACGCTTTACCGAAACAAAATATCTCACCTTACTGTTAGTTACTGTTACTCTAACCATGGAACTGCTCTAACTAAATATTATATAGTCAGGTTCTAGATCTAGTCATTCTAGTCTGTATGCCGTTATCTCTGGACTAGACTGTCTAGAATCGATTTTAGACTAGCTCTAATTCAAAGGTATTGTTTCAATCTTTTTATATATAGCAATATAGGCTCTATTAGCCTCTAATGGCTCTATATTCTATTTGTGCTTTGAATCTACTAAATCTAATACTATTTAAGTAATACTCTACTACAGTACTACTAGTCTATTTCTCTTTCGATTTATTCAAATTATTCATTTATTGTTGTGAGTTTTACTTGCTTGGTTTTAGTTTTAGTCACTCAGCGAGTTCACTATTTACTATTAGACATTAGACTGATTAGTTTTTTTTGTTTTTTTTTAGTGACTATTCACTATTAACTCATTGACTCAATCATTCACTATTCACTGTCTCGGTTTCTGGCTCATGCTGTACTTCTAAAATCAAAACAAACCAACTTAGCTTTAGCTTAGAATCGGCAACAGATCTAGATCAAGTCAGATCGAATATTATAAATCTAGATCTAAAAATCTAGATGTCTATAGATATATTATAATATATATAATAAAATATTTAGATCTAAATTCTAAATATAGACTAAGACTTTATTCTAAATATAGTCAATATAAACATTAACATAGACTAGATCTAGATTCAAGATCTCTAGGTCTGTCAATAAAATATATACTATATAGAGAATCTAAACGAAAATCTAATTCAAACATTTATCTAGATCTAGTGACTAAATATATTACATTCACCCAGTAACTAGCAGAATGGTTATTGTCTAAAATCTGGATTGAGTCTACATTAAGTCAACCAAGTGTTGGAGAATTGTGGCTCTCAACGTGTAAGTTTTCAGGTCAGGCATTCCCCTCCAGAAATAATAAAAATAATATTACATCCCACATCACAGCATGGGTGGATGTGGACAAGGTTCTGTCTGCTCACTTTTTTTTTTTCCACTGAGACTGACATGCAATGTACAAAATATCTGAATATCAATAATGTTATACAAATTTTAGCTTTACAGGCCTGCATACAACTCATCATCTTCTTTTTTGAAGTATCGTCTGTATTTTATAAGATAAGATAACTCCATCCATCCATCCCAATGATGCTAAAACTCATTAAGGGCTCTGACCTGTCTCAACACATCCTCTCATATAGATCTTTCCGGAGCCTTTTGTCTCTACACCCCAATCCCAAGTTGCTGTACATTTGTTGTGTTAGCGCTAATTCTTTCTCATCTTGAACAGTACTGTCTCTTGGAAGAATTTCAATCTGCATATATAGGAAGTGGTATAGCACAGAGATAGCAGTGGTCAGGGTACTAAACGACTTACTTCACAATTCCGACATAGGCCAAAATATTAACTTCTTTCCATGCTGGACTTGTTCGCAGCCTTTGATACGCTAGACCATGAAATTATGATGGCCAGATTTTCTGCCACTTTTGGTTTAGCATGAATTGTCCTAAAGTGGCTTGAATCCTACCTGACTTAACGCACCCAAAGTGTCGTTGTTAATGGGACAGAATCAACAAGCTTATTCTTGAAGTACGGAGTACCCCAAGGATCAGTTCTAGGCCCAGTATTGTTCACTGTGTATACATATCCACTCAGCGGTGTCATAAGGCCAACCGGCATCTTATACCATTTCTTTGCCGATGACTCACAGTTATATGATTCCTCAGTGCCCTCAAAGGTGTCGGATCTGGCAGAGAAAATCAGCGGTACCGTTGCAAGGGTGAGCGATTGGATGGTTGAGAATAAACTCAGGGGGAACGAAGACAGGACAGAAGATTGACACTCGGAACAACGTCTCAAAAGTTGAAAACACTGATTCTCTTTTTATCACGGACTGCCAGGTTCCTTATGCCCATGTAGTGCGGAATCTTGGAGTTTTCTTCAACTCACAAATAAGTCAACTCTGCAAGGATCTTTATCTGCAGCTGCGCAGATTAGGCCACATCCAACCATATTTAACAACGGAGTCAACAAAAACGCTAGCTGTAGCTTTCATACTCTCCCACCTTGACTACTGCAACGCCGTGCTAGCAGTCATACCCAATGACAAAATAGCCAAGCTGCAACGTATTCAGAACAATGCCACACGAATAGTCCTTAGAAAAACAAGACAAGATTCTGCTACTACGCTCTTGCGCACGCTCCATTGGCTTCCTGTGAAAGCGAGAATCAATTACAAGGTCGCAACACTTTGTCATCAGTGTATATATAACAACGAGATGCCCTTGTACCTTAGCGAACTGGTTACTCCATATGTCCCCCAGAGAGCCCTGCGCTCAATGGACTCAACGCTTTTAGTGGTGCCACATTTCTCCCTCAAAAGCTATGGTCTGCCGGTAGTATACAATTTTCGCTCCTGTAATAACATCCATGTCTTGTGTTATGAACGCATATCTTATCTTCCATCTTCTTATCTTATTATACCACACCACTGGACCTTGTTTTTAGTGACTTTGCTGTGTGAGATTTAGCTCTTGAGATATGGAGATGAGAATGACCCTTGAGGGATTATGGGCGGGACATGGCCTAAATTGTGCTGATGTGCCAAAAACCCAAATCATATACCATATAATATAAATTGAATAAATGGTAGAAAAACTAAAAAGTAGCAAAAGAGTTAATATAAAAAATTGTTTACTACATTTATTTTCACTTTTTAGTCTTAAAATTTTACCATCCTTTTTGACCATTAATTGTCTTCCTTTTGTCTTGAAATTCTTGAAGCATCAAGTCTTGCACATTTTCCTGGTTTATTCTCTCTATCCTTGTTTTCCAGGGTTTTTTTTTTTTTCAATCGCTTGATTCTCCACACAAGGCTTATCTCTGTAAATAAAAAAAACAACTAATTATGACTATTTAACTAATTGGCTGATATGTTTTGATTGATTCATTTTTTTCGTCAAGCTTGAGCTTGTATACAAAATTTGATGACAATAGAATAAGTAGAAGTTGTTGCTAATTCTATTGCAAAAATCCAAACATATAAAAGGAAGATATAGAATGAATATAAGCCTTGTAAAATAGATACTACAGTGCTCACATCAATTATTGATTGGTTTTGAAGATATACTTCTCCTGGACCCACACCAGGCAGATTAATTAATTTGATAAAACACTGTTGTTGTTTTTTAAACTCCTGGCTTGTTACTGGATGTAGACTATGAAACCTAGGTCTGTTCAGGGGAAGTCTTGGATGTATAATTAGAGTGACGATGATATCTGAAAATTTCTATTCATAGTACTACAGTAGTACTATTTTGAGCCACTGATACTTGCAGCAGGTATATTAGAAAAACAAACAACAGAACTGTAATGCTGAAGCTGGTGATTCATGGTCAAAGATAAGTACATCTCATTTTTATTCCAGACAAATATGGCTGATCACTTTCTGGGGCATGTGTGGTTTGGAATGGATTTAGCTTGGCCTGCATTCGCTCTGAATATTTTTTTTTGCTTGTTTATTTACCTGACCCTTGGCTACTCATTTTTCTTCTGTCAAACGCACTTTATAAATCAGAGTTATGAGGGTTAATTAATGTTTTTAAAAGGAAGTGGGTGGCGAGTTCCTCCTTTTCGTCACCCTGTCTGACAAAGGGTGAGATGTGGGGTTTAACTTAGAATTGTGTTCACTTCCAGTGGGCTCGAACTCGTGAATTAGAGCCGCTGCCAAAGACCGCACCACCGGGTCCCTCCGGCATGTTCCTTTAATCTACCAGACTAACCATACGAAACACACCATTTATATAACGGCCCCTTGAGGGATGGCGCCTGGACATTGACAGATCGCTGCGGGAGCTCTTTTACATCCCCGCCCAGTGCAAGATGAAGATAGTCTCGTGCCTTTTAGGCACTCCATGGGAGCCTTGTTTTGCCACCCTTTTGTCCACTCTCATGACCGTTTAAACCTGGGCACCACGATGAGGCAGGGCAGCAAGCCAGGGATCTCCCCTACAAGCATATGTATTAGCTTAAATGACACAAAAATAATTAAAACTTTCATTATTTTCATTTTTACTTATTGGATAAGACAATACCTGAATCGATAAAAAAAAAATTTCACCAATTAGTCAAATGATCACTGGTAATTAGTTTGATACCAACAAGGTAAATTAATCCTGCAGTATTCACCGAAGAGACTAAATATGTAGGGTTTTGTTCATTTAATAATTGTACATGTTAAAATTTTTTTTATTGTATACTAACAAAACATGAAGCAATTAAATAACTAACCAATTAGTCAATTATTGGTAATTATTTTGTTTGATATTGAATAATTTGTACCGAACTGTTGTGTATTTATGTTTCTTGTGTGTTGTGAACTGATATGTTCTTGTGTGCCAAAATGTCTTGGTGTCCAGGCCAGCTTGTGTGTGTGTAATGTGTTATCGTGAGCTGTTTTGTTATTCTTGTTCAATAAAGCCTAGGATCAAGACATGTCTTCTAGTTGTGTTTCATTAGGTTACTACACTAACAAAACATGAAGCAATTAAAAAACCTACCCATTAGTCTATTATTGGTAATTATTTTGTTTGATATTGAATAAGGGATATGCCTTTTACATTAGGGATATGGTTTTAAGTGTGGTGTTCTTCCCTATATATAAGCTATGCTTTTTTTAATGATTTATTTTCTTCTTAATTGGAGACATGTATTTCTCAATGACATCATTGCAGCTAAGTTTTTTTGACTGGGAGGTTAAGCTCCTTGCTCTAACCATGGTCCTGGACACAAATATCACAAGTTTACTTTTTATTTTATATCATCCAGTAAACTATAAAGAACTTGTCTTTGTTTTCAGATGCTGTGTCCCATTCTTAGAAGGTTTCTCATTTCATCATATAGGCTTCGGGCTGAAGTAGCTGGTTACTGTACAGACAATCCAAACATGATGACCATTAAAGAAGGTGACTTCTTAACTATGTTACATTTGCATTGATGATGTTTAGAGATTGTAAAAAAAAAAGTAAAGTTCCCCTTTCTGGCCTTGCGACCTATGACGCAGATGATGTAAAGGTCAGCACATGACCAACTGCCTTTATTTTTCCCCAACTAATCCATCATCAATCATCATCATCATCAAACTCCATTTGAGTGAGGGTTTGAAAAGCTCAAATCCTCTCTTGCTAAAGCCCTGGACAGAAACCCTGCTATGCATAAATGTTGCTATACAGGTCGAAAAATAGCAGTGAGAAATATGAGCCAACAGGACAATGGCCTGTCCTGCACTGTGCCATAAGAGCATTAGAGCTGGCTGGACTCAGTGATGCCCATTCTTCGTCAGATTTTGAACCCAGGGACCCTCGATTTGCAAGCCAAGTGCTTTGCCTCTCAGGATGGATTACTACAGAATTGCCAAGACATGCAATTGCTAACTAATATTTACATTTCATTTAAATGTTTTGATATCAAATGACTAAAAATAAAATATGTGGATTGTGACGCAATTATCCTTTTGTTTGTATTTGAATACAAATGAACGAGACTTCCATTAATTATCTTTCCTATTAAACAAATATCATGTCTGTTTTTCTAATTTCTTTCTTTCCAGTGCGCGACAGTCTGATAAACATGGTGGGAGTCAGAAAAAAATGGATGTAAGTTGATTTTTGATTTAAAGAAATAGTCATGTAAGTTGTTTTTTATAGATCAGTTTTGATGTACATATGTTTTTTTATGCTCTCCTCTTAAAGATTTTAAATTTGCTTGATGCTATTGTGTGTGGGCTATTCATCAAGATGTTTGGATTAGGACTTATTAATCATCTCTTCAGAAGGATTGTTTAAAAATCCTAAGAATAAAAAAAAACAAAAAAACTTCTCCTTTCAGACCTTGCAATGATATAAAGGTCATCTGTTTCTGGTGCCCATGGTAAACGTAGGTGTCACGTGACCAGCATGACGACCAACCTCCTTTACTTTTACTTTTCCCCAACTAATGTCAGGTACCCATTAGAACTGAGAGGACTTAGTGATGCCCTAAAGTTCATAAAAGTAAAAAAAATCCCAGGATTCAAACCTGGAGCCCCAGGTTTGTGAGCTAAGCACTTTACCACTCAGACACTGCGCCTCCTAAGACTTTAACATCATCTGCCCTATAGTCCATTATATATTATATTACTTTAACACCTCCTTTCTCTCCGTAATTATTATCCTCGTTTCAATAGTATTGTTAATTTTGATGATTTGTATTTCACTATCCTGTTATGATTAAACTTCAATAACTTTTGTGTTTGTTATCAAGAAATGTTATATGCTCTTTTAACACAACACATATTCAAGTTTATAAATCCAAAAACAATTTAGTTTATGGGGGTCAAATCAATGTTGGCATTGTCAATTAGGAGAGAAAGAGTTAAATCCTTTTCCATCATATGTACTAATAAACTTGTACAACTTTTATAAGCTTAAGTACTAATTAGAAGAGCATGGTTCCAAATTTGAATTTGACCTTATAAAAGCAAGCCAGATGACTAATTTGATTTTTTTTTAAGCATTGAAGAGACCAAAGTAACTGGTGTTCTGCAAAAGGTTGTCTGTGACCAGTCATTATTGCCTAAACGTAAGCCCAGTGACAGCTATGTGCAAGCTGTCATTCCACTAAGTGACCCAGATAATAATGTTCGAGACAAGTACATCACATTTGCTAAAAAAATCCGATTTGGAAGACTTTTGGAAGATTTTGATTCACTTGCAGGTAAATCATTACAAGATGCATTGCTGAGGGGATAAGAATATTCTTTACACTATATTTTATCTTTGTAAATTTATTTTCTTTTTAAATATCACAATGACATGTTGCATTTTTAGTGACTGGGAAGAAAAAGCTTGAATCTGGACCCAAGCTGAGTTGTGTGCAGACCGCCTATAGGCAGGACTGAAACATTTCCCCAGATAACCCACACACACACATTCTTCCTTTTCTAGCCAGCTTTTTGATGCTGAGCTGTGAGCTCTTTTGCAGTCTTTGCCAAGGAAAAATAGTGTGCTGTTCTACCTAAGGTGGATTAGGGAGGGGCACTCAAAGAGGATATGGTTTAGTTTCGGACCATAGGCAGCTTATAGCATTAAAGATTGCGAAGTTTTAAAAAAAAAAACGTAGAGCCTTTCCTATCGAGAATATTTGCCAGCTAGAGTTCTGATTTGTAAAATGCAATGGTGATGACAATGCAATGAAAAACGTTTTAATTTTATTCTTGAAACACAAAAAGATCACTTTTATAGTGTTGATACTAAATGTACATTACATATTATGGTTTCGAATGCAGAATAAATATTATGCAGATAAGAATGATTGTTTTAAAAAACTTTTTTTTAACGTATCTCCCAGGGCTTATCTGTTACAACCATAACTTGAACCCTGCCCTTGGACCTGATCAGAAGTCTCCTTACGCATTTGTGACTAGGCTTGTGGACCGTATTGGTTAGTATGACTGGAGATTTATGTTATTTGTAATTAGAAGTTATTATTATTGTATATAATGCTACTTGACTCTTTCATCTTCTGGAATTGATTTTAATAACTGTCACTGTCATTAAAAAGAAAATCACAATTCTATTTTCAAAAAACTAAATTAAGTTGTTTTTAGTTAAATGGTCATACATACTCATGTATTAATCAAATAATTTTTTTGATGTCAAATAAAGGAAATAACGTCTACATTATTGATAGATATAGTTGTAAGGGAGTTCTTCCCCTTAGAAAAGCTTTGTTTTTTTAATAAAAGGATTTTTTTTTTTGTATTTTGCTTGTTAAAATTTTTAGTGTAGACATAAATAATAGTCCTTACAAAAAAATCGACAATCTTTCAACCCAGTGTAGGACACATAAATTCTAAATTATCACCATAACAGAATGAACCACAAATATTGTCACCTTGTCCCTAATTAATATATTGTATATCTCTCCATACAGAGCAGTCCCCTTCCAAGCTTTTATCACCGTACAAAGATATCATCCTAGATGGTCAAGTGACCTGGGTCGGCCGTTCATCTATGGAATGTACAATGAATATAAAACAGGTTGTTTTTTTTTAGCTTTAAGCTTTTCTTATTTGGTAGCATTTGTCATTTGAAGTATTTGTAGATTTAACTTAATAACAGTTGGGTTAAGGCTTAGAATCTAGTGAAGTCAGATAAAAGTGTTCACTAGCAAATTATTCTCCATTTCAAAAGGAAGTTATCTACCTTGTCTTTTGTTTCTATTTAAGGAAATAGATGGAGAGTTAGTCAAAGTAATAACAGCTAGATATCTGTTTGTGGCAGTGCTGTCAGAGACTAGCACGTAAGTATGAGACATATTTTCTCGGTCTCATTTTGTTTATAGCTTTCCTCCAACATTAATTGCTTTAGTCAGATGTACTCGTTAACCTTTGGCCTACTCTAGTTGGGGAAAGTTAAGGCAGTTGTTAGTTGTGCTGGCCACATGACACCCTTCTTGCTAAACTTTGGCACAAAGAAATCGATGACTTTGCATCATCTGCCCTATATATCGCAAGGTTTGGCAATGGAGACGTTACTTAACTAAGTGAATATATTTCTTATGTCACGAGAGCAGGATTTTGTGATGATAACTCTTTTATGATTTTAGCCCTGGCGTTGTGAACCCACTAGATCCACAGACCCCTGAGGAAATAGCACTCTTCAAACTTGGAGAAGGTAAGGATTTCATATTAATACTACTATGAAGTTGTTCTTGATTACAGTGTATCATTAGTAGCTGAATGAGTGAGGACAAGCATTATTCATTTTGTGTAGAATTGTATGTTAGGTTTAGATCTAAATAAAAATATTAAAAAATTAAAAACGCTTTTAAAATCCCAATTCTCCATACTTTGTAGTATTTGGAAAATAAGTACTATAATAAGTTACCGTAACTCTCCGACCTGTTTCTTTTTATAAAATAAATAAGCAAACCATTTTTGTCATACAAATAAACTGATATTTGTCAAAATAATACAATTTGTCAAAATTAACCACTTTTGGTTTTTAAAGAAACAGATTTTGCACTTTGAAAGCACATCTTTTACACTTTTTTTTTAAAACAAGATTTAATTTTCAGTTTAACACTTTGAGCGTAGGCTACAATATCTGAAATCACCGGTCTATTTATCCATCACTTAATTTATGTGTGAAACAAAATCCTGCGATGTTCAAGCTCACATTATTGAGTTATAATGAACCTCAAATATTATTTTCTCTGCTCTGACATTTATTACTATAAAAGTGACATTGTTATGGACCTTTGCTCATGTTATGCCCAGTAGACCTTTGTTCATGTTATGTTCAGTAGACCTTTGTTCATGTTATGTCCAGTAGACCTTTGTTCATGTTATGTCTAGTAGACCTTTGTTCATGTTATGCCCAGTAGACCTCTGTTCATATTGTCCAGTAGACCTTTGTTCATGTTATGTTCAGTGGACCTTTGTTCATGTTATGTCCAGTAGACCTTTGTTCATGTTATGTCTAGTAGACCTTTGTTCATGTTATGCCCAGTAGACCTCTGTTCATATTGTCCAGTAGACCTTTGTTCATGTTATGTTCAGTGGACCTTTGTTCATATTATGTTCAGTAAACCTTTGTTCATGTTATGTCCAGTAGACCTTTGTTCATGTTATGTCTAGTAGACCTTTGTACATGTTATGCCCAGTAGACCTCTGTTCATATTATGTCCAGTAGACCTCAGTTCATATTATGTCCAGTGGACCTTTGTTCATGTTATGCCCAGTAGACTTTGTTCATGTTATGTCCAGTAGATCTTTGTTTATGTTTTGTTACTCTCTATTCCTAGAAAACAAGATCAAACGTCAGAGAGAAACCACTCAGTCACTGTTGAAAACACCACCTACAGAAGATGAAAGACTAATTATACACGATCTATTTTTGTCTACTGTAGACCTTAAGTATGTTTTTTTTTAATCTTTTGCTACCTTTAGGTAGCTGATTGTTAGTAAATTGTCATAGGGCTAAAAAAAAGTCTTAGTCAAACAATTTGACATTGAATTTTCAGTACTTTAAACTCTCAAATGAAATTTACAAAAATCAGTGAATAACTGACATCTCAAAACATTTTTTTTTCCCTGAATGTGTACCAATTTTATAACTTTAAATACATTGTTAAATTTTGTGATTCTAGCCGGAATAAGTAGGGAGAAGTCAATTGTCCAAGGCTAAGACTGCTTTATTGATCCTTACGGAAATTTGTTGTGATTACAAGGACTCTTTTCTCATACAAAAACAACACAACAGAAAAATACACATAAATACAACAGAGTTCATAAAGAGTTCATTTAGCGACTACAAACAGGTGTCTTGGTGCATTTCATGTTTCCTGATCAATGAGTGGCGGTGATAGAGTCTGACCAAGTGACGTACGAACGAGTTTTTGTACGCTCCGTTCTTGTTTTGATTGACAGCAGTCGCCCGCTTTGTGACGACCTGACGTAGTTCTGATGGAACGGGTGGTGTTGTCTTCTATGATTTTTTCGATTTTTCTTAGGCACTTTGTTCAAAAAGTTCCTTTAAATGTGGCAATGTTGTAAGTGTAATTTTTTATGATGTTTTCTAGACGTCGCAACAGTTTAGATGAGGCTTTGCCTTGCCAATGACTTATTCCGTATGTTAGCAGATTTTGTATTGTCGCGCCGTAAAAAGTCTCAAGGACCTAAAAGACCTTTTTGGTTATCCAGCTCAGAGGGCTGAATTTAAGGGAGGGCAGGCGAAGCTAAGCCTTTAGGGGCTTCCAAACTACATCAGTCATTTTTCATATTTTTACCAACAATACTTAAAATCTTACAGTTGGCAACACTGTCATGGTTAAAAAGTTTCCCCCTTTAGTGTACTTTTGATGTACTGCATAGCGTAAACTCTTAAAAATTGACTTTTTTTTTTTTTTTTTGACTAAAATATTTAAATAATTGGATTTTTTTAAACAAGGAAAATTAAATTTAATTTACAAGTACTTTCTTTTATAATACGGCATGTTTTTAGATATTAGTTTTTTTTTTTTTATTAATATGGGGATTTGTATTACAGCTTTTGAAAAAATTTGGGAGCATTAACTTACTTAAATCTGGTCCTGGTCTAGTAGTTTTAGAGATTCAAAAATTGCATGGTTATTGCACTCCTGTATGCTAGCGTGGCCTTTTTTTTTTTTTTCTTTTTTAATTGAAGTATTCTTTGTTAAATATTTGGCTACAAATCCATCAATATTTTTTTTTTTTTTTTCATTAATCTCATCAAAAGCTCTGGCACATTTAAGGTACGTGTAAAGCCAGAGAATACAGTCTGGATGGAGGATGCAATCAAGAAGACTCTTCTTATATGTCAACCAGAGGTATTGCTTCAGCTGTTTCCCTTACTCTAGTTATAATGGAAAGTGATTAGTCTCGCTTTACTTGAGGCGTTAGATATTACTTAGTTGTCTCCCTAATTCTAAGCTAGCATGGAAAGTAAAAACCTTTACTTAAGGTGTAAAAACTAAACATAATTTGTCTCCCTTTCTAAGATTGATATTCTACATTTCCCAGCTTCAGAAAATCTAATTTATAAGTTTCAAATCATACAAATACTAAACAAAATATATTTTGGTGGTTGATAATGTTCTGATGTAAGATTTTTTCTTCAATAGAGACATTAAGTAAGAAGAACAACAAACTAGTTCAGAATTTTAATTTAGAAACATCTTTTTCTTTTAATTATTAATGTTATCTTTTTTTTTTTATGGAAATAAATTTTGGCTATAAATTTAAAATAATAAATGAGCCATAAATAATAAATGAGCGAAAAAAATGGAAAACAACTTTTTAAAGGGACATGGTTAGAAAGAAAACATAAAACAGTTGTTGTTTTTTTCTTTGTTTTTTTTTTTTTTAAGAAAAAAATATTTTTGGAAAATAATAGCATCGCTAAACCAATTTCTATTAAGAAAATAATGTACCCCCTTGCCATCGATGAGGCAGACGATGTAAAAATCATGTTTTTATGGCCAACACTAAACAAGCAGGTATCCTGTGGCTAGCACAATGACCAACCACCTTTTCTTTCCTTAACTATTGTCAGGTACCTATTAGAGTTGGGTAGACTCAGGGGAATCCTTAAAATCCCAAAATTAAAAAATCCCAGTCTTTAACACCAAGATTCAAATCTGTTCTCTCAGTTCAGATATTTTTTCTTTACCACTCAGCTTATACACTCCTTTCTGTAAAGAAACGTGCATTTATAAGTTTTAAAAAAAAAGATAGCTATGATGTAAAGATTATCTGTCTTTTAAGGAGGAAGCTATGTATCACACAGTCCACCATTAGTGCTAACTTTTCTTTCTGCCTGTAGATTTTGTTAACATGACACATTTCTTGATACCACTCAAGGCAGCATATTAATTAGTTATATTGGGGCCTAAGTTAGTTATAGGATGATTGGGGCCTAAATTAGTTTTAGGATGATTGGGGTCTAAATTAGTTTTAGGATGATTAGGGTCTAAATTAGTTATAGGATGATTGGGGCCTACATTAGTTATAGGATGATTGGGGCCTACATTAGTTAGAGGATTATTGGGGTCTAAATTAGTTATAGGATGATTGGGGCCTACATTAGTTATAGGATGAATGGGGCCTACATTAGTTATAGGGTGATTGGGGCCTAAATTAGTTATAGGATGATTGGGGACTACATTAGTTATAGGATGAATGGGGCCTACATTAGTTATAGGATGAATGGGGCCTACATTAGTTATAGGGTGATTGGGGCCTAAATTAGTTATAGGATGATTGGGGACTACATTAGTTATAGGATGATTGGGGCCTACATTAGTTAGAGGATGATTGGGGCCTATATAGGATGATTGGGGCCTACATTAGTTATAGGATGATTAGGGCCTAAATTAGTTATAGGATGATTGGGGTGTACATTAGTTATAGGATGATTGGGGCCTAAATTATTTATAGGATGATTGGGGTCTAAATTAGTTGTAGGATGATTGGGGCCTACATTAGTTAGAGGATAATTGGGGCCGACATTAGTTATAGGATGAATGGGGTCTAAATTAGTTATAGGATGAATGGGGCCTACATTAGTTAGCGGATGATAGGGGCCTACATTAGTTAGAGGATGAATGGGGCCTACATTAGTTAGCAGATGATAGGGGCCTACATTAGTTAGAGGATGATTGGGCCTAAATTAGTTATAGGATGATTGGGATCTAAATTAGTTATAGGATGAATGGGGCCTACATTAGTTAGAGGATGATTGGGGCCTACATTAGTTAGAGGATGATTGGGGCCTGCTTTAGCTACAGGATGATAGGGGCCTACATTAGTTATAGGATGAATGGGGCCTAAATTAGTTATAGGATGATTGGGGCGTACATTAGTTATAGGATGATAGGGGCCTACATTAGTTATAGGATGATTGGGGCCTATATAGGGTGATTGGGGCCTACATTAGTTATAGGATGATTGGGGCCTAAATTGTGCAGCTGTCCCAAATATCCAAAATATGCTTGACAATCTTTAAAGAATTCCATTTTTCATCAACATAAATAAATTAATTATTTAAAGCTTTTATTTAGCTCTACCTTCATGCTCAGAGCGCTATAGTCCAATTTCATTTGTTAACCAGTGGGGGGAGGGGTATCTTGGAGAAGGTTAACATGCTTATTTAGACGCTCAGTTAACACAACTCTGCCCGAGTCAGGTGTGGAACGTCGAGCTCCCTTCATAGGTAGCCAAGACATCTTAATATAATGACATCCAAATATAACTGTGAAGTTAGGTTCTGAAACTTATGAATAATGCATACATATTCAACATAAATCAGGGTTCATAGCGCTCCTAAAAACTCCTAAAATCTCCTAAAAAATGAAAAGTCTCCTAAAATTCTCCTAAAAATTGCTGAAAATTTCCTAAAATTTTGTCCTCTCTCCCAAAATTTTTACCCAATATTTTTATTAAATATAATTTTGCTTATTTCTTGCTAAAAATGTGGGGGAAAAAACAACAACAGCGTAAATAGGCATTCTGATTGCATGACGTTACGGGCTGGCTGTGTTAATGAGCTGACCAGTGACACTTCTACACCGCCTTTCCAACGCTTGTGAAGCACGACCTCGGAATTGAAGATGGCCTTGGCTCAAGCAAGCATTTCACCTGGCAGTATTTTTCTGGTCAGCGTAGAAATGTTTGTTTCCATTTATTGTTACCACTAAAGATGCGCTAGATCTAGTCTGTAGTGACTATTGTCTATAATTAGAGCAATTACCAGACTAATTTGTAGGCTACACCCCTCCGGGCCCTCCCTCACCTAAAATCTTCTTGTTGTAAGTGTAAGAGGGACTTCGCATGGAAAGTCTGTAAATCTTCTAAATCTAGCTAGTATCTAGTAATAGTATCTAGCTCTAGATTTAGAATTAAGTTAGATCTAGTGAAGATAATTCGCACCTAACCTGAAAACTCAGTGAATTTAAATTCTATTTAATGATCTCAATACCTCTAATGTTTAGATTACTCTAGAAATACGCTAGATTCTAAATTTACGCTAAATCACTTAGAGTCTAGTGAAGATAATTAGTATAAAGAAGTGAAAAGCCCGCAAATTTAGTGACTTCATCTAGACTCTAGATCTACCGTATATCCAGTGAAGATAATTCGCACACAGCCGCGAAAAGTTCGCAAATTTTAGTGACATATCTAGACTCTAGATTTACTCGAAATCACTAGAATCTAGTGAAGATAATTCTCACATAACCGTGAAAAGTCAGCAAAATTTAGTGACTTAGATCTTAGAGTTAAAGTCCGCGAATTTTAGCGAATTAGCTTTAGAGTCTAGATCTTCTGTAAATTTAGTGAAGATAATATTCACACAGCAGTGAAAAGTCCGCAAATTTTCGTGACTTTGATCTAGACTCTAGATCTATTGTAAATTCAGTGAAGATAATTCTCTCACAGCCGTGAAAAGTCTGCGGATTTTAGTGACTTAGATCAAGAGTCAAGATCTACTGTAGAAAAATATTTCGCATACAGCTGTGAAAAGTCCGTAAAAATTATTTCACTCGTAAACTATACGGTTGAAAAAGATTCTGCTAGGAAAAAAAAGGCGAGTAGGTCTAATCCCCCCCTCCCAATCCAAAAGCCATTTTTTAGTATGCAAATGTCAACTAAACATTCAAATAGGCCTATATTGCCCTTTATATTATGAGAAGGATTTAAGGTAGCAAATAAAAGAATAAAACATTACCTCAAATGCACACCATGACTCTAGTATCTATAAGATACACATAGGAACTAATTATACTAATAATGTACATTTCCATCACAGAGAATACACATTATGAAGGCATCTCTAAGAATGTTTCTTATTTAAAAAAATGGAAAAGCAACCATTTGTAATGTTTTTAAATAAATCCTTGAAAAAAAATGGTTGTTTGAGGTTTTGGGATGACAGTTGAGTTGTTACTTGATTACATTTTTTTTGGACATACCACAGCTGATAACATTGTTTCTGTGGCATATTGGCAAGATATTTATTATTTTAAAAATCAAATAACAATAATTGATTTGATAAATGCTTAGTTTTGTGTATGTTTTACTATGTATCACACAAATGGATAGAAAAAACACACACACACACATCATACATTTCATCCTTAAAAAACCTCCTAAAATCTCCTAAAATTTTGTCCTGGAAAAGTGCTACTAACCCTGATAAATGAACAGCAGCACCAGGGACCAAGTTTTTAAATGAAAGTAGTGAATTAAATGTGACGAAAATAAGGGACTGCACTGACCGAGGCTCGAACCTGTGACTCTGGAAACAACAGCTATAGCGCACTGTAAAGCGAATTAAACCTCTAGACCATCGGAATGTTTAAAATAAAACATTCATTTGGTCCAGAGTTATTCACCCGTATACAATTTAACACCCCAGTGGTCAATGGTCACAAGCTCCAGTTAGCCCCCCCCCCCCCCCCCCCCCCCCCCGGCCACACCCAAAGGGCGAATTTGTGTATTAATTTTTAATTATTTTTTTTTCATTTTAGCAAAGAAACCTGTACAACAAAATCTTTGGAGGTTTCTTAATGAGGATGGCTTATGAGTTGGCTTGGGCAAATGCCTCTATTTATGCGTAAGTTATATTTTCTACATCAGTGTTTAACATTACTTTATTTATTTAACATTACTTTATTTATTTAACATTTAACATTACTTTATTTATTTAAAATTACTTTATTTATTTAACATTACTTTATTTATTTTGCATTACTTTATTTATTTAACAACTCTTTATTTATTTATACGAGCTGCTAGACAGGGTGCTCATGCTTGGCTTCTGATCTCAGGGTCTGTCAGTGCATGCGCAAATTTTGCTCAAAACATGAGCTGACTGAGGATTAGCTGACTGATGATTAGCTGACTGTTAAGGAAAGTAAATGGAGTTGGATGGTTGTGCTGGCCACATGGCTATTGTCCGGGGGGCGTAGTTAGGAATTTTCCATCATTTGGGGGCCCGGGGGGCTTGACTTTTTGACCCATATGTGCTAGGTTAAGACAAGTATTAGTAGGGCATGAAAATGTATGTAAACAGATGACCTTAACATCATCTGGCCCATAGATCGCAAGATCTGAAAGGGAAACTTTTATTTTTATGAAAATGTATGTAAGCAAGACCTATATAAAAATTTCATGATCACTTACATTTTTTTTAATCACATGTCCTCAGGAGAAAACGTCCAAGATTGTGCAAAGTTGTGGATGACATCCTGTTCAATAAACCAGTTGAAATAGGTTCACTTCTACTCCTCTCCTCACAGGTTAGTGTTTTCAATAATGCTTGTCTATGGATTCTTCTTCTTCTTCTTCTGGCCAGCGTTATTGCTGCTGAGCTGTGAGCTCATTCAGACTGTGCCAAGGGGAAAAAAAAGTGTGCTGTTTTCTTCAGTTGTTCAGCACTGCTGTACAGGGTGTTGGTTTTGTTGGGCTGTAGTGGAAGTAGGGTCTGCCTAAGGAGGGTTAGGAAGGGGCATTCAAAGAGGACATGGTTTACGGTTTCAAAAGGATGGGCGCAGTGTCTGCCAAGGGGGAGTTGTGTGGAGTTTATTATTTATTGTCTATGGATATATTTTTAATAATTGAAGCCTACATTGAATGACGTAATTATATAATCTTTTGACTGACTGTTAGTAAAGATTGTAATGTTTATATTGTGAAATAAAGTCACCCTTCAAACATTTTTTGTTCTTAAATTTGAGTTGTATCACATTTTTTACAAAGCTTGTATATCAACTCTTGTCTGTTACTTCCCACTCTCTGATCAAGTTACACAATTACTCTTTGTCCCTAACAAAAATTAATGTAAAAAATTAAATAGTTAATTAATTAGTGGTATTAATTAATTTTGTTTGATATTGAAAAGGGAAATAAATCTTATGCCAAATGGATGTAATGCAGTTCTTTCCCTTATATAAGCTTTTGTTTTTTATTATCACTTTTCCCCTCAACCTTAATAGTATAGAACTTGTTGAGATAGTTGTGTTCTTTTGTCTTTCCCTAGCACAGAAAATGTTTTTAAACACTGTGTTACTAGGCGACTAATGAATCAATAGGATGGAGCCGAGATAGCAAGAGTTATCCACATTTTTTTTAGTGGTTAGCCATTAATGTTTACTTGAGGTGCAGTATTTGTGATCTGGACTAGTATTTTAGTCTTGCTTTGACTAATGTTTAAGCCGAACTTCTGGCAAGCAGCAGATAGTTTGTCAACCAGGAACTAAAGCTGAATATCAGAATCAGCCATCATCAGCATACAGGAGTTCCCTGATAAGTATCTTCTATACGGAAGTGAAACTTGGTCAACTTACTCATGGCAGGAAAAAAGCTGAATGTCTTCCACCTCCGATGCCTAAGGCGGATCTTTAAAATAAGGTGGCAAGATAGAATAACCAATGAGGAAGTGCTATGAAGAGCAGGGTGCCAGGACATTCGCTCTGTTATCAGCAGCAAACACCTTGGCTGGCTTGGCCACGTTTGTAGAATGCCAGTAGGTTGACTTCCACAAGACATTCTGTATGGCGATCTAATAGAAAGCAAGAGAGCGCTGATCGCCCACTTTTACGTTATACGGATGTATGCAAACGCAATATAGAGCTCTTCAAAATCGACACTAGTGTGATAGTAAGTGTATGTGTTTTGCGTGGCTGGTAGTGCAGTGTGTGTGCCTGTTTATGAAATGACCAGTGGACCTTGAGTGTACATGCTTGAGTGAACAGCAGTGTGTCAGGCCTGTGTGTAAAAGGAAGTGAGTTTAGAGAACAAGTGGCTGAGGTAAAGAACATAAATAGAGACTAATAAAATCATTGTGTTTATTGAACCTCATGTTGTTTTAGTCTATTACAACTAGCAGCTGGGGAAAAGTAGCACTGGATAGATCTACATTGAGAGAGAGCATAAAGGAAGGGTCTCGGATTGCAGATGCCATACACTACAGAAGCAGAAAGAATGGTGATAATGCAACGGCGCCTTGTGATCACATATGCCCAACCTACGATCGCAGCTGTGTGGCCTCTTTAGTCACATAAGAAGTTGCAAAGGGAAAAGATCGTCTCTCGAGAAGTAAAATGCCACAGAATGAATCAATAGGACAATGGCTCATTCTGCACAGTGCTATAATAGCTTGTTTGGGCCAGTGCTAAAATAGTTTGTTCATCCCAGGCAAGCTCCATCATTTGGAGGTCTAGGGAGCCTCCACTACAGGGAGGCCCAGTCAGGCCTTCTAAAAAAAATTTTTTTCACATAGTAGAAGCTGTTTATTTTGTAAGCCTAGTCCAATTGCATTAGTGTGTTTTTCTTTGAAGTCTTTTGTGTGAGTGAGTGTGTGTGTGTGTAAGATTGAATAAAATTTTTTTTTTAAAGTTTCTGAAGAACAAGCCACGCAATACATAATGATTGTTAGAAATCCAGAATTTTAATGAATTGTGAAGATTTTAAACAAAGATTGACCTTTCCTTCAAGGTTGTGTACACCAAGGGCTCTGACCTGCAGATACATGTCCACGCAGAGGTTGACAATCTTGAGCAAGGCATCAATGAAAATACAAACGACTTTCACTTCACATTTGACATGGGGGTCCCTAACCTTCCTCGTGTTATACCGAAAACATACTCTGGTGAGTTGACTTGTTACTATTTAAGGCATATATTTGTCCAGCCCCTGCACACAGACCTCCCAGGCAATCAGTGCTAAACAGAGCTATGAATTAAGAGCAGTATACTATTAATAGAATTATAGTAATGGAAAAAAAAATCCATTTTCCAAATCCAGCTACGTTTTGTGTCATTGTGTTACAATATCTGTTAGTACCTGCATACTAGAGTTACCAATTAAACACAGACTCTGCATAGTAGAGCTACCCATAAGCATAAGATAAACAGAACCTGAAAAGTAAAAAATGTAATATAATATGGCCCCCTTCAGTCATGAAGCGACTATGGATCATGTCATGGATGATTAGATGAATGCCTGGGCATTAGCTGTGGTTGGAACGATGTCACCCACATGTTAGTTCCCCCTCTCTATGCAGCTGATGTATCCAAAGGAATGCCAACTGCTGATACAGTTTGGGGTCAGCGGTGGAGCAGGCTCCACCAGAGTGTAGCACTGAGTGCTGTAAACTGCCTAAGAGTTGATGTTGTTAAGGTGGGTTGTACCGATCTAGCCATGGGATGGTATAAATAACCTGGTTCTCCACCTTGGCAGTCTATAGTGTGTTAATTCAATAATAACAAACCAAGTTGCATAATAACAAACTAAATAAGTGGTTAAGGAACGTTGAACAATAACAATATTTAATACTAAATAGAAATAGTTAATATCCTCAGTGTGTTCAAATCATGGGAATAATAAGTTAATGCATTGGTAGTCGTACAAAGTAACACACCTCATGCGCACACACTCAATATCTGCCACACAACCCAGTAGCTCCAACTAATACATCAATGCTTGGCCTGCTCCATACCTGGGTCAGACACAGCTCCTAGGGCAAGCTAAAAACCACAAGATAAATCACAGCCCCAATCCTATCACCTTGAAGCAAAAAATAAATTGGATCTAGCGATGCTGCTAAATCAAAGAATGACACCTGTACCGATTGACATTGTTACGTATCTAGGTAACAATGCCTAGATACTATTTTTTTCTTGACCTGTAGGTTGTCTGCCCCTTTGTGTAATAAGTTTTTTATTTTATTTTTCACGGCGAGTCAAGCCACACAGACAGTGACCGGTCCTTGACCTATGTGTGTACCTCTGGTTGAAAGGAGGGTGGTTTTTTTGTTTCTTCTGTCTCTTTGAAGAGCGTTCTAGATCTGGGTGTTGATGACTTATTCTGTTCTAGAAATTACTAGATTTGTCTTGATATCGACGCGCGGTATATTATATAAAGACCGCCCGTGTAACGTTGACAGACAGACATACGGAGACAGCCGTGAGACAGAATAGCGGAGACATTGCGTGACCCGTGCGTGGTATACCAATTGATCGTGTAAGTTAAGATTTTTCTTTTTTCAAGGCCTTGCTTGTATTTGTAATTATATTTTCAAACTCTGGTATTGTAATATTTTTACATGCCATTTTTGTAAAAGGGTTTTGGTCAACCCTCCCATTTTGTATTGAGTAAATGTTTTTTTTTTTTTCTTGCTTTATGTGATTCAGTTAAAAGTACTATTCGAGTTATATTTTATTAAACATTAAGTTGATATTTTACCTTCCGATTTCTTGTGTCATTTTTTTTTGTTATTCATTGTAAGTCTTTGATTAAATTCAGACTTAAGATAAGTGACACAACAGCTTTTTCTATTGTCACGTTCCCCTAGGCAAGCCAATTTAAAATTAGAATTCAATTCGTAATACGTGACAAAAGAAGTTTGGGGGCTCGTCCGGGATATTTTTCTGAACCTATTTTCGTCTTACTTGAGTAATTTTGTAAAGGCGAAGTTGACTTTAAAAAAAAAAAAAAAAATTTTTTTTGTGTCAAAGAGTCGGAAGTAAAGTATCAATAGTATTGACCAAACTCTCTTAAGGTTTTTTTGTTGTACTGATTTCGTACTGTATATTTACATTGTATATTTTTTTTTTGCTTGTAATAGTTGTTAGTTAGCCATGGATATTCAGGTTTTTCTTGCAAATCCCTCTGTGGAAGAGCTTGATGCTTTTACTAGGAAGGAACTGGTCCTTATTTCTAAACATTTAGGGTTAAAAATAAAATCAAATGCCCTTAAACAAGAAATCAGAGATAACATTGTAATCCATTATGTAGACGAGGAAGTGTTTTCTGAAGACCTTTTAGAAACCCTTAGACCCGATGAGGGTAAATCAGATTTAGAACTTCAGATAAAATTAAAACAAATGGAAATAGAAGCCCAGTTAGCTTTAAAAGAGAAGGAAATTATCTTGGGGAAACAAAAAGAATTAGAGCTTGCAGCGGCTAGAGAGCAGAGAGAAATTAAACAAAAAGAATTAGAGCTTGCAGCGGCTAGAGAGCAGAAAGAAATGGAAATGAAATTACAAATAGAGTTAAAAAAATTAGAGTTAGCTGCTAATGTAAGACCAGATTCTTCCCCTGCCAGTCATACTGCTGAAGCAACAAAATTTTTGAAAATAATTCCACGCTTTAATGAAGCCACAATTGACAATTATTTTCCACAATTTGAACTTGCTGTGAAAAATTTTAATGTACCTGAAACTTTGTGGCCCACTTTGCTGCAAACAGTTTTGACTGGTAGAGCTGCAGAGGTATTTTGTTCTTTGACCATTGAACAACAAAAAGATTATAATGTTGTTAAGGCCTTAATTCTTAAGGCATATGAACTTGTTCCGGAAGCTTACCGAAAGCAGTTCAGGGATTGTCGCAAATCGGATGGCCAAACCCATGTAGAATTCCTGCGGGAAAAGGAGCGACGCTTTGAGAAATGGCTCACTTCCAGGGAAATCGGCACCGACTTTGCAAAATTCAAGAACCTAATGCTGATGGAAGAGTTCAAGAGTTGTGTGCGGCTGGACGTCCGTACGCATATAGCTGATCGTGGCGAGGAAGATGTGCACAAGGCTGCAGTGTTGGCAGACGATTATATAATATCACATCAATTTGCCAAATATACGACGGATGTCAAGCCAAAACAAGTCAAACAGCCTGAGTCCATTGCTAGCAACTCCATCAAGAACAGCAGTACAAATGACAGAAAACCTACTACAAGTAAAGCTACTTGTTCCTACTGCAAACGAGAAGGCCATAAAATTGATGATTGCTGGAAATTGAGGAAGAGAAACGAAAAAGCTCCTTCAAAAGTCAGCGCTTGCACAGTACAGTGGTCGGCGAGGTTTACTCCCTCATCATCAAGTCATATCAAGAATACCTCGACACCACCTGTTTCAAATGTATTGACTGTACAAGACTCTCCGAAAATGTCTCCACGATGTTCCAATGACTCAAACAAGAGTTTTTCAAATACATCAAGCCGATGTTCCAATGACTCAAACAAGAGTTTTTCAAATACATCAAGCCGATGTTCCAATGACTCAAACAAGAGTTTACCTAGTACATCACACCGATGTTCCAATGACTCTATCCAGAGTTTCCATAATACATCACCCCGATGTTCCAATGACTCTATCCAGAGTTCCCATAATACATCACCCCGATGTTCCAATGACTCTATCCAGAGTTCCCATAATACATCATCCCGATGTTCCCATGACTCTATCAAGAGTTCCCATAAGACATCACCCCGATGTTCCAATGACTCCATCAAGAGTTCTCCAAATACATCCAAAAGATGTTCTACTGACTCAAGAAAGAGTTTCTCCACTGCGTCTCCTTTAGATGTCAATGACTCCAGCGAGAGTTTGACCCAAGTCCAGTCTGCATCAACCAAAATTGATGTTTTATTAGAGGATTTTAAGCCTTTCATTTCGGAAGGATTCGTATCACTACCCGGTGATTCTACAAGTCTACGACCTATCACCATTTTGAGAGACACAGGTGCCTCACAATCGCTACTTTTAGAGGGTATCTTGCCCTTGTCAAAATCATCATCGACTGGGAAGAGCATCCTGTTACGAGGCGTAGAGCTTGGATGTATAGATGTGCCTCTACATCTAATCGACATAAAGTCAAATCTCATTACTGGACCGGTTGTTGTAGGTGTCCGACCAACATTACCATTGGAAGGCATCTCGTTGCTGTTAGGCAATGACTTAGCAGGTGGAAAGGTGATAGCCGAACCCATCGTCACTCAAACACCCGACTTATCTGCCACACCCGAGGAAGACCTAGAGTTATATCCAGCGTGTGCAGTAACAAGGGCAATGAGGTTGAAAGCATCTCAAGAAGAGAACGTCATGAAGGCCAACAGTAACCACGATGATGTGGACTTGAGCACCACATTCTTTGCTTCTCTTGAAGAAGAACCAACGCCAAATTCTGAAAAGCCGGCATCAACTCGAAAACAGTTGATTGAGGACCAAAAGAAGGATCCAGAGCTCGCCAAACTCCGAGAAACCGCAATGACATCACAAGAGGCAGAGCTAGCATCAACGTGCTACTACATCCAAGATGATATGCTCTTCAGGAAATGGAAACCTCCAGACGCATCCAACGAAGAAGAATGGAGAATATGCCATCAAATCGTGTTACCAGAAAGATACCGAGCGTACATCATGAATCTGGCTCATGACACACCAATGTCAGGTCATCTCGGCATCCACAAGACATACCACAAGATTATGTCACACTTCTTCTGGCCACGTTTGAAGAAAGATGTCATCCAGTACTGCCGATCCTGTCATGCCTGTCAGATGGTTGGCAAGCCAAATCAAAAGATCCCTGTTGCTCCTCTGAAGCCGATTCCAGCCTTTGAAGAACCTTTCAGCAGAGTACTTATTGACTGTATTGGTCCTCTCCCAAGGACAAAAGCTGGCAACCAATACCTGTTGACCATTATGTGTGCTTCGACTCGTTTTCCTGAGGCTATTCCTCTAAGGAACATAAAAGCATCAAACATTGTAAAGGCCTTAATCAAGTTCTTTACTCTATTTGGTCTACCAAAGTCCATCCAATCGGACCAAGGAACGAATTTCACGGCCAATCTTTTCAAGCAAGTCATGACTCAGTTGGGCATCAAACACTGCATGTCGAGTGCGTATCATGCCGAGTCGCAAGGCGCTCTTGAGCGATTCCATCAGACTCTCAAGAACATGATCCGAACCTATTGCTTTGAGCACGAAAAAGACTGGGACGAAGGAATCCACATGCTGCTGTTTGCAACCCGTGAATCCGTCCAGGAATCGTTGGGATTCAGCCCTTTTGACTTAGTCTTTGGCCATTCGGTGCGCGGTCCCTTGAAATGTATAAAAGAGACTTTGTTGTCACCAACAGCCACTGAAGGACTTTTAGAATATGTAATTAAGTTTAAAACTAGACTTTATGATGCTTGTGTTCTGGCCAAAAATAACTTACAAAACACCCAATCCAGCATGAAACGCTGGTATGATAGAAAGGCCCGTGTTAGAGAATTTTCTCCCGGGGATAAGGTGCTTGTATTTTTGCCCATACCAGGTCAACCCTTGCAAGCCAGATATTTTGGTCCCTATGAAATTGAGACCAAAATTAGTGACCTCAATTACACAATCAAAACTCCTGACCGTAGGAAAAAGACTCAGCTATGTCATATAAACATGCTGAAGCCTTATGTATCTCGGCCAGATCACTCAGAGAAGAGTAATTGTGTTTTAAATACAGTCAAAAGTTGTTCAAATAGCCATGTTTCTCCTATTGATGATGATATTGTAAAGGAGAAATTTGGACAATACAAAATACCTAATTCTTTTGTATTACAGAATTTGGATGTAAAACTGTCTCATCTGTCTTCGACAGAAAGGCCAGTTATCATGAAACTCATTAATGAATTTAATGACATTTTTTCTGATGTACCAAAACAGACTAATGTTATAATGCATGATGTAGATGTTGGCGAGGCTACTCCAGTCAAGCAGCATCCTTACAGGGTCAACCCTGAAAAACTTGCCATACTTAGGTCAGAAATCAAGTATATGCTTGAAAATGACCTCATTGAACCAAGTTCCAGTAGCTGGAGCTCCCCATGTGTCTTGATACCTAAACAGGACAAGACTTATCGTTTTTGTACAGACTACCGTAAGGTAAATGCTGTAACAAAGACCGATTCGTTTCCTATCCCTAGGATAGACGATCTCATAGATCGTATTGGTGACGCTAAGTACATCACCAAAATAGACCTACTTTCAGGTTATTGGCAGGTTCCCCTGACTGATAGGGCAAAGGAAATCTCCGCCTTTGTCACCCCTGATGGTCTGTACCAATACAAAGTGATGCCATTTGGCATGAAGAATGCTCCTGCCACTTTCCAGAGAATGATAAATGCCCTGCTTGCTGACATGGAGAATTGCCACGCATACATAGACGATGTAGTAATTTTTAGCCAAGATTTTTCTAGCCATTGTAAACAACTGCATTGTCTTTTTACTAAACTTTTACATGCAAAAATTACTGTAAACCTGAGTAAGAGTGATTTTTGCCAGGCTTCCATCCAATACTTAGGCCATATGGTAGGACAAGGCCAGGTGAAACCTGTAATGGCCAAAGTAGAAGCTATCCAAGCTTTCCCTATCCCTGCTGATCGGAAACAACTCCGAAGATTTTTGGGAATGTCTGGATATTATAGAAAATTTTGCGAAAATTTTTCTGTCATTGCCAGTCCTTTAACAAACCTCCTGAGAAAGAACGTCCGATTTACTTGGACGGATGAATGTCAGAAAGCCTTTAACCAAATTAAGCAGATATTATCTAGCTCCCCCATTTTGATGGCTCCTGACTTCGGAAAACCTTTTAGGTTAGCTATTGACGCCAGTGACACAGGTGTTGGGTCAGTCCTTTACCAAGAAGATAATTTCCAAGTAGAGCACCCTATTTGTTTCTTTTCCAAGAAATTTAATAGACATCAAAGAAATTATTCTACTGTGGAAAAAGAATGTCTTGGGTTGATTCTTTCTATACAACACTTTGATTTTTATATCAGTGGGTCCAGATGGCCACTGGTTGTATTTACTGACCACAATCCCCTTATATTTATCCACAAAATGTCTGGCAAGAATCAACGACTTCTCAGGTGGAGTTTATTTTTACAAGAGTACAAACTAGATCTTAAACACATAAAAGGCAGCGAAAATGTTATCGCCGATGCCTTATCTAGATTGTAAAAAGTATTTTGATGTATATTTTTTTTTTATATATATCATGATAAATACATTCTGTAATGTAAATATCATTTTTGTAATTGGTCTAAAAAGATTTCCATTTCGTGGAAATGTAAACTTTTTATTTTTAGGAGGGAGGTGTTACGTATCTAGGTAACAATGCCTAGATACTATTTTTTTCTTGACCTGTAGGTTGTCTGCCCCTTTGTGTAATAAGTTTTTTATTTTATTTTTCACGGCGAGTCAAGCCACACAGACAGTGACCGGTCCTTGACCTATGTGTGTACCTCTGGTTGAAAGGAGGGTGGTTTTTTTGTTTCTTCTGTCTCTTTGAAGAGCGTTCTAGATCTGGGTGTTGATGACTTATTCTGTTCTAGAAATTACTAGATTTGTCTTGATATCAACGCGCGGTATATTATATAAAGACCGCCCGTGTAACGTTGACAGACAGACATACGGAGACAGCCGTGAGACAGAATAGCGTGGACATTGCGTGACCCGTGCGTGGTATACCAATTGATCGTGTAAGTTCAGATTTTTCTTTTTTCAAGGCCTTGCTTGTATTTGTAATTATATTTTCAAACTCTGGTATTGTAATATTTTTACATGCCATTTTTGTAAAAGGGTTTTGGTCAACCCTCCCATTTTGTATTGAGTAAATGTTTTTTTTTTTTTTTTACTTTATATGATTCATTTAAAAGTACTATTCGAGTTATATTTTATTAAACATTAAGTTGATATTTTACCTTCCGATTTCTTGTGTCATTTTTTTTTGTTATTCATTGTAAGTCTTTGATTAAATTCAGACTTAAGATAAGTGACACAACAGCTTTTTCTATTGTCACGTTCCCCTAGGCAAGCCAATTTAAAATTAGAATTCAATTCGTAATACGTGACAACATATTAAAGCAAGGAAACAGTAGAAACTGTAGTACAGATGAGACCCCAGACAGAACGTCCTCTGCTCAAGAACAATGCTAGAACTAACGTGTGGCTCATATATTGAGAGTTACCTGTAAGCATAATTTAAGCCCAGATCCTGAATAGTAGAGCTACACGTAAGCATAATTGAAACACAGACCATGGTTATGCTTACTAGAGTTAGCCTAAAGCCTAATCTTAACACAAAGCTTAATAGTTATCTATAAATGTAATCTAAATACAAATCCATCATACTAAAGTTAACCATAAGTCTACTAACACAAATCCTACATACTAGAGTTGACCCTCACTTAAGTAACAAGAGTATTATTGTTTTATGAATTGTTTTTATTTCCTTATAGAATCCATGTTGTACCTAGTGGGTAAAAGGCACTATGAAAGTTGAGAGTGATGTCATCACAGCAGTTCACTATGAGGATTGTTTGAATCTTGTTAAAGAGTTTTAATATTATAGGAACTAATTGATTTTTTACTTTATTGAAACCTTATTTATTCTGAGCAAATGTAACACATTGGTGAAAATAATTCTGTATTTATTTATTTATCAAATCTGAATCACATTGGGTAACAACTTTTTGACTTTCATTAATATTTTTTGGGGCGCTGGTTAAATGTCTAGTCTGTGCACAAGTTTTTGGTGAAGGAAGAACAAAGTCAGACTATCTAACCACTTAGTCATAATGATGGTGATGATTATTTACACATTGCTGTTGTTGGTCTGCTGTTAGCTTACTAGTTCCAGCTTGCAGTGTCAGGTGTCTATCGATGCCACTGGTAATTATTACTACCCTTGTTCATAATTCCTGTATGACTTTGTCTGCAGTCAATTATATGTCACATCAAGCATTGAATAAATGTCAAGCTTCAATGCCCTCTCTTTCTTGTGTCATTTACTGTGGATGAAGAGTGCGGACTTGACCTTTTTATGCTATGCAATTTGGAGAAATTAGGATTTATAGCTTTAATCAATATTTAACAAGTCACTTTTTTTTATTTACCAAAGATTACCTGTAAGACATTGTCATTTATCTAGAATGCATTACTAATTGAACTTGTTATGTTTATCACTTTTGTTTATTGGTCTATTTACAGACAAATTGTGTGTATGACTTTATGTTCACACTTTTTGTTTCTTTGGTACATCTGGAACCTCATTAACACCTCCTTCTGACATATCTACGCAGGAACTGTAATTAGGTGGGAGGTTGGAGATTTTATGTTCTGCGAGAGATTGTATGAGAGAGACAATGCTATGCAGGATACTTTTCTCTGTGTCAGAAAATTGTTCTATACAAAAGATTGTATTATGCAAGAAACTATCTTATAAGACTGATTATGATATGCAAGGAAATGTTAACCCTGTGAGAGAAGATTGTGGCATACAAGAGATTGTACAATGCAAGAGGTTGTGTTTTGTTTACAATTTATTCCACAAAATTATTGTTGCCAAGACAGTGTCAGCAACGACCAATGGCTTCCTAATCTTTGGATATCATAGCAAATGTTCTTCCTTGAGTTAATTTTAACCAGTTCGTTAAGTAATCTGAAAATGAGGTCAGTGGTGTCCCAATTATGTGTGCATACTGACAATGCAAATCAGCCATTATATGTCAATTCAGCCATTTCTTTCTCTTTTTTAATTAAAAATTGAAAATCAGTTTCATAAAACTACTATAACACAGAACATGGTAGTGTACTAATCCAGTTTTTGCAGTGAATCTCACTTTGTGTGTGTATATATTTTTTTTACTGCTGATAACTATACTGTTATGTATAATTCAATGGATATTACTAAGTTATGTTTTATAGTGTTCAAAAGTGTTCATTAGTGACTCTACATACTGTAATGGTCATCATAGAGGGAAGACTTGAAATAATGCTTGTATAGTACTTATAATTCTTAAATGTTTTTTTTATAATTCATTATATATTTTGTCACCCCTTTACATATTGTTTTGTGGTAAATTAAACCTTATAATTTACAATCCATGTTTTTAATGACCTTTTTTTTTTGTCTTTTTTAGCATTGCAGATTGATTATGTCATTTGGTGGGGGGTGGCGGAGTGGTTATAATAGAGTTCTACCGAATGAACCAAAGGGTCCCAGGTTTGAATCCCTGTGAAGACTGGGACTTTGAATTTTGGAATTTTTAGGGTGCCCCTGGGCCAACCCAACTCTAATGGGTACACCGAAGGTGGTTGGTCGTTGTGCTGGCCACAGAATCAGATGACCTTTACATCATCTGCCCCAGCTAAGACTGCCTAGCTACAGTGAAATACTGCACTCCTCCTTAATCTACTGTCTTGAAGACAAGACTTTTTTTTTGGAGACATTTCAAATTGGCTTTATCATGGGGGAGTGGTGTCGTTTGATTCTCTGAATACTGAGATTCTTAACCTGGATTTTTACGGCTAACCCTAACCCGCACCTGTGTCCACCCAACTTACATTAATTGGGGAAAGTAATGTGCTGGCCACATGACACCCTTGTTAGCTGTCAGTGATAGAAACATTTGAGCGTTACATCATTTCTACTTTATATCTTGGAGGCGCAGTGGCTGAGCGGTAAAGTCCACCCAGCTCTAATCGGTACCTCACATTCGTTGAGGAAAAGGAAAGGGGGTTGGTCATTGTGCTGGTCAGGTAACACCCTCGTTAGCCGTAGGCCACAGAAACAGATGACTTTTACATTTTATAAGCATTACGATTCTAAAAAAAAAAGCATTACAGTGGTTTTTGCGTTTGACCCCAAAACCTCTTCAGTTGGTCTTTAGGGTCTTTTTCATTAGTTACATGGTTGCACTAGGACAGACTTGTAACACATCTATTCTAAGCATATTTAGTAGTACGGTTGGCTTTTACTGAAAAAGGGCGATTTTTATTTTTATCCTCCACAACCTGAAACTGTCTATGGAGACCTAATTGCGACCGCATCTCACGTAGACAAAGCCGTTGTCCGCTGGCGGTCTATTTAAGTTTTCTTTCCGTCTTCTGCGCCTGTCTTCAATAATGGCTTTTCTTTGAGTCTCAAATGTTTGTCTCGCAATCTTTGTAAGAGCTCTCCAACTGTCTCTTTCAGAGGCCATCTGCTGCAAAGTACTTTCCTCTGTGCTAGTGAAGGCAAAGTGGCGCCTGAGTTGATCTTTATAGCGCTTACGAGGGCCACCTTTCTTACGTCCTCCTTTAGGCTCGCCAAACATGATCGCCTTTGGCATGCGGTTGGCCCCCACGCGGGTAAGCGTCCGACCCAGTGCAGCTATCGAATGGTAATTAGTGACGTCGTCTGTTCTAAGTAATTTTGTTTTATGCCGACATCTCTTTGCCATGACTGTGATGCTCTTTATTATTACAAAGCTTGTCGAAACGTGGACAAGAGGCAAAGCACAATATCACTTAGCTTGGCTTGGCTACCTATGAAGGGTGCTCGAGTTTCGACACCCGACTCGAGCATAGTTATGTTTACTGAGCGCCTAAAGGCAGCACAGAAAAGCTTCTCCCAGATACCCCCTCCCTCCCACTGGTCCACAAATGAGATAGGCCCATAACGCCCTGAGCATGCTATAAGCATGCAAGAAGCGCTATATAAAAGCTATGATTATTATATCAACTCAATCTGTCTGGTAAATAGTTTGAACATGTTTTCTCTCCCAATTCCTATTCTTGGATCACGTTTAAACCATAGACTTAGTATATATAAGTCTATGGTTCAAACTTTTGCATTGAATCTGAAAAGACATGAATCAATAATAATAATAAAACAACAACAATTATTATTATTAATTGTTTGGGATTAATTATTTTGTTTAATTTCGAATACATGCTCTTTAGTCCCCTTATTACGTTTTGACACGTTTTCGGATCATGTGGAAATTTTGCATAATTATTCATAGTCGATAACAATACTCAAATCAATCCAATTAACCAATCAGTTAATCATTTAGAACTAACTAAATTAATTTATCTTTTATAGCAGAAAGGGAGATAAACCCAGTTATTTTCTGATAGTTGACAGTAATTGAAGCCAGGACACATTGTCCGTATGTTCCATCTTGCAAAACGCATTAATGTTGAGGGTTTTCTTTTGATTGTATTGGCAGGTGCGGGTGAGCAGCTTGCTTTTTTATTTTGTCTTAGCACCAAGCACCCAGTGGTTAGGGTCAACACACGCCTCTCTTCCATACTGACTGGGTCCAAAGGGATGGCAAGCCATCACAATTTGGGGTCAGGTGGCTGCAGGAGTCTGCCAGAGAGCAGTAGTCTTACTACTGTCCCCCCGCCTACGGGGCTCCAGAACCGGATTTTCTGTTAGGGTTTACTCCCTTAGCCTTAGACCTTACAGGGACACACACACAAGGCAGTGCGGCTATTGACCTATAGCTAGGGGTTTGGTTTGTGGGCAACAGGGCGTGTCCGCACGCCGACGGGCCATGCCTGCCTCACATCTTGGGGCCAAACCTCCTCCGAGACCCTTGCAGTTTAGCCTGAGGCTTCGCAGACTCAGTTTCCATCTGCCACCACGAGGAGGTACTGCATAGGAGAGGCTATGTACTGGCAAGAGAGACTTACAAAATTGCTCCCCTTTCACAGATGCTAGCCAACGGTGGCAACAAGTTAAGCTACCACACTAGACGCTTCACACGGCCATTGGACAGACAGCGGTTCCTTCCCTTAGATAAGCTTTGTTTCTGAAAAGTAGCGAATTCTTGTTTCCGTTGCTTGTAATATTTCTTTGTCCACTATGATTCGATAATGGAATTTTCAAAAGTGTCCGTTAGCACAGCAAGAAAAGTTCTAACTTTTTTTACAAAGTTATATATGAACTCACTCTGCCTGTCTGTCTGTTGGGCACGACATGGCCTAAATTGTGCCGATGTGCCAAAAATCTAAAATCTAAAACTGTCTGTCTGGTAAAAGTTTGTACACGTTATTTCTCCGACACCCAATGTCAGATCAAGCAGAAATTTTGCAAGATTATTTCTTTTACCTGGCAACACAATAATAGAAACAAACAAATTAGTTAGGCATAATTAACTGCTTGTAATTAATTATTGTGTTTGGTATCTCGAACAAGGGAAAGAGATTATGCGTTGAACTGAGGTGTTGGTATAAGCTGAATTAGTCCACTTTATAGGTCATCGCTTTAAAGTAAGTTTGAAACAAACATTAGATAACTATAGGCTACAATCTTCTATTTTCAAACATCCATCACTATAGTAGAGTGGTTACTATTTCGGCTTGAGGATATGCTTGTGTTCGAATTTAGGTCGTTCCCCCCCCCCCCCCCATTTAAAAAAAAAAATAAGGCCTAAATGCAGCTAAAAACGATTACGGTAAAATTCACACAGATACCCCTTTCTTTCTCCCCCCTTTTTCCTAACTGGCCCTGATAATTGATAAGGATCATAGCGTATCGAGAAAGCTAAAAGCATGAATTTTAAATAGCGCTAACAAAAACAATTGGTAAAAATATTTCTAAGCTTACAGATTTATTGTTGTTGATCTAGATCTATTACAAAATTTATTATATGACCATTCGTAATAAATTGACACACCTACACTTCAAAAACGTTTTTTAAAAGTATTTTTATGTTTTTTCTTGTTTTAATGACTGGGTCTGAAAATGTTTAAGTAGCTATTTGCCAATTTATTATACGTCTCGATCTGAAGTCATCAGTGGTGAATCGTTTAGCAGATGTTGACATTAAAACAAAATGTAGGACCTAGGGAGTCTAGATCTATTAAATCTTTAGAGAGGTCTCCAAACAGGCTAAGGTCTCTTTGACTCATGAGATCGTAGCCTAGCCTACTCCGAAGAAAAGAAAGGAAAACGAACGAATCGCAGCGCGTGAAGAATTTCCCAGCATTCTTCCATTCTTACCCAAAATGGAGGATCTTTCGGTTGAAGTTGGTGGAAGCAGTGGTGTTTATTATAAAGTACGTAAACACTAGACCTGTTATTTTTACTTTATCAGTAATTATTTATTAAGATTTGGAGAATGCAATCTTGAAATTTAGTTTAGAGTGTTATGTTTTTAACTTTTTAACAGCTCTAAATCAAATTTTGGTTGATGTTAAGACAAGAATCAAGTTTGCATTTTTTTTTTGATTGTGAGTGAGTGTGTGCAATTTTGAGTTTATGTTGTGGTCTTTATATAACTAACTAAGCCTAGTTAGAGTTAGATCTAGATTCCAGATTTAGAATATAAATCTAGATATTAATTTAGATCTCTAGATAGTCTCTTTACTCTACACTAGATACTAAGATTAGATAGTTACAAATACAGTAGATCTAGATTCAGATTTGAGATTAGATATCATTATTACATAATGATGATAATAAATTTAATACTAGACTCTATTAATATTAATAGGTTTGTCTTTAGTCACTTTAGACTTAGACTTTAGGCTAGCTATCTAGTCTATATTTAGATTTTAGAGGTCTAGATCTGCTAGATTCTACATTTACTACTACTCTAGAATCTAGATCTAGTATTCTTGAAATTCATCTACTCTTGTCTAGAGTCTTCTCTACTAGAGTTTAGATGCTGAATCTTAGAGACAAGATTATATTTAATTATTCTAGATTTAATCTTGAAGACTAGGACTAGTCACTGACTAGCGACAAGTGTGAGTGTCCAGAGACATATAGATCTACTAGCTCTATTATATTATATGTAGTAGAATTCCAATATCTAGATTTAGAATTGAATATTATATAATAATAATAAGAGCTATCTAGGATATATAAAAAAAGAGATATAAGAAATTTATAAGAACAAAGACAATTCAGGCTTATTGGGTGTAGGAAGTTGGAGAAGGTTTTGTCAAGTATTGAAGATCATCATCATTCCTTTTGGTTCCTCATGGAACATAGGGCCTTGACAAAAACATGCCACTCTCCACAGTCTCTTGCTAGTTTTTTATGGTTTCCCAGCTCTTTCAGGTCCTCTCTACTTCTTCTAGAACACTTCGTCGCCATGTTCTTTTTGGTCTTCCTCTGCGTCTTGTTCCCTGGGGGTTCCACTCTAAGGCCTGCCTAGCTCTGTTGCTGGTATCTTTTCTAAGGGTGAGACCAATCCATCTCCACTTCCTCTCTAAGATCTGCACTTCTAAATTTTTCTGTCCACTCATCTCCCACAGTTTGGTGTTTTCTACTTTATCGTACCAGTGTATTTTTAGGATATTTCTCAGGCATCTGTTGATGAAGGTCTGTACTTTTTTTGTTGTCGCTTCAGATGTTCTCCATGTTTCAGAATCATGCAGTAGGACAGCCTTGACATTAGAGTTAAAGATTCTTAGTTGAGTCTTGTTTGAGATGTGAGGAGATTTCCAGGTTGGTTTTAGCTGTGTAAATGTCTGACGCACTAGATTTATACGGTGTTTAATGTCTTAATCTGTTCCACATGATATACTGGCTACACTCCCAAGGTATATAAAATTTTCTACTTGGTCTATTGTCTGAGAATCCAGTACTATGTCTCCAATTTGTTTATTGTTTACTTTAAGTACTTTTGTTTTTTGGTGGTTTATTTTGAGGCCTACTCTTTTTCCTACTTCGCTTAAAGCTGTGACCTTTTCTTGCATATCCTGTAGTCTGTGTGATAATAGGGCTATGTCATCAGCGAATTCCAGATCTTCTAGCTTTGCAAAGATAAGTTCTATCATCTTAGAGTTGAATTAGAGAGATACATGTGTAACATTTGGGGTAATGTCTAATGAGAGACTGTATGTCAGGAATTCCAAATTTGCAGATTTAATGAACGAATTTATGTAAAAATGCTTTTGAAACAAATTTAAAGTTAATTTTATTACATAATGAACTCAATAGACTATATTATTTATTTTCATGTGTCAAAGTAAAAAACTATCTGCGCAAGGTGTAGTTTTAAAAATTAGATCTAGCTCTAGATCCTTTCGATCTTTTCTCATGTAGACATGGCCTAGATGGATGAAGTTATAATGCTTTCATAGAGTTGGTCAACTTTTTTTTTTTTGAGGTTCTTAAAGGGAAACTCCAATAGTTTTTCAAATTTTAGTTATTGACTTATTTAAATTCTGTGTAAAAAGTTGTAATAGTAAACATTATATCATTTTTTATTTAAATGCTCAGAAAATTTTATATTTAATAAATTAGACAGAAAATTCTTCACGTCCCAAAAAAAACAGGGTTCTGCGAGATGTTTTTAGTTTTTAAAAACGTGACGTCACAAGGGTGCTGGCTAAATTTAGATCTAGACCTATATAACCGATAAACTCTCTAGATCTAGGTCACCTATCAGATCGCATTTATTGTTACGCTTTACAGCTAGATGTAGTCTCCTGTTGATTTATAATCGGTCTTTGTTTATAAATAATATTCTAGATCTAAACCTCTATTTCTACTTGAAGAAAATAAAATAATGTTCTTCAGCTTGTTGCAGTAGTTCCGATCACAAAGATAAAATCAGCAAGTATGCTGACACAGAAATTAGTGTCTTTTTTTCATTTGTTTTAAAGGAAAAATGGGAAAAATTTATTCGTCCGAAGAGCAAATATTTTACAAAGGCATTAGCTAATTCCTATTTATGCTCAAACCATTTTGAGAGAAGCTGTTTCAGCAACTTCATTGCTGTGGAAATGGGATTTGAAAAAAAAAATGAAGCTAATACCAGGTGCAGTACCAACAATACATTGGATTTCCAGGCCAAAGAATTCAATTATTGGATTCTTGCAAATAAAAAAAAAATATATTCATTATCTATAAATCAAAACACATTATATCAAAAATTGTCAAAACCATCAGAGTTTCCCTTTAAGTTTGTTTTAGGTCTACAATACATAGACTCTTCCTTCCTCAGCAATGTAACATTTCCCAGTATCTTCATGCTGATGCACCAAGCTCATTTGATTCTAATAATGAGTTTGAAAAACAAATCTTTTATTGTTAACAATTGTATGCACATTGTTTAGCTTCATAATGTCAAGTACTGAGCAATAAATTCAATGAAAGCCAATCTTAGGGATAAGGAGTTATTCCTCTCAATGCAACTCAGTCATAAAGTCTATAGAGGTTGGATTAAGTCACTAAATATAAAAAACAAAATGAAATCAAGTTTAATTTTGAAACATAGTATCCTGCTAACTATTGTAAAAAAAAAAACAACTAAAAGGCTATACCAATATTGCAAGATTCTTAAAGGGAACAGTACCAGGAAAAAATAAGAGGCAGAAAAAGAAAGCGATAGGAAGACAACATAAATGAATGGAGAAGCCTACCATGGAAATTCTATCAAGGCAAAAGACAGGAATGGAGAAAGACAGCTGACAAATCTTGTGTGGTGCTCCAACCGTCAGACAGACTAGGGGATAGGTGAAGGTCATCCTGCATGTTAGTCAAAATATCCATAAGAGGAAAAGGAATATAACCATACAAACAGGGAAAGGAACTGTCACATTCTGTGATTTGGCCTCAATGATGAGTACATAGCACATGGTGGGAATGTAAGAAAGGCAAATTAGTCCCAGTTTCATCTGCCACGCCATGTGGCAGTACACTATAGAAACCTGGGTGTAAAGCTTGCACCCATGTAAATTAATTTGGGGGGGGGGGGGGGGGGGGGGGTTGTTATAAAGACAGATTAAATTTGATTTCATTGTCATTATTTTTTTTGTTTGATTAAATTTAAACTCATGTAATAACTGTCAGGTCTTTTACATTAGGGATTGTGTTATGAAGGTCCTGTTGGGATGTTCTTACATTAAACTCATGTGTGTAGCTGTTGTGCATCTGAAGGCGTGTTGGGGTCTCAACTATAGTATAGCATGATAGGCACAAGTACACATACACCCATACGACTTAACTAAAAAACACTTTAGAATCAAGTCTCTTGTCAGCAGACATCATTTATTTACATAAAGATAACAGGATAAAGTAAGTGAATATGGTCGTTCAAGCAGTTATTCTAAACTAGCTTGGTTAAATACACTTTAATATTATCCAATACTTTAGAATCACATAATTATATCACTTCTCAATTATATCAAGTACATAGTCCAAGACAAAAATACACAATTCATGCTCAATGTCTCTACTCTGCTACCAACTCTCAAAACCTTCCTATCTTCCTCACTTTTACTCCGTATTTTCTTGTTTATTTAAATATATACAAATATTTATTTCTATTTGATAACATGTCACCAATGAGTCCATGGCATGTCACAGTGTTTGAAAAATTAAATTTGATGTATTCATTTCATACTAGTTATAATCACAGTAAATCGAAATATTAAAATACGTGCATGATTAATTGCTGATAAAACATACACATTGGATTTTATTTACTCTGGTAAACTCATTATAACTGAAAATTATTATTAACTGTATATCCAACATGTAGCCTGTGAGTTTTGAACCCTATTTATTAGTTAAGTCACATTCTATTTAGCTTTAGAATTTTACACAAATTCACAATCATTTATCACGTTTCATTTGTACATTAACTCTTTAGTATTCTTGACACTCTTGTTAAGAAAAAATTGGCTTGACAAGGTATTTAGTACTTTTGAGATAGACTAATAAAATAAGCATAAAATATGTCTATCTACAGGCTTACTTAAAAAGTTTTTACGAGGATGAAGTTCTTGTTTCATTTGAAAACAAGTAAGTCTGAGTTAAAGTATAATCATTTTTTTTTTTTTTTTTGTAATCTTTAAGTGAATAACAGCATTTATTAAGCAGTCTTGAAAACAAAGAAGTTTATGTCTTGGCATTTAAATATTTTCTTACCAACTTTAAAATGTGTACATCTTAAAAAGATAGAAGTAGGCCATTAAATTAAAATTCTTAATCATACAAAAAAAAAACCTTTAACTTTTGCATGTTTTCATCTTTTTAGTTGGCAGCCAGACAAGAGAGTTAAACTTGTTAATGTCCGGCTCCCGCCCAAGCCTGGAGCAAGTAAACCTGAGTTCAGAGAGGATGAGAGAGTTGAGGTGAGCATTGGGCTATGTAGACTCAAAAACAAAAAGTGTGCCAAGGCTGGTCCTTTTTTATTTTTTTTTTATTTTTTTTTTTTAAAGTTTTTAATGGTTATTTGTACAATTTTCAATAATTCTTTGTTATGATTGACACATTTTAAAATGACAGTGTTTCAAATGATTTTATAAAATAGTATTTGAACTCTCAAATTTGATTGCAGGTGTTTGGAAAGGTGAAAGATGAGGAGGGACTGGCGTGGTACCCGGCAAAGATTAAAATGCTGAAAGGAGAATTTGCTGTGGTTTCATCTCCGTGGGATGCTAACGATATTCTTCCCCTGGATAAAATCAGATCAGTGAACCATAAGTGAGTTTCGTTTTGTTTATAGATAGTGATATTCTGTTGTTTTCTGGAGCTACTATAGGCACTGGTGTCTGCAAGATAGGATTTCAGTGGGTTTTAATTGATGCATTGGGACCCATGTAATATCAGACTGCATAATTAGTGTTATGGCTTTGCAATAATTAATGTTCCACTAAGTGTCAAGCTTACAAGTGCTCATAAGAAGTATGGTATGTTTGTAATATACAGTGTGGTAACATCTAAATTATTAATTTCTTTCTTCTTGTTTTCAGTCCACCTATCACCAAGGAGTCATTCTTTCAGTTTGTGCTTGAGGTGCCCCCAGATTTGAGAGAAGGGTAAGGTGGTCATTTTATGCATTTAAAAAAAAATTTTTTAAATATTACTATGTTGCACTAGCAAACAAACACAAATTCTGCAAGAACATTTAAAAGAAGTATTAATATTTTCTTAGCTATTTAGAAAGGTTGAAAAAAATATTTTTGATTTGTCTGCATTCTGTTTCTTGGTCTGTGCTGACTTAGGCTTAGGTCCTCCCGCGCTGTTCGGCGCATTGGGCGGCAAGCTGTCTCCATGAAGATCTGACACTGGCAAAGTCTGAAGCCTCCTCCCACCTGGGTCCACTGTTCTGAGGTCCTCCATGAAGGTGTGTCGCCAAGTAATACGAGGCCGTCCCTGTTTGCGCTTTCCTTGTTTTGGCTTCCATGTTATCGCAACTCTTGGTGTGCGTAATTCATTTTGACGTAGAACATGTCCCGCAAACCTCATGCGACGCTCAGTCACAACCTCACTAAGTGTTCGACTCCCAGTTCGGCATAGGATTTCCTTGTTTGAGACCCGGTCTGTGTAACTGACTCCCAAAATCCGTCTCAGCCATCTCTGCTGAGCCACATTTAGTCTTTTCTCAATTTTGACAGATGACTTCCACGTCTCACATGCATATGTAGCAGTTGGAATGACGATTGTGTTGAGAAGGTGTATTTTTGTCTCGAGTCCAATGGCTTGGCTAGTCCAAATAGGCTGCAGCCTTTGGAAAATGCTCCCTGCCTTTCCTATTCGGCAGGCTACATCATGGTAAGCATCTCCATCATTTGTTATGATGCTGCCAAGGTACGTGAACTTGTCCAGCTCTTCAAGTTTTGACTCGCCAAGTCTGACGGGGACACCCTTTGCCTTATATTCCACTCGCATAAATTTAGTCTTTTCCAAGTTTATGCGGAGGCCAATTTTGGGTACCTCTCTGTCTAGGCTCTCCGTCATTTCTTGAGTGCATTTATTTGTAGCCCCGAGTAGTGCAACATCATCAGCAAAGTCCAAGTCCGTCAATCGGAGTTGGTCATGCCATGGAATACCAAAGGCAGTCTGGTTCATTGCTCTCCTCATTATGTAGTCGATGGCTAGGAGGAAAAGGAAGGGAGATAAGATGCAGCAACTAGACTGACTGTAAAGGTGTCATAGGATCTGGAAGAATTTTTCTGGGATACCCTATTCTCTAACTATTTTCCATAGTGATTCTCTGTGGATACTATCCACGAAACTGATCGTTAGCCGTTGTTGGTACTCAAGACTTTGTTCTATGATATTTCGTAGAACAAAAATCTGCTCTGTACATGATCTGCCTCTTCGGAAACCTGCTTGTTCTTCTCTGAGCCTTTCATCTACAGACTGTTGAAGCCATCTCAACAAAACAGTGCTGAAAACTTTGCCCGGACAGAGAGGAGAGTAATGCCCCTCCAGTTGTTGCAGTCTGCCAAATTGCCCTTTTTTGGAATCTTTACAATCACTCCCTTTTGCCAGTCCTCTTGGACTTTTGAAGTTCGCCAACAGAGATTTAAGAGATCAGTCATTCTGTTAACAATGCACTGTCCCCCATATTTTAGCATTTCTGCTGATATCATGTCTAGCCCTGGTGCTTTGTTATTCTTTAACACTGCAATGGCCATGGTAACCTCCTCAGCAGTTTTTAGGTCTGTCTTGACCTTGAGATCATTGTCTGGAGAGGGGTCCTTGAATATGTAAGTTAGGTCTGGCGACAGTTGGTTAAGGGTCTCTTTAAAGGGCTCTACCCATCTTGCATCCTGTTCTTCTTTCGTTAACAAAGTTTTGCCTTGCTTGTCTTTTATTGGTGCCCCATGTCCACTCTTTGCTCCAGTGAGATCTCGGACAATATGATGGAGGGTTTTTGTGTCATTTCTGCTTGCAGCTGCGTGTGCCTCTTGTCCCTTCTGCTCAATCCATTCCCGTTTATCTCGCCGACAGCTTCTCTTTACTTTCAGATATGCTTCTCTATAGGCTTCTTCTGCTAGGCTGCGATCATGTGTTTCACTTTTCTGATCTCGTCTATGTTTGGCCTACTGTGCTACTTTAAAAAAAATAAGTATGATTTCTCGCTTTAACAACATGTATTTTAAATGATATCCAAAATTGATATATTCTCCGTTGGCTATAATTAATATTTAGCTAACTATATAGACTACATTTTATTATAAAGCTTACAACTCACTCTGTCTGTCTGTCTGGTAAAAAGTTTGAAATTGTTGAAACTTTGCACAATTGTTCATTATACCTGACCAGGCATGAATCGGTCAAAAAAATTAATCCATTAGTTATTGGTGATTAAATATTTAGTTGGATATTGAACTTAGGGGAATAAATGCTACTCAATGAGAAATGAGGATGCATATATGGATTTAAGCTCCTTATTATGGTTCGTCACGTTTGTTCTCCCACTTTCCATTCTCTGATCGTTGAAATTTTGCACAATTCTAGTCGATGACAATACACAAATCCATCAAAAAATTAACCAGTTAGTTAATCAATTAGTTCTAATTAATTAATAATTTATGTAGCAGAAACCCTGCTATCTTCAGATAAATAACAGTAATATGCTCTTCTTTTCCTTAGATAAGCTTTGTTTTTTAAAAAGTATCCTTTTTTCTTTTGCTTTTTTCAAAACTTATTTGTAACTCTTGCGTGGAGGGTTTGTACTTTAATGGTATTTTATTGTTTATCACGCTTATTACAAAATATTTTTTTACACCTACCAGAAAACTCAGGGTAATGTTTATCTATAAATTAACCTCATTTTTGGCTATACATTATTTTTGAACACTAAATCACTTTAAAATTTCTTGCATAATTAATCTCATTATTTTTTTTTTTATTATTTCTTTTGTTTTTCAGATGTCAAGAAGATATGGCTATCCAAGAGTTTCGAAAACACATTGGTGGTGCCATGGTGTCTTACAATCCTGAAGACAAATCTCTTCATGTTCTTGTAAGTTCAACTTTTTACAAACATTAAAGAAATACTCTAAGTTACCTGTTCCCATTTTCCCATTTTTATCTTTAATCTCAATTATTCCCTAGAGAATAAATTTCAAGTTTTATAAATTGTAAGAAAATTAACTTGCATTCTTTTATCTCTTCATCCACATTTTATTATATACTTGGCTCATATTTCTCACTGCTATGGCCAAATTTCGATTCACTGTGCCCCCGCTGCGGGGAAGAAGAGGAAACCGTACCGTGCCTCATATTCTATTTGACTGCCCCAGACTTGCTGATCTCCGTCTCAACAGGTCTGGGAAACCAAAAACTCTCGACCTGTATGGCGACATTTATGGTTTATGCAAGACAGCAGGGTTTCTGTCCAGGACTTTTGCAAGAGAGGATTTGAGCCTCTCAAGCCCTCACTCAAATGGAGTTTGATGAGGGATGATAATATACTTCAAGAAATTATTCATTTTCATTTTATTTTTATATCAAATTCTAAAAGAAAATATCAATAGTTCTAGATATGATTTGGTAATTATGTTATTATTTCTCTGATATACCGTTCTATGAAAGAAGAGATTTACATTGTAGAAGTTATCACACTTTGATGGGCCTTATTAGGCTATTAAAATGCTGGTTAAGGATCTTTCTTTGGTTCTTATATCCGAATCAGAAAGTCAAGGGGGATAAGAATGATTTATCTTTGTGCTTGCCACATGATACATCTGGTTTATATCAAACATGTTGATTTGAATTGCTTTTAGTTAGACTTTTGTTTTGTTAAAGGTAAAATAATTCAGCAGTCCTAGTACTCACTGAGGTGATCCCATCAGTTTTATCCTACCACTTCATGTGTCCTCTTGCCAGCAACATCTCTCCGATAATTATAATCTCTCTTTGTTTTTCTAGAGCACCAATCCGAGTGTTATTAAGAGGGCTTCAATGATTGGTGATATGTTTCTCCGAAACATGAGACAAAAAGTACTCTTGAAGCAACGCACTGAAGAGGCAGTGAAAAAGCTACAGGTAGATGCTAGTTGCTTAATCTAGCCAGTGAACTGATATAATTTTAGAATTATATAAATAGCTTCTGGGCAGAATATAATTGAATATGAATATAACTTGGGAATGTCCATGGATGTTTTAAAAAAAAAAAAAAAATTTTTTTTAATGCATCTGTTGACATGGTCGTATCAAAATTATATTTAAAAAAATGGACCTCTTGGATATTAAAGTTTTTGAAAAATTTCTATCCATAGAGCACAAAAATCAGATCCGGATATATGGAAGAATTCCAAGTCCGTGATGAGCTTATGGGCTTAGCTATTGGCACGCATGGAGTTAACATTCAGCAAGCTCGTAAAGTAGATGGCATCACAGGCATTGAATTGGATGAAGCATCCTGTACTTTTAAAGTTTACGGAGAGGTACTATACATATCCATTATATAATATTTTTAAACTAGTTTCAACATTCACTCCCTTTTCTTATTTATTTGCATTGAATTATCTCTTCCCACTAGATCGATACATAATTTTTTTTTGTTGCATTTCACAGTTAATTAGAAAAAGTTTTGTGATGATACTATAAATGATTTCAGTTTTATCTGTACAAGATGACTACCTGTGCTCTAGCGTGAAGGAACTTTTAGCACTCTATCACTTGATTTAATCAAACAGAAAAGCAAGATGTTAACTCTCCTTGCTCTAACTTGCTCGCTTTTTATCACATGATTTAATCAAACAGAAAAGCTTTGTTAAACGTTTTTGCTTTTGCTGTATGTAACAATTCAAATAATTAATTCTACACTAAACCACTACATTGCATTTTTAACATCATGTCAACATACAATTTATACATTTCTTCAGACCTTGGAAGCTGTAAGGTCTGCTCGAGGTTTGTTAGAGTTTTCTGAGGAAACCTTTCAGGTACCTCGGGATCTTGTTGGTAAGATTTTTTAAATTTTAAAGTCTTTACTGTTATCATTATAATTGCTACACTTTTGTATTATATAAGATTTAATTTTAAAGTGCCCTTGAGTTTGCACTATTCTTGACATAATCTATAAATACAGTAAACTTGTTTATAAAACTTTTTTAACAACCTTCTGTGACCTCTATAGTAAACCTGTTAATTTAAAAGCTCTTTCAGTTTTCACTATTCTAGACAGTATGTAATAATGCAATACCGTACACTTGTCAACAAAACTTTTAAAAAGATCTTCAGGTTTCGGTTTTCTAGACACTATGTAATTATACAGTTAACCTGTTGACATACACATCTTTATTTTTAACAGTACACATATACTATAATAGAAAGAACGACCCTTATGTTTAACATTCTCTTGCACATTGTTTTTCTTTTTCCAGCTAAAGTCATTGGAAAGAATGGGCGTAACATCCAGGATATTGTGGACAAGTCTGGCGTTGTTCGTGTGAAGATTGAAGGTGACAATGAACATGAAACAGAAAGAGAAGAGGTAACCTCGTTGGATGTATGTTAATACGATTCTAGCATTCTTTTTTAGTTTTGGTTGTTAAAATGTAAACATTAATATCCTTGATAAATTTGGCTTGCTAGCATTAATACTTCGGCATTCTTTGTTCTAAAGGGGCAAGTTCCATTCATCTTTGTCGGCACCATGGAAAGCATTAGCAACGCCAAGCTATTATTAGAATATCACTTGGATCATCTCAAGGTATTTTTATATATATATATATATATATATTATGTAGGGTGATGCAGTGACTGAGTTGTTAACCCTTATGACCCTCACAGCGCCCTGCCCTTAGTTTCCTATTCCCCTAGGCTCCTGGGAAAAAATTATGCTTTACACAAGCATGCTCAAAAACAAACTAATGGTATTAAAACTTTTAAATGAACTATTTTATTTAGAGAGAAATTTATTAGAATCTTTATCTCCTATATTTTTTTCTTGGCATGCCAGTCTTCTCAGCATGTAGACCCCCTCATTCCTTCGATGAATCTGGTGCTGGTATAGATGTAGATCTAGTGTTTTTGTTTACTGTAATTGTACCGATTTCATCTAGATCTAGTTTTGGTTGTTAAAATGTAAACATTAATCTGGTGCTGGTATAGATGTAGATCTAGTGTTTTTATTTACTGTAATTGTACCGATTTCATCTAGATCTAGATGATCGTCGAGTCAATCTCCATTTCTCTATTATTAGTATCAGTTTAATTATTTTCTAGATCTAGTTCATTTCTTAGAATCATTGATAATATAATTCCCTGCTCATGCAAAGTTTATTTATTTGGATTAGACTACGAGTACCTGAATCTATAAAAATTCTTTTCATTTTGTAAATCAATTTACCATTTAAAAATACAAAACTCATGGGTTCGAGATTATTTTCATTTACCATAAGTCAAATAGTCCTATGTGATGTTTTTTTCTTTGGATTTTTAATTATGGACATTAGGTTTAAGGTAAGGTGCGCGCGACCGATATGTCGGGCTGGCGAGGCCTGGAGTTTTTACCCAGCTACCAATAAATCGGGCTGGCGGGTTCAAAAGGTTAAGCGCCTGGCTTCCGAACCTGGGGTCCTGGGTTTAAATCTCGGTGAAGACTTTTGTGATTTTTAGGGTGCCCCTGAGTCCACCCAACTCTTATGGGTAGTTGACTTTAGTGGGGGAAAGTATAGGCGGTCGGTCGTTGTGCTGGCCACATAACACCCTGCTCTTTAACCGTTGGCCAAAGAAACAGATGACCTTAACATCATCTGCCCAATAGATGGCAAGGTCTGAAAGGGGGAAACTTTCTTATGGACATGTATTTTACTTTGTAGGACAAGAGAAAGTTTTATGACTAACATGTTACATTTATTATATTGTAAGATTTGAAATGTCCAACAATTTTAAAATTGTATGAACTTAAAAGCTTAGATTGAGTTGAAGTTGATTCTTATAAGACAAAGATAGTAGAATGTTTTAAGTCAGTTCTGTTTTTATTGGTTTGCAGGTATCTAAACTTGTTTAACACAGGAGTTTAGGAAATGTCTTAATGTTTAACCATGTCATTGTGTTTATAGGAAGTGGAACAGTTGCGCCAAGCTAAACTTGAAATTGACCAACAGCTTAAGTCATTATCAGGGCCCCAGCCTGGCTCTTATTTCCCCCCTCCTAGAGATAGGAGGTGGGGATTTCCCCAGTAAGTACTACTGTACACAGTGTTTTTAATGTTTGGTTAATACTACATTAATGTGTGATCATTTTGATGATGATTTGTTTTACTTTTTTCCCTGTATATTTGAGCATTTTTGAATATCAACTAAATATTTTTCCTACAATATCTTATTATATTCTCATTATTGTAAAATGATTCATTATTTCCATTTTTTTTTTTTTAAATAGAGAGCAGTTTGACGATCGTAGAGGTCGAGGCAGCCGCGGTGGCCGTGGTGCTGGAAGAGGCCGTCGGTGGAACACAGATAGGCATGGTAAGAATTGAATTGAAGGATTAGATTTTGCTTTTGTTTATTTAATGACACATATATTTGTTATATGTTGGGTATTTAATAACTACTTGGTGATACAATGTTTTTGTGGTCATCTTATCACAGTAGTGCTACCACAGCACTGGCTTGATTTTCTATCAAAAAATTTTGCACTGAAAGAGTTAATGGAATACAACAACGGTTAATAGGAATATCAAACCATTTTATAAATACTTTGTCTCACTTTGAATACAATTTAAGTAAAAATCAGATGTTGCGTGCTAGAAAATGATTCTAGGTTTTTATGTGCTAGAAAATGATTCTAGGTTTTTATGTGCTAGAAAAGTATTCTAGGTTTTTATGTGCTAGAAAATGATTCTAGGTTTTTATGTGCTAGAAAATGATTCTAGGTTTTTATGTACTAGAAAATGATTCCAGTTTTTTATGTGCTATCAGCTATAATACATAAAACATTGATTTACTTATTTACAAATAGAAAAACAAAACCTAATTAAATGTTCAGAAAGACTCAAAGATAGAGGTGCATTTTTCAATCCATACTCAAGAACAAATTCATACAAGTGCTCCTTCTTCCCTAGTGCCATTAGAGAATAGAACGGGTTGCCGTGAATCAACCAGGAAAACAAACAAAAACCAGAGTTTAAGTCATTAATAATATGCATGACTAGATTGACACATGGAGTGCTTAGGAGTTGAAGTAATGCAAGATAATAGAAACCATCATTTTTTAAACTATAATGTAATTCTTCATTTAGTGACCATTTTTTTACTCTGAGCATTTTATCTTATGTGTTTAGGAGACGATACATCTATGCCTGCTTCAATGGTAGGAGACTGGTCTGCTGAAGTTGATGATGAGAAACGTCAGTCTGGCTACTTAACAGACAGTATTCTCACAGGGAGAGGTCGAGGAGGTGGGGCCTACCGACGTGGTTCGAGGGGCGGTGGTCCAAGAGGAAGAGGTGGCCTTCCACCCAGAGGAGGTAATAAAAATAATTTTTTCGTTGTCATGTTTTAACGATTTTGTCAAAAAGGAGTCTTAAGGTTGTTTAATCGATGCGACTCATGAACATGATATGGCTTTTTCTGAAGATTTTAAATTATCTAATATGATCTCTTCAGACATAATCAAGCAGCAGCTTTAGGCTGCAAGTAAGTTGCTCTTGTATTTGTGGGGCATTCAGTGTAGGCTGGGTGTTCTTCCAACTAAGGACAGGACACACACCCCTGTTAAATTACCATCTCAATAAAATAAATCCCACACAACTCCCCCTTTGTAGGCACTGCGCCCACACTTATGAAACCGTAAACCATATCCTCTTTGAATGCCCCTCCCTAATCCACCTTAGGCACCCCCTACTACCACTCCAGCCCAACATAACCAACACCCTGTACGGCAGTGCTGAACAACTGAAGAAAACAGCACACTATTTTTCCTTGGCACAGTCTGCAAAAAAAGCTTGACAGCTCAGCAGCAAAAAGCTGGCTAGAAGAAGAAGCATTTGTGGGGAAGCACATCTCAATAATTTTTATCTTGTCATTTCTTTTGTTGAAATACTACATTATACTTTCATGTTAGTCAAAGGAAGGAAAAGGGTGTTCATGGATAAGCTTAGGTTTGAAAAAAAAACAATGTTATAGTAAATCACTCAAAATTGAACAAAACAATCTTTTGAATGCATTTATTGAAAGTCTTTGTGGACTAAATATCCTTAGTGGACACAATCTTATTCTTAAAATCATTTTATTATATGTTGATATTGTTGTCAAGCTTGTTATTGTCAAAAAATCTTATTTTATAAATATCCAGGGTCTCTAATTCACAAACTACAGACCAAATCTGTTTGAACATTTTCAACATTAGTTAAAAAAAACTAAAAATGATACACTTTTGTTTATCAGAAAATGTTTTATTAGGTATAGAATTATAGGAGAATGCATGCTCTTTTTATGTAACAAAAATTTAAGTTTATAGAACCAAAAATGAATCAATCTAATGGGGTCAAATCAACGTTGGTATCGTCAGTTAGGAGAAAAAGAGTTCAAATTACTTTTGCAAAAGAAAAAATGTTGCTGACACTTACCATTAAAAGTCACATTTTAAGTTTTTACCCATCATGAATATATTTTAAAATTAATTTAGCTGTTCACCACTCCTTTTCGACTCAAAGGGGCTGGTAACCATTGTATTGTATCTTTGAAATTTTGGCTCATTTTGGTTTTTGCTTGGTTGCGAACTGAAATGTTGTTGCAATTGCAGCGTATGATGATGATGACTCCCGTGATCCAAGATCTAGGAGACGAATGACTGATGATGATGACACAGTTTTAGACAATGCTAGTTTAACAAGTCAAGACCAAGGTAGATGTTCTCATGAATATTTTTTATGACTGAATATTTTTTTATAACGTCAATATATATAATGCATGTTCTTTTTTTTTTTTTTTTTAATTTATTGCACAAAAAAATAATTTTTTTGGGTTTAAAAAGTTTTTTTTTTAAAGTTTTTTTTTTACTCCTAAGCAAAAGGAAGTAACTCCTAGAAAAATAAAATAGTTTTAAAAATTCTCCAAGGAAAAAAAAAAAGTCTAAATTTTTTAAAATATATACTTTAAAAATCTTTAAAACAAAAATAATCTTCTAAAATACTCAATCACAGGTGGTCCTTATACACTTTCAGAAAAACAAAAAAACAGATGATCCATACACACATCTGGTCTTCACCAAAAAAAAAACCAAAAGTAACAAAGTTTCTTTTCTCGCTCTGAACAAGACATGAAGAGTTCTTATAAGAAAGTTTAAAAAAAAAGACTGCTGGTAACTTGTATCCTCTCGTCACTTCCTGTTGTATAACTACATCTCAATCTCTCTGTGGAGTATCAAATATAAATCATTTCAATAGCATCACATTGTCCTGTCTTTCTTTGGCAGATTATGATCAAGACAGACAAAGGCGGCCAAGGAGAAAGAAAAACAGACCTCGAGGAAATGGCGGTGGTGCTTCTGGCACTGAGACAGAGACAAGTGTTTCTAATTACCCAAGAGATAGAAATTCAGGCAGGGGCAGAGGCCGTGGTGGGGGCTATAACCAGCGCGGCAATGAATCTGATACAGGTCGAGGAGGCTACAAAGGCCACGAGTCAGATTCTGGACACACTCCTAGTGTGTCTGTCTCAGGTGGACGCAGCTCTATAAGTCCCGGGATCCAAACGGTGAATGGTGGAGGTGGGGACAGGCCAACCAAACCAGAGCCTCCATCCAAGGATCAGCGGGACAGCAGGCCACCAAGAGATAGTAGGCCAAGAGGAAATAATGTCTCTGCGGTGCCCTCCGGCCAACCTGCCAAACAAGTTTCAGGGAATCACCACAGCGGGAGTGATTCGGACTCTAAGCTAGCTAAAAGTAAATTAAACAACAGCGGTGCCAAAACAAAGGAGCATATAGTGAATGGCGGGGAGTGATTCTGTGGATTCTAGTTCTAGTTTCTAATTGAGGGACGAATGTGCTGTTGATAGTGCGACGATTACTCTGGTGTGGATGTGTGTGCGTGCGTGCGGCACTAGTTGGTTGTGAGACCTGAAGTAAATTATTCTTTCTGGCTGCCGAATGATTTGCCATCTCTTACTGCTGCCTAGCCCAATGTACATACATGTCAACTCATTTGGGTTACTTCTTGTGCATGGGGGGGAAAATCAATCTTGTTGAGTTATGTTGAGGTGAGAATGTGTGTATGTGTACACACAGCAGTGAGAGGGCATGGCCCTGGTAGTATCATGTTTATAAACCTTCTTTTTGTTTGTTGAATAGTGTGCATAGATTTCTTAGTGCATGAGAGCTTTGAATGGGATTAGCATTGTGTATAATCATAATTGTGTACAGTTTTTTTTCTTCTTTTGTATGTTTTCATTTTTTTCTTTTGAAGCCTTGGAACAAATGATGTTGTTGTTTTTTTATATCTCTCAAGGGAGATAGAGGTTACTAGCCAACATGACAGCTATTTACAACCAACTTTTGCTTTAACTGTCTACTTAGAGGACTTTTCCAGGAAGTATGTTTCCTTGCGAATGACCTCCAGGTAGACTAGGTGCTCAAAGCACTCTTTAATAAATCTGAAAAGATATGCCAGTTGCAGTGGTTTGACTTAAAATTGTCATTTGGAAACAAATTGTTTTAACACACAATTCGTCTACTGAAACCATATCATTTGTTTTAATTTGATTAATGCTGATGCTATTTGAGAAATTGATTTTAACTAATTCTGTTCACATTTTAGAACCACTGCTTCTAGAGGCTGATATTAATGGGGAAAAAAAAAATCCTGATTCTGAGCACTTCTCGAACTTGCTGTGTGACAAGGTTGACATAGATTTGTTTACATGTTTAATGACATGACTCACTGTTCTATTTCATGTGCAGTTTATTGTGTGCTTTAACCAATTTTTAATATTTTTTTTTATATAGGATATGCACTACAGTTTAATTTTATTTTTTTTTTAATTTTAACCTAAGACAACACAAGAAAGTGGAGAGATTTTTTTTTCTGAACTTAACTGCACATGGAATATTGATCTTTGAATTTCAGGAACTGCCTTTTTATTTAATTTTTTATTTTTTTTTTGAATTTGTATAAAAAGGCTCGTTCTAAAAATCAAACATTACTGATCTTGGTGTCCCAGGGACACGGAAACAGTATTGTATAATATTGTTCATATTGTTTTGTTTTTCATGCTTTATATTTTGACCAGTGGACTGGAAGTGGACGGGAGCTTTCCCATGCGGTGAACGAGAATGCCTTGCCAGTCTGTTGGTCAAACCATTGTGAACATTCACTGCTGAGGCCCCCTTTCTAATCAGACGGCCCCAAAGACAGCATGATCTTTGCCAGTGAATCCCATGCCCTCCATCTGTACCCCACACTCTTCCCATTACATTTGCATGGCCTCTTACTTGTGATGGGATAAGCCCAAAAAAAAATGTTTTTAAAAAATATGAAAATTTATCTCATCACTACTGTAAATGGCCCAATTGAAATGCAGTACCTGGCAAGTACGTGGTCGTTAACATTCAGACCATAGCTTGAAGAGTACCACACAGTGGTGATGTCCAGGTACTAAGGATGATATCACCACTGTAAATACCATCCAGCATCTGGAGTCTGGAATTACAGGACTATTGATGTCCTACAGCTCAGCCTGCTGCCTCGTTTGGTTAGGCAGAGTGGCTGTCACAAATAAAATCACTTGCAAACGTCACTTTAATCCTGCAAATAGAGACAAGTGATGATCAATTCTTTTAGAGTGACATACCCTTTTTTTTTTTAAATTTAATTTTTGTAATTATTTTTTTAAAAATACATTCACGGAAAGCATATCGCATAAAAGTTCCATTTAAAAGAAATAAGATTTGGCATCAACAGGAAAGACTCTTGCATTGTGAGAAAACATGATGCCTGTCTTTGAGATGTCAGAGATATTAATGTGGCATTTCTTTTGGAACTTTTCCTTTTGCTCTAGAGTGTGAACAAAGCTGACTTCAGTGACTGTCGGCTACACCATGAATGTGCTTTGAACTGAAATAGCACGATTACCATACACTAAAACAGATATATATCATATCATATATAGAGAGAGAATTAACCAAACAGTACATCAAAATTTCTACATAGATTTTTGGATTAAAAAAAAACAAAAAAAAAACATGTCTGCCATTCAAAAAGAAAATGCAGTTTTGAAAACATTTTTAGAAAAACTGCAACCTAAGTGATCTGCCCCTGTTTTACTGTAAAGTCTTGGCATTCTTTTGATGTGCTCTTTTTTTGATCCATGTGAATGATTAATTACATTTTATCTTTTTTTTTTTTTTTTTTTTTTTTGGCTGTTGTTGTTCTAATGAACATTTAAACGACTAATTTAAAGTTTGTCAAGAGTTTTGTTTTGTTTTCTTGCAATAAGAAGTTGTGTACAAGTTTTTTAAAAACCTGGACTTCCTATTGCGTTTTTTTTTTTTTGTTTGTTATGTAGACCTTTTGGGCTTTTGTATTTTCAAGACCTTCAACATTTTCTTATCACTTGAAATGATTCTAACTTAGGGTAACCCCATGAACAGCTATGTAATGAACTCATTGTGTGTACAGTTTAGGGCTCTGTTTGGGATGGCATTGTTAACCCTTTGCATCCAACTCATTGTCATGACTAGACAATCAATGTCAATGACTAAACACTGTATGAATTCATGTAGTTAGGGATAAGGTAGATACATTGAATCTTAATGTTTTTGTTTATTTTAATTTTTTTAATTAGCATAGACTTTTACAATGTACTCACAAATCACCAAATCATGGTTATGATTGGGTTTATTTCAAAGTCTTCAGGAGTCTAAGCATATAGACATTCTGTATAGGATGTATACTGGAAGATTATCATAATATGGTTGGGGTTGGATGCTGTGTCCTAAATCTGACCTACATGAATCACCACTTTGAAGGAGGATAACCTGTACCAAGGGAAATAACAATGAATTCACTTCTACTACTTTCACATTGATAACGACAATTTGTATCAAAGTTGAATCCGACCATTAGATGTCACTGTTAAGGGAACAATCTAGCAACAGCAACTGAATGTGTTGCCACATGTTATTGAACTGTCTTGGTTTTGGGCTAGTATTATTTTTAAGAAAAACATGTGTTTGGGTTCATTTGATAATTATTTTTTTTTGTAAATTAGGAGAATGGTACCTTGTGAATGTACTGATATGGACTATGTTGAGATCCAAAGTTTGAACCATGTCATGTGGTATTTAGATTAGTGTACTATCTGGGTTGATTTTTGTATATAATGTTAAACACTTTCTTTTCATCTGTTGCATGACAAATTGTTTTATTTTTTATAAATATCCTTTTTTTAAAAAAAAATAACCCAGGTTTACTTTGTCCCATAGCATTTTCATTTTTTGACGAACCGTCTCCTGTCTTTTAAAAATATTTTTAGCACACACTTCTCTAGCTGTATTTAACGTCAAGTTGGGTTGCAGAGTATTTTTAATATAATCTCTTAAAGAAACAAAAAAACTTAGAAATGTGAACAGGGTCTAAAACATACACTGCACGCCATGTATATAGTCTGGAGTTAGACTCATTATTTAATTTGTTGTTTTAATTTTTTTAAATTTTTTTTTTTTTTGAGTTTCTAGTTGACAATTATTTTATGTGGCTTTGCTGAGTTTTTTTTTTGTTAACGTATAGGCAAACTAATTGAGGGTGGGAGTCCTTGTTAACGTACAGGCAAACTAATTGAGGGTGGGAGTCCTTGTTAACGTATAGGCAAACTTATTGAGGGTGGGAGTCCTGGTTAACGTATAGGCAAACTAATTGAGGGTGGAAGTCCTGGTTAATGCCGTCTTTTAAATGGATTGAATTCTATTAAACGGATGTTGGAATCTGAAAAATAGCCATTAACAAATTAACTGGAAATATTCTCTTGATGTTACTAGAATATTGTTTGCTGTTCAGTGCAGATGCAATTCTAATTGAAAACTTAGTCAAATTTACGGAGCATTTACACACAAATCAGTAAAAAAAAAAATTAGTACTTTGCATTAATATACTGAGTACATTTCTGTCCATATCAATCCCAGTAATAATTAGTTTTGGGCTTAGGGTCTGTGACATCCCTCTCCCTTTAACTCATAAGTTTTATTGGGACTAAATGTTTCAAATGTTTGTGTTGCTGAATTAAATTTGAATCTTGCATTTCCAACTGGAAAATGGAAACAAAGAAAAGCACTTTGGAGAAATGAAACAATATTTAGTTAAAAAAAAATTTGCTGTTGAAATTAGTTTAAAACAAAATTTTCCTTATAGGCTAAAAGACAACTCTTAAATGTCTGTATACATGACTCTAAAATACCAAATAAAATGCTGGTGAGAGGGAAGAGACGATGGGGTAAAAACTAAATCAAACCCTACTCTACCCAGAAAATACAAAAATTGATGGTTGCAATTTCAATTTTAGCATCAAACAATCAACAACATGGAGTCTGTCAATAAGCAGATTAATTTTTTTTTTTACTGATTTGTGTGCCTACAGTCCTTCACTCGAGTAAAACCCCAGTTTAAACTCCTGAACAGTACAATATCCTATTACCTCTTTTTTTGGTGTCAGCAACAAGTAATAGTACATATCTATGAAGTACAATTTTAGAAGAATTCAAAAATCGACTCGGGTCTTACTAGAAAGTTCCATTCTCTTCTGCTTCACATTTTGTCCCATTTCTAAAGGACTTGTTTAGAAGATATGTCTGCGATGTTTCAATGTTTAGTCCCACTCATCATTCATGTCACCTTGACTTTTTCTTTAATGTTCACCCATTGAATCTAAGCTTGTATTTGACCAGGGGAGAAGTTGTTAACTGTCCTGGGCACCTACATCAGCATCAGGACTCCAGCTCTTAGGGATGGCATAACCAGTTTATAGAAATATAAATGTGAAACATAGGTGGCTCTAAGCTGCTGCCACTGTTGGGCTAAAAGGAGTAGAAATGACTGTGCAGTACAACTGACCTACAGAGTCAGAGATTTTATATTGAAATATTTATCTATATATAGATATATATATATATATATATAGATATTTATCTATATATAGATATATATATATAGATATATATATATATATGTATATATATATATGTATATATATATATGTATATATATATATATAGATATATATATATATATATATGTATATATATATATATATATGTATATTTTACATTTATATTAGCGGTCTATGGGTGCACCAATTTTTTTTACTGCCAGTTCCTCTGTGAGCCTAGAGCTGTCCTGGTCTAAGCCCCACCTTCCTCTGAGCCAAGAGCTTTCCCTGGTCTGACATGTTTTAAACAAGTTAAGTGCAAGATCTGTATATTGACAGGCTTAACCCACATTCAGATTGACTTGTACCTGAAGGGCTGAGCACACTTCTATGATGACTTGCAAGTTTCATAAGGTCAAACCTGTGTGTGATACATGTCAGTGACTCTTCACCTCTAAAGGTTATTAAACCTCACTTGAGACAGTCCCTGACCATAAAAAAAAAAAAACCCAGGCCGACTAGACTGAGGCACCCAGCATTAACTGTATATGTAGAATCAACCCCCTTGCTTGAAAGTGTCTTTGACTGAAGATGTTGATGTAAGAACTGCTTTGATTATAAACATTTTATCCTCAAGCATCACTGATTCTATCCAAACCATAACAAGGAACTCAGTGCTAGATCATTGTGTTACCTTCTAACTGGGTTTGAAGTCTCAACTAGGGAGAACCTTTTCTATATACCAAGCACACATTTCTCTTGAAACCACATGTTTGTCAACAAAGGCTGTTTTTCACCCATTATTTGATGTGCAGGCACTATGAGAAGACCTGTGAGTTGGCATGCTGTTGTACACATTGAAGTCTGTAAAAGCAATACAGGTGTGCTGGTTTAGTTTTATACTATTTGTAAGATGCAGCTAGACCTCTGTATTTTATTGTAGATACAGAAACCTTTTGATACGATTAAGCCAAGTTATAGATCTAGGAGTGAACATAGACAATTTTGTATTGTAGCATATGGTTGAGGGACAACATTGGAAGGAAATATGCAATATTGTTTCAAAATGTATCCACAAATCTAGCTACAGAACAGCTTTTGGAACAATATTTGCTGAGAAAACTGCTCTAGGGCCAGTTAGAGATTACCTTGAACACTTGCTATGACATGTACACTTGGGCATTAGATGGGCAACTCTTAGTATTGTGCATTCTGTCAAGTCTTTTTTTTTTTTTTTGCTTGAGTGTCAGAACTTTGCCCAAACGGTGAGGCAATGATCAGAAATGCTGTCATGCCTAGAAATATGAAACCTAATCCATCCAATAGTCATTGAAGTTTTGTATTTGTTTTAAAATTAAAAATATATTTTTTTCTCCTAGCTCATGTCTTCTTGCTGGTTGTCCTCAGATGTCACTTTTTTTTCATCGTGTAGTATGAGGGTAGTAGTACATATGTTGTGCACATTATCATTAGCTGCAGTCAGGATTAAAGTTTTTTTTTTTCTTTCTAGGAAGTTAATCTTTGGAACAGAACCAAGCTCTTATGACTTAGTGTAATTTTGTTAGTACAGAAATACTCAGGGCTCAATTTCCACATTGGGTAAGGAGAGAGGGGGCGGGGGCTATTATTATTATTATTTTATGACTAATGTAGAAGCTTTTTTTTTTCTTTTAATAGTAAGATTTATCTGACTGAAAGCCTTGAGTGATACTATCTATGAAATCGGTGTGGATTGATTGTATCTGGATGTGGGAACTAGCAGTATGCAACTAACATAACATCTATTTACATTTCACTGTCCTTTTTTATTTTACTTTAAATACATTGTGACACTGCTGCTGGAGTTGGATCTAACGACATTGGAAGCGTGCATTGTTTTTAGCATTAACACACACATATATTGAACGTAGATGTATGCACTTATGTTTTGGTCAAGGGGGATAACCATTTGAGTAGAATAAAAGATATTTTCCTTCACATTATTTCTGTCCAAGCTTCAACCTAAGCTGTTTCTCTTGTCTCCATTGTTAAGTCAATGCATATTTGTGACCCCAGTCTAATTTCAGTGTGGGGTGTTTCGTAGCCCCTAATCTAATGTTAGTGAGGGTGGTTTTTAGCCCCAGTCTAATGTCAGTGGGGACTACGCAGCCCCAATCTAATGTCAGTGGGGTGTGTTTTGTCGCCCCCAATCTAATGTTAGTGGGGGGTGGTTTTTAGCCCCTACTCTAATGTCAGTGGAGGTGGTTTTTAGCCCCAGTCTAATGTCAGTGGGGGCTGTTTTGTAGCCCCCAATCTAATATCAATGGGGTGGTTTTTAGCCCGTCTAATGTCCATAGGGGAGTGGGTTCGTAGCCCCAATCTAAAGTCAGTTGGGTTTTTTTTTCTTGTTTTAAAGTCGGTCGGGGGTTTTATTAGCCCTAAAGTGAGTGGGTATTTTCTTCGCCCCAGTGTAGTATCTCTGAAGTCCTGAGGTGTTGTGTTGCCTTATGGACACCACATATCACTTGTCTGTTGGCATATGTTCACTTGTTGCAACGTTTGTTTGTTGCTGCAGACAAAATTTTTTTTTAACTTATTATTTTAATATTGAACTATTCCCACTATCTTTTTGTATTATTGATTTCTGTTAGGCATTTTGATACAACTAAATAAAAGCATTGCCCACGTGTTTTACAGATCGTTTGATTTGTTGAGTCACTGTTGTGTGTGATGGGTGACTGCTCTGATGGGATGCATGTTCTGAAAATGAAGACAGAATTCAACGGACAAAGTAATAATTTGGATGGCTACCTGATCGCGTGGTATGCGCTCTGATATGTCATTTAACGGTCCCGGGTTCCGAACCCTGCCCGCTGTCCTGAGGCAGTTTTTGGGCTTGGATGTAATAATCATCAATTCTGAAGGAACATCCGAAACGTAAAAACCAAACTTGAACTTTAATTCGAGCATTATGTATAATTCAATTTTCCAGATAAATCTCCGAGTTTCAATGAATTAACTGAAAGCAATACATTAAATTGACCCACATTTTTAAATTGACGGTACCGGTATAATAATGTTTACGTAAACTTTTTGCAATTTTTTACACCGCTTTTTTTTTTTTTAGCGGCCCCCGAAAGGTGAAAAGACGTATTAGTTTTGTGTGGTCTGTCTGTCCGTCGTCCTGATTAGAAATTAGAAGAGAGAATGAAAATCGGCAATATGGGGCAGAGAGAAAATCATATCTGTTGTAGATCAACCTGCCCTAAAGCACACTGCGACTCTGGATAAAAAACGTTCTGCCAGGATCTGTAATCGCCTTAGTAATACTCTAGCAAAAGCCTTTCCGACTATGCTAAGCAGTGAGTTGCCTGTATAATTGTTACAATCAGAGCGGTCGCCTTTATTTTTATAAATTGTAACTATGTTGGAGTCTTTCAATTCCTGGAGGACCATTCCTTGTTCCCAGCACAAGCTTAGCAGTTCATGGAGTGGTTTGATTAGGGCATGTTTTCCAGCCTGAATGACTTCAGCAGGAATGCTATTTCCTCCGAGTGTTTTCCCATGTGCAAGCATGTCAATGGCTGTGCTCAGTTCCTTTACTGAGGGCGTTTTGCCTCATTCCGTCAAAACTGGAAGTGATGGGAGTTGGAAACATCCTGATTCGCATATATTTTTTTTTTTTTACTATTGTGGCAAGCAAGCAAAGTTCTTTCCAAACTTCATTGGCCTCCTTCGGTCGTAGAGCGACTATGGTTCATCTCAGAGCACACTTCCTCATGTGGCTGTGGAGCCCTATTTTGGAGAGACACACCCGTCCACAGGTAGCGCAGGTTAAGGTGGCTTTTGCTTCGGTGGTAGAGGAGCTGGCCGTTTTTCGGATTGTACGTTTTTCTTCCTGAGTTGAGACCAATTTACCAATTTCCAAACTTACTCTGATGAAGACATACATACTGTTCTGTTGTCACAGATAAATAAATAAAATACTGTAGACATTAATTAACAACAACAATAATAATATTAGAGACTTTGTGTATACACAAGTAGACATAGAAGACTATTTTTTTTTATTACCTCACTTCCTGTTAATTACTTTCTCACAAAACATGCACAATAAACAATGACGCAATAGAAACATATTAGCACAGATACGATCAACGATGACGAATTTACGACCCTCGTGATTCGATGATGACCACTTTTGTTATTAATGATATCTCTTCACTGATTAGCACTACTTCCGTTTTTGTTTCCTGCTCATATCGCTTCAGTGTGACGTCATGTGTGACCCACACCTAACATTTTAAAAATTTATTCTAATCAGTGGATTTTCATATCTTATCTTATCTTATATAATACAGACGTTACTTCAAAAAAAAAAGAGGATGATTACGTCCTACGCGTTATGCATTCAGTCATGCATGTTAACCAATGACTTAAATTCTGCCAAGTCACTGGTTTTCCTGGCTAGCTTAGGCAACCCATTCCATGCTCTAATTGCACTAGGAAGGAAGGAGTATTTTTACAAATGTGTCCTAGCATATGGGACGAGGAATGTGCCTTTATTTTTGTGTCTTTCAGAGTATTTTATTAAGTTTTGTTATTGAATTTGAAGATTAGGGTTCAGTTTTTTATGTATAATTGCTACTTTACTTTTGAGTCTTCTGTCCTGAAGGCTTTCTAAATTTAGTGATTTTACTAAAGGTGTTACTCTAGTCAAATGTGAATATTCGTTTGTTATTAATCTCACTGCTCTATTTTGTGTCTGTTGTAGTTTCTTAATGTTTTCTTGAGTTGAGGGGTCCCAAACAGAGGATGCCTATTCTATTATTGGCCTAACCCAGGTGAAATAACATTTTAATTAACTCCACCAGTCATCTGTTCTTTGTCAGTTTTTGGTTTGTGTGTAAGATCCGATGTACGCTCTTAGGCAATAAAATACATTTAGAGGGAAATAGAATGACAGACAGTTGCAGAGCTCTCACAATGGCCTACTAGAGAGAATTACGAGAGATAAATATTCTTTCAACCAGGAAATGGTCAAAATTATGTCAAAACCCCCTTAATTCGTCGACATTGTTTCTTTCTAAAGTGATTGACAATTCAATTTCAATACTCATATTAGTAGAACATGACGTGTTTATGTGCGCACCAAGTGACATGCACACCAGGATGTATACTGAACACTTCTGAAACCCTAACTTTCGCTTTCAACGTCATACAAAGTTGCCATAGCTCATCTGTAAAGGGGCTGGGTTTTTTTTGGCATTCTTTGATTTGTTATTTTCCTTCTACTGAATCATGGATATGTCGTTTTACGCAGCTCATTTAAATCGCTCACTTTTGTTGTAAGCAAGTAATTAATGTTCTAGATCTAGTAAAGATCTAGATTCTAATATTGATTATCTAGAAAAAAGTAATATAAAAGATACGATGGGGGAACTTTAAAGCTCCAATTCTAGTCTAGATAAAAGATACAGACAGACTAATGAGATCTAATTTTAAGTTTAGTTTCTCTAGATTTAAAGATATAGATCTAGATGTGGAATATGAATTGTACCTATTTATAGACGATAGATCTAAAGGTAATAAATTTTACTTTGGGGTGAGTTTAGGGTTTATTAAAAGGAATTTCTACAAATCAAATAAGAACAAAAAAACTAAACTTTTATTTCACCTGGGTTAGGCCAATCATAGAATAATAATAATATGCATCTTCTGTTTGGGACCCCTCAACTCAAGAAAACACGAAGAAACTAGAACAGACACAAAATAGAGCAGTGAAGTTCATAACAAACGAATATTCACATTTGACTAGAGTAACACCTTTAGAAAATTAGGCTACTAAATTTAGAAAGCCTTCAGTGGGGCCTACAGAAGACTTAAAAATAAAGTAGCAATTATACATAAAACACTGAACTATAGGCCTAATCTTCTAATATAAAAACAAAAACTAATAAAATACCCAGAAAGACACAAAGATAAAGGAACATTTCTTGTTCCATATGCTAGGAAAAATTTGTACAAATACTCCTTCCTTCCTAGTGCAATTAGAGCATGGAATGGGTTGCCTGAGTCAGCCAGGAAAACCAATGACTTGGCAGAATTTAAGTCATTGGTTAACATTCTTGACTAGACGCGTAGGACGTAATCATCTTTTTTTTTTTTTAGAAGTAAAGTCTGTCTATAAGTTATATAAGATTTAAAAAGAAGTCACTAATTGTAATTTAAACTAATAGATTCTATAGATTAGGCTATATCTAGATCAGGGGTTCTCAACCTGTGGGTCGCGACCCCTTTGGGGGGTCGATTGACGATTTGGCAGGGGTCGCCTAAGACCATCGAAAATATGGATTGTTATTGTCTATTCTTCTATTGCTGTGGGGGGGGGGGGTCGCGGCAGAGTTGGGGATTGTAAAAAGGGGTCGCCCAGCATAAAAGGTTGAGAACCGCTGATCTAGATAAAGTCTGCCTGTCTCAATAGCATCCCCCATTTCTGTCCCATGACTTTTGTCGTAGGAGTGCTGTGACAGTTCGCGCAACAAAAATTCCCTCCAATTCTCTAAATCAGCAGCTGTGTTTAGCAGGACATCAAGAGAAAGGCCGGTAATAATGTAATAGTTAATGTTCTCTGAGGTTTCAGCATTGTCCTATAACGTTTCATAGGGTACGCCCATCTCCTCTCCTATATAGAATGACGCTTCGAAATGTCGTTTGTAGAATGATCCTCGAGATAGAGCCCTGACCGCCGATAGCTCTTGCTATCCTGTGGGAGTAGTGAATTAAAAATGAGATGAAAAATAAGGTACTGCGCCGACCAAGGCTCGAACCAGTGACCCTGGAAACGACAACACGATAACCGTGACCTCCGTGACCCCTATGTCGAAGGTGCCGGCGATAACGCACTAAGCGAACTTAACCTCGGACATCGGAATGTCCAAAAAAACCCATTCTTCTGGTCCAGAGTCATTTCGCCGTATGAAAATTTCCACCCCAGTGGTCAATGGTCACATGCTCTAGCTAGCTCCCTCCCCCCCCCCCCCCCCCCCCCCCCCACCTCGCCACATCCGTTCACCAACAACTTCAATAGAGCCGACACAGACAGCCGTTCGGCATGTATTAGACAAACAATGGCTCTATTTAATTGTGTATCTCTCATAATGACAGGTGGGCAACATAAATACATTACATATAGAAGCTTCAGCGGGTAGGAGCAATTAACCTGTGAACGTAAAGCATAGGGTTGAAGCTGGGTGCTGAAACTAATGACGATACATATTAAACATAAATGAACAGCAGCACCAGGGACCAAGTTTTTAAATGAGAGAACATTGTCACCACTGGTTACTATGTTAAATTTTATAATGTATCGATAGCTGTACGCACGCATACAGAGGCGTATCTAGTGTGGGAGGAGGGAGGGGGAGAATTTGAAAATCAACTTGGGGGGGGGGGGGGGGCCCAAATGAGTGTTCTTTAAAAATTAAATATTACGCAAAAAAAGCAGCCCCCCCCCCCCCCGACCCCTAAAAGGATGGCAAATTCCTAGCTACGCCACTGTATGCATAAGCATATGCATTATATTGCTTTTTAATAGCTAAGTGTGTAGGACATAAAATGATGGAGCCTACTAGTAGCACTGTCTACGGATGCAGACTATTACATTATTTCGGAAAATGTGTTAGCTTAAACTAGTATTACCTTGAAGATTTTTTTTTTAACACGACTCTCATAAGATCCCTTTTATATGAGAATATCATAAAACCTTTAACAATTTAATACAAAGTGTCATCCATGCGGCCTTTTCGGTGGCCCTACCTACCTGGCATTTGCCCGAAACCCATATAGCCAGTCCACCACTGCCCATCCTGGAAGGACGAACTAATTTTGGAACTAATATTAAAAGAGCATGACTAGATATCTCTGGTATTATCCTAGCAGGTGAGGTGTGTCTCTTCCAAGTGTGCTTCCACTAAGCGATGTCTTCACCGCAATGCGAGCTGAACACGTCCTCGTTTATGGGACAGATGGTGGCCCGATACAGGGAGAGGATGACTATGGGCTTTCCCATGACCAGTAAGTTCAAGCAGTGCGCACTGCACGATCTAGGAGGCGCGGTGGCTGAGTGGTAAAGCGCTTGGCTTCCGAAACGATGGTATCGGGTTTGTCGTTTATGGGACAGATGGTGTCCGGATACAGGGAGAGGATGACTATGGGCTTTCCCATGACCAGTAAGTTCAAGCAGTGCGCACTGCACGATCCAAGAGGTGCGGTGGCTGAGTGGTAAAGCGCTTGGCTTCCAAAAACGAGGGTATCGGGTTTGAATCTCGGTGAAGACTGGGATTTGGCAATTTCGTGATTTCTTAGACGCCCCACGAGTCCGCCCAACTCTAATGACTAGCTGACATTGGTTAGGGAAGTAAAGGCGGTTAGTTGTTGTGCTGGCCGCATGACATCCTCCTCGTTAACCGTACATATCATCTGCTCAATGAATCGCATGGTCTGAAAGGGGAACCCTTTTTTTACTGAACTATCTACTTTTGACCCAGCTTCGTGAAGCGATTACTGAGATATGGAGGAAGGGGGGCTACTCAGCAGTTTGGTAGTCGGTTTGCTATTCCATCTTAAAGGAAGTAGCGGCAGAAGTATTATCAAATATACCCTGCCCGGACGAGACCAATCGTCACAGAAGGCCTGAACACAGAACTGGGACGTCGCAACCTGTGGGCAGTGGATACCACTGGCTCGTTGCCATGCCATACAGACTTGTGATTTGGCAATGAGCCATTTGTCTAAACTACCCTCAAGTTTCGACGTTGCAGGTCAGGCCTTCTGCGACGGTTGGTCTCAATTCGGACCAGAAACAATGCACAACTTTGTCACCCACCGAGAGAAGAAATATTTTTATTCGCAATTTTAGTCCACTCTTTAATTAGTATTTTTTTAGCGGCCCCCGAAAGGAGAAAAGACGCTATTAGTTTTGTGTGGAATGTCCGTCCGTCCGTCTACCTGCCTGGGTGTATCTTTTCGGGGGCCTATTTTCAGTTTGTGTTTCTACACAAACTGTCTTTGTAACCTTAATTTTTTTTTTGTCAGCCATAGATCTATCTATATCTAGAGGGGCACATTATTTAGAATAATCAATCTCTACTAACCGTAATATAATCTCCCTCCCCCCCCCAAAAAAAAACCCATCACGCTCACACTTTACATAGACTCTTATAAATTCATTGTCTGACAAATTTAGGGATTTTTTTTTATTTAGAATAGAGGGCTACTTGTAGATCAACATCTAGTTGCTTCCACGCATCATTAACTACAGCATTTAGATTTCAAACTGTAGGAATTTTCTCCACACACAAACACATTTGATGATCACCTTGATCTAAGGATAATCCCTCACATTCACTTGGACAATTATTTATATCAGTGACACCCAAAATACGGCACGCGGGCCAAATCCGGACCGCGAAATGGCTCCATCCGTCCCGCCGAAACGTCGGCACAAAGTGTAGAACACCCTACGTTAGGGGCCTTTTTTTTTGGATGACGGATTGGTACCATGTGCTTTTATGGAATGGGAGAGCCGAAAAAGTGGATTCTGAATGCAGAATCTGTCAGGAAAAGTAAACGGATCTTTTTTTTTTTTCTGGAACATGATAATAAGCCAACATTTTTTTTAAAAAGAAAGTGTGGTTGTTTTAAAAAAAAAGGCATTAGGAATTAATATGGCGGTATTGACGAGGATATTTACCAAAACAGACCAGAAAATAATGAGCTACAATGGTGCTCACATTTGTAGTAGAGAAATTAAGCCATTTTTCGAAGCGTAAAAAAAAAAAAAGATAAACTTCAAATATCCCAATAAACAATGCAAGCACTAGATCCTCATGTTTCTAATCAAATAGTTTCAGGTGATTTTCATTTCGTTTTTGTATCCTTTCGGTCATGGCGCCCGCAACATGAGTGTCGGAAATTAAAATGGCCCGCAAGTCGAATTAGATTAGGCATCACTGATCTAGATCACATGAGTGTGCGTAGCGCGTAATTAAAGTAATTATCTTTACTTTTTCCTTGCATTCCTTTTACAGACGCCATCAACCCAGAAACATATTCCACAATACTCTCAGAGACGGCGGAAGAGTCCTTGACGCAGCACGGCGGAGACAACGAAACAACAGTGGGTGCAGCCGAGCGCCGCGACACAGGCCTTGATGCCAAACCCGTCAGGTCCCAGTCAAACTTGAGCCACAGCAGCTACTTCCCCAAACCCTCCATGAAGGAGCTGATAACGAAATTTGAGAGGCGCTCTTTAACGGCCAATCAGCTTAAAGAGAATGAACCACGTGCAAAAGAGAGGAAACAGTTTCGGGAAATCGGCCCGCCAGTTTGCGAAGAGAATACCACGAAGCTGGATTCACCGGAAAAGAAAGCGTCACTTCCGCCGAGCTACAAGACCTCATTGTCACCGCTGGTTACTACTAGTCCGGTGAAATTCGAATCCAAACCGGAGACTGTTGTGTGCGAGCCGATGGAAAATTTCCCAGAAGCGACGAATGCTACCAATAATACAGCTGTACCAAACACAGCAGAGAGATCAGCGACGTCTTTAGGTCAATATGAGAGTCAAGAGGGAGTAAAGCCATTAACACCTGTCGCAGAATCTGGTCCCCACTGCGAGGATCACGCAAGCGATGGGCAGAACAGAGAGATCGAGGTAAAAGTAGACTCTTCCGATCTGATGGATGGCTGGGCAACTCCTTCTCAGAACCTGATGACCGAGGTTGGGTCCGACACGCCTTCTCCGCTTAGAACCAGCTTACGAGGTATCGCTCGCACAAAAATGAGCCCCGTCAACGAGTCCAAATTTGTTGTCCACAAGAAGGATTGGAGCAAACGATACGATCCCAGACTGACCACAGCTAGCCTCGCGTATTCTCCCTACACTGTACACGAGACCCTGTCCAAGACAAAAAGCGACGGGGGCCGATCGGTCACCAATGCGCCCTCCAACACTCTGCAGCGGGCAGAAATACGGCGTACGCTTCACGAGCTGGACACAAAACACGAAAGTCAGCAGAGTGCCAGCAGAAGTGACATTCAGGGTAACGCCATGGAGAGGTACATGAACTTTTTAAAGAACACTCCTCCTCCGACACCTACTACAGGAGCAGACAAAATTGCTCTCACAGGGGGCTCGTGTCGCCCGCCAACGCCACGCAGATCTCAGATAGTTAATAAAAACAAAAAGAACCAACTGAAATCTGTCCTGAACTCTGCCAAAGCCACCGGATGTACGGTGGTGACTAACAAGCTGAAGTCCACTTTGAATAGAGACAATAAAAGTGACGTTTTCAAGGCGAAGTCAGGGCTGGATAAAATGAAACCAAAGACCGGGGTTACCACTGTGAAAGTAATGAACCCAGAAGTAACCACAAAACCAAAACGGCTCGTCGACAAAAAGAAGAAGCTACTTAAGAGCAAGATCAATAGCAGCTGTAAGGACACACAACTCGACCACAGTTGCGGTGATGTTGGTGCAATGCATTCAACTGCTTCGACTATTGGCTTTACTGCTGGAGATGGACGTGGCATGAGCATCAATGATCAAAGGTCTACAACGTTATCCGTCAGAGCTTCCAGATCTTCGGCCAGCAAACTGCCGACCAAAATACCTGCCGACAAGCTTAGCGTGAGTAAAAATCAAAACAAGGCTAAAAAGAGAGATGCTTTTACTACAAAACAGGCGTCTTCTGATCGTGCTAAAGATTTGACAAACGTGGATATCCAGAAGCACGAATCTGTCTCTCCTACCGTTACTAAATCGGCGCAGGGAACATTCGTCGCACAGAGCACCGCAAAGGAGGAAGTGCCCAAGATCGGAGACAGCATCAGAAAGGAAGCTTCAGCAGAAAAGGCTGAAAAGCGGGCTACATCCTCCCCAGCACGTTTATCTAGCAGATTAGGCAAGAGAGCCATGCAATCTCCGAAAGACATCAGGATAAAGCTGTTCCAAGGCTTGGACAAGGACCTATCAGACTCGGAAGATAAGCTCCTAAGTGACAGGGAGCTGGCCAATAACGATCTTATTCCTCTCCAAGACGATCAGGGATTGCATGAGGATAATCTAGCTATTAATCGATTCGGGTTCCGAGCCAAGCAGTCTCCTGTAAAGGTTACAAAGCCGATTCCTAGGCTGAGAAATCAGTCCTTCGAAAGTGACCTCGACAAGCAGGAGCAATATCTGACCGACCATGATCTGGTCCAGCATGCCATGATGTCTCCTTGCTTTATCCAGACCCACTCCCGACAGAGAGAGAACTACCACGAAGACAGCGAATGCACCACGCTCAGCCAGACAGACTGCGAAAGCGTGAGGTACGCGTTCAAGCATGATGTCATGGAATCGGCAGACTTCTGCCATTCCGACAGCGGCAACAATGAAGACGCGAGGACCAAGAAATCCTTAAACACCAACTCCAACCTCGTCCCCGAGACCCTCTCTTCTCTGTCCCAATACAAGGATGTGGATAAAAGCCCCAACGAAGATCCATTCATTTTAACGAATTTCGACAACCGCGGGAAAAGACATCGGCTGGAAATTGTAAGTATTCATCGAGCTAGTATGAAGATAGTCCGTCTGCCTGGCCAAATAATCTTTGATACGTCTCCCCCTTTGTCATTCTTGGATGAAGTTGACACTTTGCAAAATTATTTAATGTTGATGACGATACATGAATCAATAAAAACAAGGTTACAAAGACAGTTTGTGTGGAAACAAACTCAAAATCGGCCCCCAAAGTGGTCCACCCAGGCAGGTAAAAAGGAAGGCTTTAATATTTACAGAAATAATATCAGAATGAAATTCTATCAAATGCGAATGACAGAGAAGAATGGAGAAAGAAGGTTGACAGATCTTGTGTGGTGCCCCAGCGGTCCACCAGACCAAAGGATAGGTGAAAGTAAATGTGAAGTTAAAAGCGAACCTGGCCTAACTGATGTCTTCTAATGAATATCTAATTGTTTTGTAAAGGGTCATTCTCTTATTCAAATCCTCAAAAAAAAAACAAAAAAAAAACAACATTTCCGTAAAAATTCCTTTAATTAATGGGCATCTGTGTGTTGACTAGAGCAGTTCACGCGATAATATGAAAACCTACTTATTATTTCTTGTTTTAAATTATACCCAACTTATATGCATACTAAATGGATTTTTTTCTCTAAAAAAAAGTAAATATTATTTTTGAGTAAATTTAGTAGTTAGTATGACAGAACTTACATAACTTAGCAATATATATGTAAAAAAAAATTTTTTAAACAAAATATCAAATACCATTTGCATAAATGTGTTAAAATTATGGTAAATAGTCATCTCCCATGTTTCTTACTATTAATAGTCAATAGTTGTAAAAGTGATATATTTTTAAGAAAAAACTGCTTGCATAAGTGATTTTAAATATATATATATATATATTCCAGATGTTTGCCTGTGGTCTAAATTCCAATCATTGTCTGTCGTATGTATATATATCTAAATTGATAGCAAGCACTATCTTTAGATGGTGTGCCATGGTTCCTGATAGCAAGAACTATCCAGCTCAATGTCTGTTTCACTCCCCATAGGAACCTCCAAGACGTACAGTGCTGACAAAGGGAAGCCCAGTTCACAAAGGGAAACACAAAACAGAAACAGACCCCCAGGAAGACGAAAGTGTGATGGATATTTACAGGTAAGCGAGGAATGGAGTGGAGACGAAAGGCTAAAAAGGGATCTAAATGGAGGGGTGTGCCGAGGCAGGTCAGAGCCCTCCTTGGGCTGTGTTATGGAGTCTTTGTATGTTTCTATGCAAATGGTGGGAAGAAGTTAGCGATTGGTCGGTGGCCATGCGGTGTGAATGATGCAAGTTAAGCGGCATCGTCGTAAGCTGTCTTGGGAAAGACAGACGGCTTCAGAGTGCCAGACTGAAAAGACGTGTTTTTGTAGTGAGTTAGATTTTGTTCAAAATACCATTTTTATATTATTACTTAAGTCTACTACATGTATTTCATTTTATCTCAAGTTGATGTTGACTATATTAATTAACTATAGTAATTAAAGTTATATACAGTTTGTTCAGAAAGAAGTTATTCAAATTATTTCACGTTTTGCAAGTTAAATATAATACGCCCACCCAGGTTTAGGTGCCTAACAGCAGTTACGATCTTCCACTAACATACTGGTGTCAGAAGAAAAGGGAAAGAATGTTTCGACATATCGACTTGAAAAGTATAAGAATTTTAGAACATTCTGGTGTTAATACAGAAATTAAAGTAAGAATAAGAATAGAGAGAAGCAAATAAACACATGTCAATGTAAGAGTATCGACATTTAGTGTCAAAAGTAAAGAAAGTATCAACGTATAGAGCTAAAAGTAAAGAAAGTATACGAATTTTATCAGCGTCTATTTCAACAGTTCAGGACTGACTTCACACACTGGGCTCGTTGTGTCGGACTCGATCACAGACCAAGAACAAGACGCCGTTCGTCTCAACTGTGCTTGACAGTACTCCGCACTGAACCGTCGTAATAATCTGTACAGAACCACACCGCTGAACCTCACTGAACTGTGCTGTAGTCGACCGGACTGTAGTGAACCGGGCTCTGAACCCCTTTCCGAACCGTCTTGACTGCGACACCTCCGCTCTTTATATAGAGTCCCTAATGGCTTTCTAGAACCGGACAGAACGTCGCTCGACCATTCTGGGTGGTCATCCCTCGTGACGCTCCTGAGCTCTGTTCACGACGCCGACCCTTCCTAAACCGTCATGTTGACACTCGTCTCGGCTGTCCGTCGTAACTTGTCACGGTTGACCGCTCGCCTAGCGCTGGCCTGAGGCGATTTGCGTCGGCTGACTACACACATACCACTACTCCCATCTGTGCCACCACCAGGTTTATAACAGTATTAATATAAAAAATATTTTGTAAAATGTTTGACATGTTTCGGATGTTCCTTCAGAGTTGAAGATAACGTACTTTCTAGTCCAGGGCCGGCACTCACAATTGCGAAGCCCTTTGCGAAACGGATTGCGCGGGGCCCAGTTTTTAGGAGATTTCCAGGACTTTTTAAAAATATATTTTGCAATATCTGTAGATTTCCAGGAGTTATAATGGTTTAATTTACTAATTACACAGATAATTAGCACGGGGACCATAAAGTGCGGGACCCACTGCTGTCGCGTAGGTTGCAGAGGGCTAAGGCCGGAGCTGTTCTAATCCAAACCTCCCGCAGGACGACGTGGGGGGGGGGGGGTGGCAACGAGCAGGGTATTAACCCGGGACCACCGAGAAGTCCGAACAACAGTCCAGCGCGCATACCACACCACCAGGCACATATATCCGAAAACATCTGCACATGAGTAAAACTTTGTCTCAAATTTAAAGAAATCAGTCACCACTGTGAGTTTACCTCAGAAATCAATCACTACTGTGTGATGGATATTTACTCATGAATATCTGCACATGAGTAAAACTTTGTCTCAAATTTAAAGAAATCAGTCACCACTGTGAGTTTACCTCAGAAATCAATCACTACTGTGTGATGGATATTTACTCATGAATATCTGCACATGAGTAAAACTTTGTCTCAAATTTAAAGAAATCAGTTACCACTGTGAGTTTACCTCAGAAATCAATCACTACTGTAAGTTTACCTAAGAAATCAATCACTACTGTAAGTTTACCTAAGAAATCAATCACTACTGTAATTTAATCTAAGAAATCAATCACTACTGTACGTTTACATAAGAAATCAATCATTACTGTAAGTTTACATAAGAAATCAATCACTACTGTAAAGTTACATAAGAAATCAATCACTACAGTAAATTTACCTAAGAAATCAATCACTACTGTAAGTTTACCTAAGAAATCAAACACTACTGTAAGTTTACATTAGAAATCAATCACCATTCAAAGTTTATCTAAGAAATCAATCACTGCTGTAAGTTTATCTAAGAATCAATCACGCTGTAAGTTCATCTAAGATATCAACCAATGCTGTAAGTTTATCTAAGAATCAATCACAACTGTAAGTTTATCTAAGAAATCAATCGCTACTGTAAGTTTACCTAAGAAATCAATCACTACTGTAAGTTTATCTAAGAAATCAATCACTACGGTAAGTTTATCTATCCGTGACACTACGTCATATGTGACCTTCCACAGCAGGCTGAGCGCCACTGGGATGGATGTATTTATGCTAGGAATGTAGCGTTTTACCCATGCCCTGGACTTTACGCTCGCAGTCTATGCCAAAGTAAAATGAAGCATCAGACCCTCTTTCAGACATTATTTCAGATCTTGCGACCTATAGGACAGATGTTACTTAGGTCATCTGTTTCTCTGGCCGACAGTTAACGAGGGTGTCATGTGGCCAGCACAACGACCAACCTTTACTTTCCTTAAAATTTATTAGCTAGTCATTAGAGTTGGGTGGACTCAGGGGGGGGGGGGGGGGACGTCTAAGAAATCCCGAAATTTAAAATCCCGGTCTTCACCAAGAATGGAACCCGAGACTCGCGGTTCGGAAACCAAACAGCAAGCCACCACTAGTCTATGCTCTACCTTTTTGTACTCCTCTTTTTTTTTTGTCTATTTTTATTATTGGTTGGTCCTACTTCTCTATGTGGATGCAGGTTCGTTGGGTTGTAGCCCCAGGCCACTAGTCCAACTAAACCTTTGTAGGCGCACCTTGTATTCATCAACTCAAATCTTGATTAAAGATTGACACCTTTTCAAACCCTCCTGAATTCAAACACCTTGGGCTCAACACTAAAAAAAAACAACAACAGAGTGGACACGGATCTCGAAAACGGCTCTAACGATTTTAAGACTTGGCGTATATCGTTGGGAAAAAGAATTACTTGTTTATTGGCCACACTGGGAAAACTCTTGTTTGAACCGTTATAATTTTACAGGGCTTATAATGGAATTAATTTAAATTTGGCTAGAGAACTAGTATAGATGATCTTGAATGGACTCTTATGTCTTCGGGTATTTTTGAATGTAAATATTATATTATTTAATAGTTTAAAGATTAACTTAAACATTGTCTTGTAAATCTAGATCTAAAGGGCAATATTATAAAGTGTAGGAGATTTATACATTCACTTAACCAGGAGGGGGGGGGGGGAACAGGGTAGAAAAATGTTCCTTTTTTAAAATTTGACATCTATTTAGTTATTTAGAGCAAAAAAAATCGCCCTCCAAGACATTGTCTTTTTTTTTTTTTTTTTAAGTATTTAAAAAAAAATGTTTTTCTTGTTTACAATACCTAAGTCAATTCAAGACTTTCGGAGTGGGCAGAACCTTCGGGGTGGGTAAAAGGGGGTAGTGGACGCGATTATTGAAAACGGCTGTAACGATTTTCCTAGAAATTCGACAGCGTTGGCCACACTGGCAAAACTCTAGTTTAATCGTTATAATTGTTCGAAATACAAGTAGTTTAAATGTGGCCAGAGAACTAGAAAATCTTTATCTTAAGCAAACTAAACGTCTTGGGCGTGTAGGTCCCTATTCATTCGAGTGTTTCATAGATTGATGTTTAGTAATGGGGAGTAACCTTTGAGGGATTATGGGCGCGACATAGCCCCAATTTGTGCCGATGTGTCCAAAAAAAAAAAAAATCTGTTAGTCTAAATGTAATTGCTTGTCCTTAGAATATTATAAAGTCTAGTAGATTTTTATACATACGCTTAACTAAGTTTTTTTATTCTCGGGGGGGGGGGGGGCAGGGGGAAATATGGAGCGGGGTAAAAATGTTCCATTTTTAAAAATCTAACATTCAGTAGTTATTTTGAGCAAAATAATCGCTTTATAAGTTCTATAAAGGTGGTTTAAAAAAACAACAACAAAACAAATCAAAAACTATATTAAACATTTAATATATAAAGCAAACTTAATTTGTATTGACAAATATGCACAACATTCAATGCCAATGTAGAATCACGATTCCAAACAATTTTAACAAATAATTTAATTGTATCCAAAGGGGTACCGACCGTACCAGAAATCTCACTGACTTTTTCTCCTCGTCTTTCATCACTAGTTCCTACATATTTATAAGCAATACTGCCATGGATGTACTTGTGATTGAATCATAACCTAGTCAAGCAATACAAATGATCTTCTCTGACCGTACTCATTAGTTACATCAAAAGCTGTTCAGCCAATAGAAACACACCCCGCACTCCATAACGCCTTGTCATTGGAAGCTTTAATTCTCAAACAACCGAGCCAATCAAACTCTTCCCTCAGTCTTGTATTCCCTTATTGTGTGGGATTTCCACTTGTGCAATAATAGCGTCAATCCCGAAACGGTTACGATAGGTTTGAGCGTCCCTATGGTTTTTGTTAGGTAAAGGAAATAGATTAATGTCCAAAACATGGCTGAAAATGTATCTATTTGCCAAATAGCAAACAACTTTCTCCAGATGTTAGTCGGTTCAGCTGTTGGTTGTCTGAAAAAATTCTTGTCTGTTTTTTTTTTTCCAGCTATTTCTTTTTTGTCTTCAATTAAAGATGTTTGATAGTTAACTCACCAGAATTTGCCTGATATATGTTTCTTTTGTTTGGGTTTATATAATACTAATTAAAAATGTTTAATCGGAGACAGTTTAGATTGAATTGTATCAAAGGTTCTAGTAAATCTGTCAAGTTACCATGTCATTTTGCTTTCTCTTTGTTCTAACCATGTCTGTGACTGTTTTGCTTTTTGTTCTAGCCATGTCTGTATTTCTGTTTATTCTCTCTTTGTTCTAACCATGTCTGTGACTCTGTTTCTCTAGTTCCTTCACAAGAGACTGGACGAATCAATTCCTCATAGCAGCTTCCAGGGGCAATGACCATGATGACAGCCAAGAGGCAGGCAATTCTTTCTCCAAGGTTAGACTACTACTGCATGCCAATCATTTCATTGACCCATAACTGTTGCTAAAACTAGAACTTTATTAAGGAAAAAAAACACTTTAAAATTTCAATTTTATACTGAAGAATATGGGGGACTCCACATTTTATATTACTAGTTAGAAAAATGTTTTCCCAAACTCATGCCCTAATTCTGTAGTCGTCTCCCCTTAATGTAACTTTGAGAGAGTACTTTTTGACTCATACTAATTAGAAGTTAATTAGTTACTTCAACCACTACTGCTACTAATTGATATTGTACTCACTATAGTTGTGGCCTCCTTCAGCCGTACAACGGCTATGGCTCACCTCGTAGGACACTTGTTCAAGTGAGGCGTAATGGAGAGGGGGGGGGGCAAAAGGGGGCACGAGGTCTCGGGCGCCACCCTCAGTGGGGGACGCCACCCTCAGTGGGGGACGCCACAAGCAGTGAGGCGCCTAAAAAATTAAAATTATTGTAGGTAATACATTTTAATGTTATTGGTATTATTATTAAATACTTTTTATTTATAAGCTTACATTTGTATATGATGTTTATGGAAACTGGGGGGGGGGGGGGGGCGCCTTTAATGTACATTGCCCCTGGCGCACGTTTTGCTGACTACGACTCTGCTCTAGAGCCATATTCTCAAGAGACATCCCCATCCACACATTTCACAGGTAAAAGTGGCATTCGCTTTCTTGGTCACCGTCTCTCTACGTGGACCACAGGTCAAGGTCTATGTCATCTTTCTGCTGAAAAGACAAATGGCACACGACCATTGAGTACTGAATAACACACAATCCCGAGTACTGAATATAAAGATGACAGAAAAACCTTAGTACAGAACAGAAGAATGACAATCATTAAAGTACTGAACAGAAGAATGACAATCATTAAAGTACTGAACAGAAGAATGACAATCATTAAAGTACTGAACAGAAGAATGACAATCATTGAAGTACTGAACAGAAGAATGACAATCATTAAAGTACTGAACAGAAGAATGACAATCATTGAAGTACTGAACAGAAGAATGACAATCATTAAAGTACTGAACAGAAGAATGACAATCATTGAAGTACTGAACAGAAGAATGACAATCATTAAAGTACTGAACAGAAGAATGACAATCATTAAAGTACTGAACAGAAGAATGACAATCATTAAAGTACTGAACAGAAGAATGACAATCATTGAAGTACTGAACAGAAGAATGACAATCATTAAAGTACTGAACAGAAGAATGATAATCAAACACGCGAAGACAATAACAAATATTAACAATATGTTACTATGCAGTGAACAATTTGTCTGTGAACCATTTGTCGGTGAACGAATTGTCTTGTCCCATCTTTTCAGTACTTTAATGAATGTCTGTCATTATTCTGTTCAGTACTTTAATAATTGCCATTATTCTGTTCAGTACTTTAATAATTGTCTGCAATTCTTCTGTTCAGTACTTTAATAATTGTCTGCAATTCTTCTGTTCAGTACTTTAATGATTGTCTGCCATTCTTCTGTTCAGTACTTTAATGATTGTCTGCCATTCTTCTGTTCAGTACTTAAATAATTGTCTGCCATTCTTCTGTTGAGTACTTTAATAATTGTCTGCCATTCTTCTGTTCAGTACTTTAATAATTGTCTGCCATTCTTCTGTTCAGTACTTTAATAATTGCCTGCACTTCTTCTGTTCAGTACTACTATGGTAACCCCTTGTACAAAGTGGCCCACAGTAGTGATGATGGCCAGAGCACGGCCACTAACTCTCCAGTCACAAAGAAACGTCACATTGAGAAAAAGAAGAAGAAGAAGAAGCGAAAAGAGGAGAGTGTAGATAAGTCAGAGGTGTCACTAAGTCAGATGGACATGGGGGTAAGTATGTAGTCAACTCTTTTCTATCTATATAATCTATCTATCTATCTATCTATCTATCTATCTATCTATCTATCTATCTATCTCTCTCTCTCTCTCTCTCTCTCTCTCTGTCTCTATCTCAATCAATCAATCAATCAATCAACATGTCTGTCTGTCTCTATATAAGTCAATCAATAAGTCAATCAGTCAGTCAATCTACATGTCTGTGTGTCTCAATCAGTCAATCAATCTATCTGCATGTCTCTATATCAATCAATCAATCAATCAGGCTGTCTGTCTCTATCTCAATCAATCAGTCAATCAATCTATCTGCATGTCTCTATATCAATCAATCAATCAATCAGGCTGTCTGTCTCTATCTCAATCAATCAATCAATCAATCTTCTGCCTCTATCTCAATCAATCAATCTATCTCTTTGTCTGTCTCTATCTCAATCAGTCAATCAATTGATCTATTTGTATGTCTCTATCTCAATCAATCAATCAATTTCCTGTCAACCAATGTGCTTACCTATTACGCGGGAGACCAGTAAACAGATATAGCTGAAGTAGCCTAATTTGTTCAGAGTCAGCAATAGTGCACCTCACTCTGTTAACAACTACAAGCGACCAACAATATAACTACCTTCAGCAAACTTCAACGCAGGTCTTGACTCACTTTGCTGACGCGGATTAAGAAGAGCTCCCACGTTTAGGAAAGGTCAAGGGCCTCCTCCTCATCCTCCCTGCCCAGAAAGTAAATAAACGGTGTGTCCGATTGATTTTAACAACCTGACCAGATAGACGTACACGTGTAGGTCTATATAGTGTACTGTGCAGTCCATAATGACAAGATCACCCAGTTGTTTTTCCCTTGCGCGTTTAACGGTTATGCAATAGTGTTACTTGTAGTTTTAGTGGTCAGACAAGAAAATAGCACATCGGCAAGGTGAGTCCAGCATGTATTGTACACTATAAAATAGTTCTACAGGTCAAATGTTTTAAAAACTCCAACGATTTCGTTTCTATTTCTTTAGATACTAGATCTAACTTTGAAATTCTAAATTTAGTTATTTAATGAGATTTTAAACTTTACAAGTATAAGTAAGATTTTCAATTATATAATAAGTTAATATATATTTTTGTTTAAAAAGAGTACCATTATTTTCTAAAGGTTTTAATTCAAGGCAAAAATACAAGCACACATATTTATTTAGACATTTTTATTTTAGTGTGCAGTAACGTTTGTGTAAGAAACATATTCCTTAATACTGATTTTATTATGGATAAATATTACTAGAATGTTAAAAGAATAAGATCGAACCGTAGGCATGCGGTCGGATGATTATATCAATATAGCTCTAGTTCAACCTCGCCCCTCCCCCACCCCAAAAAAAAATTTGTTATAGTTTAATTAACTTTCTTTAGTTTAGTTTAACTATCTTTTGCAATTCATGATAAACTAATAGTTTAACTACTTTATTTTACTTGAAAACTAGTTTGAGTTTAACTTTTAAAAGTTAGTTTAGTTCCCATCACTACTCAATGCTATGCCAACTATCACAATCATGGAATAGCTGATCTGTGCGAAAATGTGTACTTTCGATTTGATTGGAAATATTTTTTTTGCAACAGAACTTTTCATATTTTTTTTATTGTTCTTTATATTCGCCAGAAAGTTCATCATTTGAAAGAGAAGAGAGATGGGTCGGCCAGAATTTTTAAGGTGACATAAAGTCTTTGTTTGCGTTTGTGTTCGTATGTGTATGTTTGTGTTCGTATGTGTGTGTTTGTGATCGTATGCTTGAGTTTGTGATCGTATGTTTATGTTTGTGATAGTATGTTTTTCGTATGTTTATGGTTTTGTTGGCATATTTTATTGTTCATATGTTTATGTTTGTGATTGTATGTTTATGTTTGTGATCGTATGTGTGTGTTTGTGATCGTATGCTTGAGTTTGTGATCGTATGTTTATGTTTGTGATAGTATGTGTGTGTTTGTGATCGTATGTTTATGTTTGTGATAGTATGTGTGCATTTGTGATAATATATTTATGTTTGTGAGAGTGTTTATTTGTTTTTTGTGATCGTATGTGTATGTTTGGAGGCGTGGTGGCTGAGCGGTAAAGCGCTTGGCTTCTGAACCAGGGGTCCCGGGTTCGAATCTTGGTGAAGCCTGGGATTTTTATTTCGGGATCCTTGGGCGCCTCTGAGTCTACCCAGCTTTAATGGGTACCTGACATTAGTTGGGGAAAAGTAAAGGCGGTTGGTCGTTGTGCTGGCCACATGACACCCTCGTTAACCGTAGGCCACAGAATCAGATGACCTTTACATCATCTGCCCTGAAAAGGTCTGTGCATGTTTGCGTATGCGATCGTATGTGCATGTTTGCGTATGTGATCGCCAACTCGTCCGTGGGTGTTTAAGAGTTTGTCCCTATGCTTATGCAACGTTTATAATTATTAGTATGCTATTTTTATTTGCACACAATTTTATTTTTTTAAAGGTCGAACTGAAAATTTGAGATGGATTGTTCATAAAACAAATATCTCTGGGAACAAACGAAATGGTTGAACGAAGTCGTTTTATTTACTTCCTAATGTTGTCTTAGTATCTCTTGCATCTATGTATGTAAATATAAGCATTCTGCCCTAAGAAAACAATAGTACAATTAGTGTTTAGTTAAGCCCCAATAGGGGGCGCGGTGGCTGAGAGGTTAAGGGCTTGGCTTCCGAACCTGAGGTCCTGGGTTTGAAACTTGGTTGAGACTGGGATTTGAATTTCGGAATTTTTAGCCCCTCCCCTTCCCCATCGAGCCCACCCAAAGCCTAATGGGTACCTGACTTAAGTTGTGCTGACCACATGACACCCTGCTCATTAACCTTAACAGCATCAGCCATTTAGATCGCAAGGTCTGAAAGGGGAACTTAACTTAAATTTAGCCCCAATATGAGCTAGTATTATAGAACATATCTTATATTTTGTTAATAACATTCTGATTGGTTCTCTAATCACGTGATGAGTAGCAGGCGGATTTATTACGAGTGAAAGAACATCCGGGGCAGTCCTCGGAGTACCCAGAACCACACAGGCATAATGGGCTGCCCAAATCACTGGACCACGTTAAACACCAAAATTTCTACAGGCATCGTCAGTCGGGCAGACGTTCAATCGACCAGACGAAAGCCCAAGAGATACCAGCAATCCCAGAGGATCTCAAATATCTGGAAACTTCCAAGTCGGATATAGTTACACCTTCAGTAAGCAGGTCACTTTAGTGTTGATAGAAAGAATGTCTGGTAGAGTGTCTGATAGAAATAATGTCTGATAGAATGGATGATAGAATGTCTAATAAAAAGAATTCTGATAGAGAGAAAGCTAGAATGAATATATGATAGAAATAATTTATAGTAGGAAGAATAAATGATAGAATGTCTGATATAGAGAATGTCTGATACATAAATTACTTGAGAAAGGACACAGCCTTAATTTTATTTAGTGCTTAAATTTAAAAAAATTGTTTATCTTTAATGTATACCATTTATGGTGCAAATGTGCTTGTTACAACAATTTAGAAATTGCATGACAAAAAACAAGAACACTTCCAATGCAAAATAGACGATAAACCGAAATTACCATTGGTCTTAGGCGACCCCTGGCAAATGGTCGTTCGAACCCCAGGCTGAAAACCCCTGGGTATGTCTGATAATGTTTGTGTGCGTGCGTTCCTATTTCAATAGTAAAATCCTAAAGTGAGGGGCGGATTGACTAGTTAGGCTTTTGGCAAACGCACGGTGGGCCGGCACCAAAATAGGCTGGTGGGCCGGCACCCAAATAGGCTGGTGGGCTGACGTCGAAAAAGTTGCTTGGAATACAGTAAAGTAATTAATATTCTCTTACAAAGGGACGTTTAGAGTCACAACTGATCCTTGATTACATAGCCAGTAAAGTAGATTGGGCGTTGTGCTGGCCGCATGGCACCCTCGTTAACCGTCTTCCATTGAAATAGATGACCTTTGCATAGTATGCTCCATGGGAAGCGTGGTCGAGAGGCCAAGTACGCTTGAAGGGGCACGAGGTTCGACACCCTACTCGGGCAGAGTTGTATTTACTGAGCGCGAAAAGGCAGCACGGAAAACCTTCTCCCTGATACCCCCACTAGTCAACAAATGAATTTAGACTATAGCGCTCTGAGCATGCTATTAGCATGAAAGTAGTGCTACATAAAAGCTATTATTTATTTTTATTGCAAGGTCTAAAACAGGGTACTTTATTACTACTACTAATAAAATATCATAAGATAAAAAAAATAACTTATTGAAAACAATTACACAAAAAACTATTTCTACTGATTTTGTTTTTTCTTTAGCACTCTTTCTATGAGTCACCTAAAGCTGTTACCAGCTGTCTCGTCATGTACAAGCCTGTACAGCCAGTTTCATCAGTAGCTTCATGGAAATTCGGGAAAAAATCTTACATACCTGTCATAACCTATAGCAAAGCTCCTAGCAAGCGCAAGTTTCAAATCCTGCAGCAGAGGCGCCTCTGGGTGGAAGGTTACACAAACAAGCACCCCCCAAGTTGTCTACCTGTTTCACAGAGCTTCAGGTAAGTTGCTTCAACTGTCCATTCAATACCGTTGTCCCAGAGCTTCAGGAGAAGTAGTTTTAATTGTCCATTCAATACCTTTGTCCCAGAGCTTCAGGAGAAGTAGTTTTAATTGTCCATTCAATACCTTTGTCCCAGAGCTTCAGGTGAATTGTTTCAACTGTCCATGTCAATACCTTTGTCTCAAAGCTTCAGGTAAATTGCTTCAACTGTCCATGTAAAATATCTTTTTTCAAGCAACGGGAGCCAATTAAAGTTTCGACACTCGTGTGGCGGGCCTGTGGCCTAAAAACGAATAGAAATTGACCTAAAACATTTTTAATAAAACCCGTGGGTCCAGTACTTACTACTTACTGTACTGTAATTAATGGGAAAGTTAGTTTTTTTTTTTTTTTATGCGTCAGCAAATGGCTTCATTTGTGTACTAAAAATGAGAGCTAAATTAGAGCTAGCTAGTCAACGACTCATTTTCTTGTCTCTATTTGGTAAATATTTCCATCGGTCCTCCGATGTCTAGGCGTAGTTTAAAATTCTTTTTATTCGCGGCTCAAAGAATGACGTTTTTATAAAAACGTTTATAGGTAGTTAGAAAGACAACAACACTTTTTCTACACAAAACAATTATGAGCTTATAAAAATAAAATAAAGAAGCTTTTACACTTTTTCTGGCAGATTCAAAATTCCCCTTTTGCACTTTCAACTCTACCATTTCATAAACGTACAAATGTCCTTCAGACTGCCCTAATGTAGATAGGTAAAGATAAAGGCACATTCCTCGTCCCATATACTAGGACAAATTTGTACAAGTTCTCCCTCGTCCTTAGTACTATTAGAGCATGGAATGGGTTGTCTGAGCTAGCCAGGAAAACCAGTGACTTGGCAGAATTTAAGGTTAATTATTGGTTAATATGCATGACTGAATGCATGACGCGTAGGACGTAATCATCTTCTTTTTTGAAGTAACGTCTGTATTATATAAGATAAGATAAGGTAAGGTACATTTTTCAACTTTTTTTTCATAAGGTGGGGGGGGGGGGGGGGTTCTCTTTGTGTCGACATTTCGGCGGGCGGATGGAGCCACGTCTTGGGACGGATCTGGCACTCGGGATGTATTTTGGGCATAACTGACCTAAGCTATTGAGTTTGACCAATGTTGTTGTTTTTTTGGCCTAAGCTACTGATGTTTGGCTAATGGTATTGACGTTTGGCCTAAGGTAACGACGTTAGCTCTAAGCTAATGACGTTAGACCAACGATGTTGGCGTTTAGCCTGAGCTATTGACGTTTGACCGAAGCTCTTGACGTCTGACTAAGGCTACTGCTATTTGACCTAAGCTAATGACGTTTGACCAACGATGTTGGCGTTTAGCCTGAGCTATTGACGTTTGACCGAAGCTCTTGACGTCTGACTAAGGCTACTGCTATTTGACCTAAGCTAATGACGTTTGACCAACGATGTTGGCGTTTAGCCTGAGCTATTGACGTTTGACCGAAGCTCTTGACGTCTGACTAAGGCTACTGCTATTTGACCTAAGCTAATGACGTTTGACCAACGATGTTGGCGTTTAGCCTGAGCTATTGACGTTTGACCGAAGCTCTTGACGTCTGACTAAGGCTACTGCTATTTGACCTAAGCTAATGACGTTTGACCAACGATGTTGGCGTTTAGCCTGAGCTATTGACGTTTGACCGAAGCTCTTGACGTCTGACTAAAGCTACTGCTATTTGACCTAAGCTAATGACGTTTGACCAACGATGTTGGAGTTTAGCCTGAGCTATTGACGTTTGACCGAAGCTCTTGACGTCTGACTAAGGCTACTGCTATTTGACCTAAGCTAATGCTATAATTTATGTTGATTAAATGTTAAAACTCAGCCACTACGTGTTCTTTGCCTCCAAAGGAAAACACTTTGGGCGTCGGTCCAAGAAGAATATGCGATGCACAGTTGGTTCCCAAACGTACCTGAGGGCTATGACAGCTACATCGTTGGCAACCAAGACCGTGAACTTAAGTTCAGGATGGACAATGGCCCGTTACTGGACAGTAAGTTAACCCAGCCACTTTTTCATAGGCCTACTTCTTCTACTTCGTTCTCAGTTTTGCATGTCGGAGGGTTCAGATCAGTAAATCCTATGACTTGGATGAACCGCGCAGTGGTTTCCAGATCAGGCAGTTCTCCGAACAGTTTTTGTTCTATAGGAGGGTTTTGAGGCAGAGTCTTGTTCGGGCCTCTTGATATAGTGTGCAGCTTTAAAGGACATGATGATGCTCCACAAGGGCAGGTTTCGCTCGTCCCGACTTTAAGCTTCCCGAACATATGTTGTCTCAATCTGTGGTGTCCGTTTCGGAGTCGAAAAATTATGCGTTGGTCATGTCAAGATAGCTTATAATAGGCGTCCTTTTTCTTGTAATTGTGACCTAAGCTGGTCCAATTCTTATTTATAGAGGTCTACAACCATGGCAGTCTTTTCAAACAGTCAGTGATGCAAGCTGTTCATGTCGTCCCTTGTTGTTCTCACCCCAATAATACTCTTGCCAACTGGGCGCCCTACTGGAGACTCTCATCCCTTAAGATATGACTTTTAGTATTGAAAGTGTCGCCCCCATTTTCTTTACATACAATCAAAAAAGGATATAAAACATGATAACTAATGTTAACAAAAATTAACGTATTTTTCTGAAATTTTTTAAATTTAAATATGACTTATTTGTAAATTGTAATCGATTATGAGTATGAGTCTTATAGTTTGTAACATAATAAGAGTTGTAGTACTCGAGTCTCATTGTGGACACAATTATGCATATGAACAAGGGACACGAATTCGATGTTAATGATGTGAATAGCCAGTACACACACACATACACACCACATTTTTTATTGTCGTACGAGGTGAGCCTAGTTAGATCAACGGGAACTCCCCTCTGCCGACCAGTTTTAACATAGTTCTGTCTGAAAGAGATCCAAGACAATGCAAATATGCTACATCACTATTACCAATTGCCAAGGCTCTCGGGAATTAAGGCGAGGCCGAAGGCCGAGTACACTGAGGAAATTCCTCAAATTTCCTTCTTTGTACTACACCGGCCGTTGCTGGTGTTCGCCAAAAAAAACGTTCCATTGAGGAACGGCGTGTGGTCAACTTGGGACATGTGTACACAGAAATTTGCTTAAGGGTAGTGAAAACATTTATCATATAGTGAGTGATTCACATACTAAATTCACAAGTATATGCAAGCTTGAGTTGACAAAATTAGCACTGTGGATTGATACTGCCGTAGGTCTACAATTTATTAAATTATTTGATGTCCGACTTTCTAGAGGTCATTGTGAAAATTGTTTGTACATTTGTGAAGTCGAAAGTATAGATACTATAGAATATTCCGGGTAATGTACATTATAAACGTTTTTTTGTTCAGTATGGGTAGTAGGCTTAGATTTTGTCAGAGAGAAAGAGTGAGAAACAGAAAGAAAGAGAAAGAGAGAAAGAGAGTGTGTGAAAGAGAAAGGGGGTAAAGAGAGTGGAAAAGAGAAAGTGAGAGAGAGAGAGTGTGTGAAAGAGAAAGGGGGTAAAGAGAGTGGAAAAGAGAAAGTGAGAGAGAGAAAGAGAGAGAGAGAGAGTGTGCGAAAGAGAAAGGGGGTAAAGAGAGTGGAAAAGAGAGAGTGAGAGAGAGTGTGTGTGTGTGAAAGAGAAATGGGAGTAATAAGAGTGGAAAAGAGAAAGTGAGAGAGAGAAAGAGAGAGATAGTGGGAAAGAGAAAGTGAGAGAGAGAAAGAGAGAGTTGGAAAGAGAAAGGGGGTAAAGAGAGTGGAAAAGAGAAAGTGATAGAGGCGAGCTTGAAAAGAAAGTCTGTGAGATGGCGAAGAGAGAGAGCAACACTATTGCACCTACTGAATTACTTAAGACTTTGTTTGCCTTGCGCCGTTCGGTTGACATTAGCGACGGTCTCAGCTTATTCCCATCTGGTGTTTACGGTTCGACGTACTACGGCCTGCGATACCGTATCGGCCCTGTCTCCGTCACCGTGACATTGAGGCCTACATCATTCACATCCAGCGAATTTCATGTGACGTTAAGTCCGGGCTTGGTTAAGTAGCAGAACGCCTACAGCTAATCAGACATATCTACAACAGCAGACGACACAAACCGAAAAGCATCATACTGTAATTGCAAGACCTATCTATTGATCGAGATACTTAGCAAATGTATACTTATATATTTGTATCCTTAGCCTTAGTGCTTCCACGCTCGTCTTTTCAAAATACCCAGCTCTGTTGGTAAATACCCAGGGTGGAAGCACTGGACGCTATTAGAACAGCTAAGAAAATACACAAAGTGAAAGAAACGCCGACCGCTGCCCCTCTGTTCTTCTTTCAGCACGCCCGCTTCATGTGATCTGCTGGTCGAGGCATGGGCAGCTGTTGAACGAATGGGTCACTGGTCGAGTCACATCGTGTTCCAGAATTCCAAAGAACCGTTGTCTGAAAGAGTGCACTAGTAGGTCTTGCAGGAAAGACATCAAGGCGAGCAGACAGAGCCCGAAAAGGTATGGCTTTACCCTTGTCAGGGGAAATTTGCATCGAGAACCAAGGGGCACACCACCGAACCACATGCATGCTGATGCGTTTCACAACGACAAAGCGATCTTCCCAGAATGCAGCGGAAAACAGTTTCCATACCTTCTTCACATAAGAGTTACCGGATGTGGAAATAACATCCGGCAGATTGTACATACAATACACAAAGACACTCCATTTAATGGCATACACTTGAGATGTGTAGTGAGAGCAAAAGTTGTGAAGAATGCATCACATTTACGCCAAGTGTCTCAGAAGATCGACTCAATACAAAGTGGGTCAATTTTGAATACATTTCGAATCGCAGAGCTTGGTGCGGTACATTGGACTTTTTATAGTGAAATCATTGGATTATTTCATGCTCATTATAGCGTGTTGATGACCATGACAGCCACAACTAAAGTATACACAATTAATAACGATGTGGGTCAAGGAGAAGAAGTTGCTTACTGGCTTTATCAAAACGTCAACAATAATTCCTACTATCGTGAACTCGATCCACTTTCAAACTTGAACAGTTGTAAACATTTCGGATTAAGAAAATATCTCAGATGTAGGACTAAATCAAATTTTCATACAAGGTGGCGGGTCAGGAAAACTAAAGGCATCTTATCCCGGATATTGTCCTGGAAACAACAGCAATCCACGAAAGCTGTTCATGGGGAGTGTCTTCTGGCAGTGCTGCAAAGTCTGATTGAACCTTCTCAAGACATGGAATGGTCTTGCCCTTCTGAGGTGAGCTCCTCTTTAACCAGCTCCACCAAGTTGCCAGTCTTTGGGCGCAATAACAACAGCAGGAGAGGAGACAGCGACTCACGACCCTGGCACCAGTCTGACTACAGCCATTGCAGCAGCAAAGAGTTCCAGTCAGTCATAGATAACACAGTTGACAGTTCTAATTTACAGGCGCGTCGAAAGAATCGCGCACAGCGACCAAAGCCTTGGAAGTTTCCCGCTGCGATGGAACCCAGGAAAGAAACAACACATGTCGATTCCCTTCAAACAGGCTTAGACAAAAACGTTTCAGGCATCAAAAGTTCACTTCTGGGCCAATTCAGTGGTGATACAAAACACATGTTTTACGACCGCATGAAATGTTCAGAAAGGGAATCAAAGGATGTCACTGAACAATTTTTATTTACATCCCGAAAACAGTTTAAATACTTAAATCCCGATACAAACAGACCGGAAGTACCAGACCCTTCTTGCTATGACACACACATTTCCGTTACAAAAGAGAGAGAGAGTACCGCCAAAGCATCTGTGGCGCAGGAACATTTAATTTTTCGCCCATTACTCAACGAGGACGCTGTGATTATGTCCAATAAATTACAAGATATGAAAAGCAACGACAACTGCACTCTGACAGAGAGAAGTGTGCTGGATACCGATCATGCGAACCAAAAGCGAGCGGGCAAGGTGTGGAAACGGCAGAGGTCTAAAGGCTTGTTGTTCATCTCCGGAGACGCTACGGCCATGTCCAATTCTGACCGCTTCAAGAGCATTCCTTCCAAATTGGACGAAACGGAAACGTATTGGACTTCCCCAACGGCTAATGAAGAGACCACAGCATCTTTCGCAAGGGATAGAAAACTTCGGGCCACCAAAGGCTTCTGTTCGCGAAACCAAATGGAACCGAAAATTAGCGTTGAACTGCAAAAGAAGGTGAAAGCTCTCGTGGATTCATACAAAGAGTTCCTGCAAGCCGAAACAGGTCAGAAACAGGCCACCAGCGAAGTGGCCACCAATAACAATAAAAGTCTCCGACATGAGGCGAGCGTCTGCAGCAGAACAAGACCTAGCAAGCTGGTACCATTCTGTTCTAACTTCCATATACTTGACAGCAGTACATGTAGATCTTCTGCAGTTCCAGACAACATAAGAGACTCGGGTCCAATGCTGAGGTCTAAATGCGATGAACTAATGTGCAACACGGCAGCCTGCGATGATGATCAAAACCTTTTCCAAGCCTGTAAGAAAAAGCAGCATTCAAAATTGCCCAGAAGGTCATCTTCCAAACGAATCATTAAAGCCAACGAATACCAAACGAATGGCGCGAAGCCTGTAGATGTAGAGAGAAATAGTTTATTCTTACAAGACGACCTGAATATGAACCTTAGCGTTGAAACTGATGTTACTAAAATTGAAGCTGCTCATGTGTCACGGTGCTTTGGCCAAAATAGCCATGGGTTAACACATTTATCTCTGCAAGCTGCTGCTTTGGAGAGGGAGATGTTAGCCGGTTGTTTTGTGGAGAACAAGACCAAGAAAGAGAAATTGTGTGCAAACGCATGTCATACAAACTTATTTAGCGAGCAAAGTGACAAAATCATTCAAGAAAATCCAAGCCATCATTTAAACTCGACAAACTCGGGGTCGGCAAGAAGGCAAACCAAAGTCCCACTGGAGTCAGAGCAAAGAAAGATGCTTCTCTTACACTATAACCAAGAAAGATGGCAAGATACAAGTTTTCAACGCAAAGCCGTTGGCTTGAAGAAGAAAGCCAATGTCGAAACAAACAGGGCGGCGGAAAAAAACGAATGCAGTTCGCTAACGAGGCCGAGGCAATGTCAAGTAAAAAAGGAGGGTCGTATTGGCGGTCTAGCGAGCGTAAACCTCCACAAGCAAAGAGATTTGCATTTAAATTCAGATGATGGCTTGTACAAAGTCAACAGAATCGGGTTTATGGGCGACAAAAATGGTGAGGGGGCATTAAGACCCTCTACAGTGAAATTTAAAGTCTATCGGAAGAAGTCAACTTTAAAGTCGTTTAAAAATAGCAATAAAGAAAGCAGCAGACGATGTAGCCCGTTAAGTTCTGTACAGGTCGCGCCTGAAAGCGTAAACACGTCTTCTAGAACAAACAGGTTCTTAAGTAGGCCGTCGAGGTGGAAAAACGAAAACCGTTTAAATTGCTCTGGTAGTACAAGGGTCAACCCGTTGGGGCTAAAACCAAAGAGAAATAGCTCAATAAATGTCAACAATCCTATATATTCCAGGTTTGCTTCCCCTTGCAATATCTCCAAAAGTCAAGTAAATGACAACGGCAATAAGAGAACTAGTAACGTAGATTCCAATCATTGGAACCAGTCATGCATTTCCAAACAAAGCCAAATACCCTTTACACGTAGTAAAATACCAACTAGACAAGCTTACCTTCAAAATACAAAAGTTTCAGCCAGAAATGTGCATAGTGATTTTAAATCCAGAGTCACACCGAGCAAACTGATAACTGGCGACCGTACTACGCCATCCTTTTCTGTCAAATCCAAAGTTGTTGAAAGCAAAAGAAGACTGCCAAAAGAACCTAAAAGTCCAAGCAATAGGCTACCAACGAATTTAGGCCAGCCGCACAAGGCGTCGACAAGCGCGTTCAAGTTTGGCGCCTGCGCAGCTCCAAGCCAAGCTCTACACCCTGTGCACTCCTCCTGTGTTGCTGCCCAGAAAGTAGTATGTCTTCGGGGTGATGGCTTTTTAGGACAAAACAGCGAAGCACAGGAAAAAACCAGCACTGCGTCACAAAGCCGGTTGAAACATTGTCCGGCTTCCGACCACGTATCGCAGACACGAATAAACGGCCAAGACAAGACCGAGAAATGTGCCGAGGTTCCTTGTACGAAGATCACCACGCAGGCTGTGCAGAGTAACTCTCAGAAAACATTAAACTATCTAAAAGGTAGATGCTCCATAGAAAACGTGGAAAGTCTCTTGCTGGTAACCGCTTCGTCTCCAGCAAAGAAAACTGAGGATGATCGTTGGAAGAAAAGCACGACCAGCTCAGAGCAAGGAAGCTGGCTGTCTTCAATGTCCTCAGTATCGCGATACTCATCAACTATTAGCTCCGAGACGTCTGCAGTGAGCGAGCGAACGAATGAGTCTAGCCCCACATCCCAGGTTTCTGTAGAGTTCGAGTCGGCTATGCATTCGAAGACTATAAGAGTGGACTCCGTTTCCAGCATCTCGTCGAAGACCTCGAGCTGGAACGACACATCAACCAGGGCGCCAAGCTTTGTGATAAAAAATCCTCGCCGTCGGAGCCGGAGATTAAGAGATGTACATCACCTCAGCCGTCGCCATGTGGTCTCGACCTCATCAGAAAGCAGCTGTCCAATGTACTCTGCGGGAAGCAACATGTTTGCCTCACTCAACTGCCCGCATGGGAGCGAAGACAACGTCTCCTCTCTGTCCACCATGCGAAGCATACCCGAACTGCCCTACAACTTTTTGAGCACGGACGACCTAAACCAAACTACTACTCGGGAAGACCAAAACAGCCAAACCATGTTTCACGCCAAACGAAATGTCGCCAAATGCAAAAGGGACTATAACTTTTCAAACCGTCAACTGTGGCGGACATCGTCCGAGCCGAACATGACCACGAGCAGCATGTCCAGGACGCTGACCAGAACGACTAAGAGTTTTACTGTAATCCTTTCCCATAGTTTTTGGGAGACTGTAACCAACAGCACTCGCTATTCCTCCTACATTAGCTCTTCCTGTGAAACATACACCACCTGTGACACCAACAGGCAGGCCAAAAAGAGAAAAAGCCAAACTTTGCTTGAGAAAACTATAAAGAAAGAGAGGAAGGAATCAGGCCACAAAGACAGGATAGTTCCAATAAGCTTGAGAAGCACAACGCGTATGAATAGTTCTCAGAATAAGCCAGAAAACTGCAAAAGGAGAACCAAGAAAAGTGCAATCATTTACAGCCCGAGATCTGCAGCAGCAAATGTGAAACACAAAGCGTTCAACTGTAAAAAATATACGACGTTTAAACCCAAAAAACCCGCGGCCTGCATGGAAAAGACGTCCGACTCCAGACAGACTTATAAAGAATCAGATAGCAAAGTTAAAGCTGCACACAATTCCGATAAACCACAAGACACTGTCCAGCGCAAGAAGGCTGACGAGGCGTCTCCCCGGGTTTTCACTGGTTTTCAGTCCATCTTAAATTTCTGGGAGAGTCGAGAAGGCTTCGGCATCGCCAATGCTTTTCAGAAAATGTTTGGGGGTGTAAGGCAGACAGGGTACGGTGCTAAAAAAGAAACGGGAAATTCCGTTTTGAAAGAAGTCGACTCTGACGTCACAACGTTTCACAGTGTCAGTGAGAGTCAGAAGATGGATCAGCTCCAAGTGGATGATTTGTTACCAAAGGCAAGCCAAAAAAGATTAATTTGGAAGCGTGACTTTGTTCTCCCGGTCCATCACGTGACCAACACGAGCAAAAAGATACACAAAAAGAGCACCAGAAGGAAAGATATAGGTTTACTTCAAAGAGATACACGAGAAAGTAAGGTCCTCACTTTCAATAGAGCAAATACCATCCACAGATCCAAATACCGACATCAGAAAGAGACCTCATGCCAAACTTGGTCAAAACATGTTCCACGGAACCATAACACACAAGATAAGAAAGTCATTGTTTTGCCTATTAAAGTTCCCGGAAGCCACGGCGCCACGAAACCAAAAGACGATTTCTCTTTGCGCGATTCCTGGCGGGAAGTGGAATCTATGTCTGCTATCTATAAAGACACGATAGAACCGTCAGCATTGCGCGAACAAGTTGTGATGACGAGAGAGAAAAAGAGAAACGAGAATGACCTAGTCAACATGAATGACCTAGTCAACCAGAATGACCTAGTCAACCAGAATGACCTAGTCATTTTCGACCATGAAAATAGCATTTCAAACGTGAACACGTGGCAGCTAGAAAAAAGAAACAAAAGAGAGGCTCACCAGGACGTGAACGTTGAGGAAGAGATAGAATTAACTAATGTTGTCCAAAACACGACCCAAGAGCAATGCGAGTATCAAGATAGGACGGTTTTTTCGTGCGTACAAGAGGACAGCCTAAAGCTAGACAAACACATTTCGTCTGGGACCTGTGTATTGAATCTCGAACAAACTGACCAACAGACAAACACTAATGACAAGTCCCCAGGGCGCATGTGCAATGTGGCTAGCGAAAATAGGGAAGAAATCCTCGCATTGACATCACCAAACTCTGCGAAAACAGCCAGTGAAAAGAGGTGCAGATCACGCTCATTGGTCCATGAAGATCAAATTCCAGCCTTCGATGTGGACAGAGAAACATTTTTTCACCGTAATTTTTTCCCCAGTAACCGTAGAGACAGTAAAAGCTTGAAGAGGCACGCTAGGCGACACTTTGGCTACTCGGATCATCCCCACGGGAACACCGACTCTCACGCAGACAAGAAGCGGCTGAAGAGAACTACAAAATATAAACTAAATAGTACCTCGCAGTGCGACGCAAACAAGGCTCTACATCAAAGAAACAATGACTCCTATATTGACGCCAGAAATCTTGAGCTGACTGTTTTCCCTGGGAAAGGTTTGAATGAGTTATTTCAGTCTGGAGAGCCCAACGACGTTCTGCAGGATAAACATTCATTGAAATTGCCTTCCGAGGAGGCTAAGTTCAAGGCCACCATCAACCCACTAACTGCAGGGAGAAAAACACCCATTTGCAGTGCCCGTGCGTTGACATGCTCTACCCACAAGCAACCGGACTCGCCTCTGAAGATTTTGGAAGACTTTTCCAAACTAAAGTTTGGCGCAGGAAGCCAAAACATGAAGCTGAAAGATCGGAGAACCGCATGTTATAACAAAATAAGGTCCAAGCTAAAACAGCTGATGTTGAACGCAGAGTCTCTGGGCGTGGTGGCCGAGTCAGGCAGTTCAGAAAAAGATGCTTCGCAGAGAGCAGACACCGATTCAAAACCCATGCAAGGCGTGGAGCACCAAGGAAGACAACTCGTTATTAACAAGATTGGGCGCATGCTTAGAAAACAGCAGAGTAAAAAACTGTGCTACCATGGAGACGTCAATGTGAGTGTTGCTGGTGATAGAAGAATAAATGTTTGGGGCAAGAGAAGCGACTCCACCCAACTTCTTCAAGCCTCGGAGCAATCTAAGATCACCAAAGCTGGCGATCCGACGAAAGAAAATCCATCTTACGAAAGTTTCATTTCCTTATGTACAAACGATGTGTTGGGTTTGTTTGACAAAATGCATTCTCAAAATTTAGAGTCGGACTCTAATCCGACCCAGGAATGTGGCCCTGACAACTTTCTTCTGAAGAACGCCGAACCATTTAGAGAGACTTCTCTTTGTAGAGACGGCGTCGTAGTTTACTACAGCCCTAGGAACGTATGCTGGCAGAAATTGGAGAACAAAGTAGCCGGGAACTCAGATGTAATCATTAAATCTGATTATCTTTTAGAGAAACAAGGGGCTTTAACAGAGATTCCTGTTACGATGGCTGGTTCTGAAAAACTTAACAGCAATAATCGAACCTGTTGTGTGAAGGGAGAAGACTCATCAAAGGATGACTTTCCAGACACGAGTTATGTACCCTTAATGCAGGCATCAACTAGTGAGAACTGTTACACGAAAAGATTTAATCACTTAATAAAGGAGAATCGAAATGAAAAATCCCAAGACAAGGGCCTTTTGGTGGAAGGTGAGTCAAAGCCTATGAAGAGATCAACGTCTGAAGTACCCTCAAGCGCTAGCACTCAGACAGATGCCCCATCAGCCGAAGCCAAAGTGGCCTGCTTGGCAGATATGTCTGTCCAGAGCACTACAGCATCTCGCACAGATGCGGATTCTGGTCAGGTTAAGCTTGTCAACACAGCTTGTCAATGCCCTAGCAAAGAGGAAAGGCTCAAGGCAAATCCTACTAGGTTATTTCTGAGCTACACAGCATCTCACACAGATGCGGAATCAGGCGAGGTTAAGTTAGTCACCACAGCTTGTCAATGCCCTAGCAAAGAGGAAAGACTCAACGCAAATCCTACTAGCCAATCGTTAAGCTACAAAGCTGAAGCTGAACTGAAGGACGGGTCTTGCCAGTGTCCCAGTATGGAGCAATTGTTCCCTCCATTACTCAGAATATCTCGTTGCGCTTCACCCAAGGGACTTGCAGAAGGTATGTTTGATGATAAAGCCCCTCAGAATCATCCACGAACAGCAAGCCTTAACAAATCTAAATCCCCAATGAAGGAAGCTACGCTCGAAAAAGAAATGGATCCACACGATGTACTGGTTAAAGATCTTTACGTTCTTCTACTCCAAAAGTTTACCTGTCACGATGATTTGAAAGCAACTCATTCAGAATTACGTGGTCGAGAAATTCACTTATCATTGAACAAAAAAGATCCCGGTTACAGAGAAACCTTAAAGAACCTCTTCTCTGTTTTGAAAGAAAGTCTTACGAAACAAGACCTAGACTTTCGTTTAAAACAAGAAACGAACCCATCTCCAGCAACTGAAATACCTCCAGCGTCACTTGGCAAAGAAGAAAACGGTCGACAAGCACTTAAACCAGAGACAGAAAATTGTCATGAGAAAACAAACTTGCATTCAAAATCTCCCAGATCCATGAACAAGGCTGCCGAAAAACAAAGTGATGACATCACGCCGATAGCGAGCAAAAACAAAATAGCATCTCAGATGAAAACTGAACAGTTTGAAAACGTGGAGAGAATGTTCCATCTAGACGATTCTACGAATAAGTACTTGTGCTGCTCAGAGCATTCATTGGAATCTTTGAAAGCAAAAGAATTAACATTTTTAATGGAAGGCTTGGCCTGGCGGAAACAAGAATCGGAACCTGACGGAAATGTTTACTGTGGGAAAACATTGGGAAAACACGAAAAAAGTCCACAAAAATGTATTACTTCCACGAAAATCAGTTCAATCAAATCTAGCCCAATAAACACTAAAGCGAGTCTCAAAATGGGGTCTATACAATCTAGCCCAGCGCAGACCAAGGGGAGTCTCAAAATCGGGTATATACAATCTAGCCTAATGCAGGCTAAAGCGAGTCTCAAAATGGGGTCTATAAAATGTAGCCCAATGCAGTCTAAGGCGGATCTCAAAATGGGGTCTATAAAATGTAGCCCAATGCAGTCTAAGGATCTCAAAATGGGGTCTATAAAATGTAGCCCAATGCAGTCGAAGGTGGATCTCAAAATGGGGTCTGTAAAATGTAGCCCAATGCAGTCTAAGGATCTCAAAATGGGGTCTATAAAATGTAGCCCAATGCAGTCTAAGGCGGATCTCAAAATGGGGTCTATAAAACGTAGCCCAATGCAGTCTAAGGCGGATATCAAAATAGGGTCTGTAAAATCTAGTCCAATGCAGATTAACCCTAAGGAAAACGTTAGAATCAACCATTCATTGACAAATGCTGACAGGGCAGCATCAAAAAACGCTCAAATAACCAAAAGACATCGTGATACTTCAGAATTTGCTAATGCGAAGGATTTCATGGCACGCAAGCAGCTTCAGCAAGTGCTGGTAACAATGAACCAGCAGCAGGAGTTATCTGAAGATGTGAAAGAGTCCCGTAGAAATATATACGAGCCGCAGCTGAAGGTGGGACTAAGCCCAAGATATCTTCAAGTGGATACATTGAAGAAATCGACAAAGAAACCCGTGGAAAGAGCTTCTTGTTTGATGAATCTTTTCCATTCGTTTTCAGAAAATTTGTCAGAAGGAACTCGAAGCGTTTGCAAGTCCATTACGAAATTGAGCGAAGCAGGCAGAACAAAAGCAGAAGAGGACATTGATGTGGAATACGTCATATCTACCGGTCTTGATTACAATTCGGACAGTTCTGACAAGTCGGTCAGCGTAAGCCACGCCATTTCGGCTACTCTTCAGCACAGTTCGATCGCTTGCAGCACGCGTGCTCACTCAAAGGGAGATGTGTCTTCCTTTATCTCTGACACTCACAGACACAATGGAGTGACTTCCGGGGCTACGCGTGCTCTTAAGCGAAGTGAGGGGGCACTACACCTTTTGCAGGCAGGTGAGGGTTTGGCAGCTAACAGACAAGACCAATACACAATAAATGATCTCGCCAAGAAGGACTTTGATTGCAGAGCTATGCCACTAGAATGTACAGGCCACGTCCGTAAATATTTACAAATCCATCGACCAGAACACAAGAAAGAAACTGAAACTCGTTTCAACTCTTGTCAGCCGTCACAAAAGTTGAACAAACAAGTCACTCCAAAAGTCACCCAAATAAAGCCAGACTTTTCGAATAACCCATCTTGTATCGAAGAAACAGACGCGCAAAAACCCAACACCAGAAAGCAAGAGTATTTGATTCAATCAAGCGAGATGGACTCTTATACATCTTTGCCGCAAGATCTAGATTCTTGCATAGAACAGACTGAGCTTAAACCACACACCGAAGGAGACTGCATCGACGAAATCACTTACGGTAAAGACCATCCTGACATTTTCTCAGACCACTTTGTTATGAACCGCAATCGCTTTTTCATGACTTCCACTTCCATATCCAGTGAGCCGTTGACCCCAGCTAACGAAAATGTCCCACAGAAACACGATCAAGTCACGAAACAGCCAGGGAAGGAACTCAAAACCAAACGCAGATCCCACTACACATCGTCTCACTCGAGGCTAGTGGCTGTGGGAGACAGCCCTTCTTTTGTCATAACTTGCAGCAAGCAAGGTCTCTCCACCACGGAGGAGTGCTTCGAAAATAACATCCAGGGGAGTTTCGAACGTCAAAAGACTCAATCAACACAGCTTGTGAACGTTAACTTTGAAAGCTCGGCCATCTCGAGAGTCCATGGTTCTGAGGAGTTCTCAAAACTCAAGCCCAACGGAAGCAGAATTCCAGGCATGAGGAGATCGAAGACCAGCGATGAGCCACCAAAGCATGAAAAGTTTGAGAGATTGACTCCAGAGTTTGAAGTAGGGTCCGGTGAAAAGGCCTCCAAAGTGTACAGAAAAACACAAAGACGTAGCGATAGGAGAATTCGCCCCAGACAAACCGACCATTCCCACTACAAATTAGATATAGAGAAAACAGTGAAATCAGATCATCAGAATGAAGGTAAGAGTGCCGAAAAGACGGCCTTTGAAGAAGTAGCTGAATACCACCCTGACAAACAGTCTCATCCGATTGATGTTCACATTTTGACCTTTGGAAGATACAGAACTGATCGGATTGACGCACAGGATGAGAGGAACGGCCAACAACCCATACGTCACATAGAGCTCAACAGTTCGAGGGATAAAAGAAATACTGCCATTCTAGAAATGCAGAAATCCCAAGGGATAATTCCCCTAGTTGTAAAAAAAACGCACCGGGAGAAGCCTTTAATATTGGAGACGCCTTTCCCGAACATGTCAATACTAAGAGAAGACTGCTTGCCCAAATCTTTTACTTCCAAACTTCCACAGTATTCTAGCGCAGAACTAGAGCTTAGATTCCAGGGAATGTTAAAATCGACCACACGTTCTTCCCGCAGGCACCAAGAGCTATGCGCGTGGACTATATCGCCCATAAAAAAGACACCAGGGTCCCTCCAGCATAAGAAAATCATGTCCGTGTCTTCTGTTCCTGCTCGGCCCGTGGTCCACAAACCCAATCTGTTTCAAAAAATGTATCTTCACAGACAGCGCAAAGACCGTAGGCGAGCGCATGCGGAAGGACTAAGTCATAATGAAGTTCACGCATCTCGATCTAAACTCAATAAAAAGCGTCTTGGCACCCGGAGTTCAGCACCGCCCATGTTCCTAAATAACTTTACATTTGCGAATAATGCCACACTAAGACATAAAGAGGCTGATATTGTAGCTGAGTTTGATCTAAACAGTTCTAATGTACAGGAACATGTATCCCAACCAGAGAGCATGAACACATTGCGTGATAGCAAAGAGCGAACCCTTTTTAGTACAGCTGCAGAACCCAAGAGAATTCGTTCCACGCACAAAATAGGCAAAAATAAGACTGAAGGAAAAAAAGACACAGATCAAGAAGTTGCATCAAACGAATGTAAAGAAACATGTCTGCGGACAGGCGACAAACTTGAACATAGGAGTGGCTCAGTAAAAATGAAAATTGATTCACCGTCTCTCATCAAATGTAAAGAAGAACGAAAGATCCCCTGCAAAGCTCACAGGCTGAAGAAAAAGAAGCCTCAAGGTGTTTCAGAAATAAAGCTAGTTCCTGAAATGGGAGAAAACTCAACGCTAGATTCAGTGGGTCGCTATCAAGATGTTGAGATCATTTTGGGGAAAGATATTCCGTATGAAGAGTTCGCCACCAGTTTCGTGTCTGGAATTCACCATCAGTTAAACCATACCCAAGCTAGTGAGGAAAAAAGGAACGATCCTTTAAAATGCGAAGTGCAGTTGGTTATAGACAAAATCTTCGGCAACGAGCCTGATGTGAGGTTCCAGGACAAAGTTAAATCGTTCGCGAAGGAGACGTCTCTTCACGTTCACGTTCCAAGCGCTAGGCCCAAGGAGGCACGGCATGACGCCAAGTCTAGCAAAGCTTTAATCAGCCAAGATTACACAATAGAGCTGAATACGTGTAGTTCTCACGGTGGGCGCCATGGAGGATACCCCTTTCAAACACGCGGATGCTCAAGGCTGAATCAAAAACAAACTTTCTGCAGACAGCCAATAAGAAATAGGGCATCTAAAGAAAATGCCGAGAACTGCCAGGGTGACGGTCTCACCAAAACAGAAGGTTTAACCGATAAACTCATTTCCAGACACATCCTTGGCGTTTCGGAAAGAAATTCTCTGAACATAGTCACTGATTCGATAGTGAACAAGACCCACAGGCAGCAATGTCTAGAGAAACCCAACTGGCAGTCTGGCTACAATACCGCCACAAAGTCCATCAGCGACAGTGTGATCTCTGTACCATCGCCAACGCCGCACACGGCTCGTAAAGTACCACACCATCACCTAATTAACAAGCTTCACGTAAAGGACAATAAAGAAAGATATGTGGCTTCCAGCAGCAAAACCAGCTTACGAAAATCTCGTAAAGCTGTCCTCGCTGACGTAAACACCAAGAAAGACATAAACCGGCCTGTGGGCTCAGTTGGTGGTCTAGGTGGTACAAAGTTCGGACCCTTTCTCAGAAAAATCCCTTTGGAACTCTTTACTATTAGCAAACCGGATAACTATACACTAGATAAAGTTACCAAAGTCAACAATACTTTAGCAAACATCGTTTCGTCTCCCTTCTATGTACGAAATAGAATCAATAATGATAAAGATTTTGAACCCAATGACCAGGTAAGATTGGTGGATAAACAAGCTGTTGGTGCAATGTCAAAACCTGAGGCTCATCCGACTAAACCGTTGTTAACCAAAGCTTCAACCCTGAGCCGTCACGAAAAAATGCATGAAGATAAATCTAAAAATATTTTGGATGGTAAAGCTCACACCACGAACGACCAATGCCAACGAGCCAACCAGATGAAAAATAAGCGACCAGCTGCCAGTCTTCATAGCTCTTTAGCAGTTAAAAGTAGCAAACGTCTTTACGATGTTTTGTTGGAAAAGGAGCGAGAACGTTTCGAGCCCGAGATCCTGCCTGCTGCGAAGGTTCTAGAGAAGAAGCAACCAGTCAAAACATTCAACAGTAGAAACGAGCGAATTTGTAGGAAAATCCCGGAGGAGATTTCAAAGCCCGAAGTATTACTCAGTCAAAGGTACGTACCTAACTTAATACCGTTTGCGGAGAGCACCACAAGCTCTGATAAAACTACCACTGTGGACTCCCGAACACAAGCTGCCTCATCAGAGCTGCCCTCGTTAATCGAAACACAAATGAAGCAAGAGTTACCCATCTGTGGACGTGCGTCGGAGTTCAAAGGTCTCAGCGAAGAGAATACTGTTTGCAATGTTGGTGACAGCTATGACGGTAGCCTAGGAACAACCCAAGAAGAGCACATGCCAAAAACCTCAGATGTCGGCAATCTTTGTTCTTTACAAAAGCAGCATCGAGAAGACCAGGTTCTTCCCCAACAAGGAAGATCAGCACTATCCCCACTTCCTCCTGATAAAGTTAGCCAGATCACTCAAATCATTCAAGATATCATACATAAGAATCTCCTTAAACAAAACTTGAGTGAAATACCTAAGCTTGAAGGACCAGCTGCTCCACATGTTACGGCTGATGGCCCAACGCAAGCCAAGGATTCAGAAGAAAAAACAGATTCTCACCTTGCTTGTACAATCTCCATTCCGCCAATATTCAGCCAAAGTTTGCAGCACCAATCGGAAGCCAAGACCAACGCAAACATAGACGTGCAGGAGGTTTCATCGAAAAGAACGTCAACATTGTCTGATGCAGTGTCACAACTGCACAGCAAAACTCTTGACAATGCTTTAGTTCCGCCAGATCCAACTCATACGCGTGGATCAGATAAAGATGAAGTACAACTAAAGCATTCTCTAGGAAAAGGTAACAGTTTACAAGAATCATCAGAAAAAGATAGCATTACCAAAGAAAAGCCGTCCGGAAAATGCCTACAGTTGTCGGACGTAAACAAAGTCGCCTATGATCCACATAAAGAAACACACACGATACAAGAAGCTAGGACTGAACTTAAAGATACGCCTTCCAGTGATGGGACTTCCAATGAGATGGTCGAGGATCAAACCCAGGACATACCAACCCAAAGCAATAGTTTGAAGTTGCAAGACAAGACTCCAGCTTGTAGTAAAGTTGCAAAGGAGACTGAGTATTGCACCGTTTCATCCCAGTGTGAGACTTGTCACGTCGTCATGACAGAGGAGCCGGATAATTCAGAAATACAAATACCGAGAGAGTTTAAACTGAAGGCGCCTTGCTCATTTTACACTGAAGCTAGCAACGTGAGTGTCACGCTTGACCCATTCAACAAGAGCGGGGAGCAGAAAAAGTATGTCATGCTGACCGTGCCACGAGTGGGCGCTGCGCCCCAGTACGACCTGATCGTCGAAGCAAACACTGACGACGAGGGCCCTCCCAAAATTGTAGCAGAAAATGGCTACGTCAGTGTAAGCTTTGGTAAAGTCACTCCCTGTGAGGTTGCTGAAGAAGAGTCAGCCACAGAAGAGAACGACACGCCCGTGATGGGGAACTCGAACGATGCGGAGTCAACAGTAGAAGAGCAGTTAGCAGAGTCACCCAAAGCTCAATCAGATATTGATGACAACACCGCTCCGCGGTTATTTTTAGGCTCTTGTCCAGGACCGAAAGAAAGCCCAGACGTACTTGCAAGGTCTCTGTACACTAATCTGAATGAAAATTTACACTTCCACAAACTCCATGGGAGTCCGGAAACCTTGTACACTCCTCAATCATCAACACCTATATTTGAAAAGCTCAAGGGAACTCAACATTCGAAGCCCTCTCACGCGAGCCCCTTACGAGCCAACACCACATACACTAGTTTCACAACAGATGCCGCTGAAATGGAAACAGATTATACTTATAATGTAAATACCCCGAGACGTGACTCGTACACGACAAGTGCTGCTCGACAAAGTGATTTGCCATCTCCCTACAGCACTTTAAAATATGAGGGACATTATAAGCCGAGATCCAGGAGGTTCAACGACACCCAATCTCTTACGCATTTGAAGACAACGTTCCTGCTTCAAAGTGAACCGCCAGGACTGCGAAGCTTTTTACAAAAACAAGACGAGTGGTTTAATTCAATGGGAGTTCCAGAGTCCTCCACAAAATGGCATTCACGGACAGAAGCTGATGAGACTCAATTTGCGAAAGACTCTTCTGTACTTCAAGATCGTAACAACTTGACTGAACCAGAGCCTGGAAGGCAGAAAACAAAAGACATTTTACTTGAAAGATCTGGAACGACCAGCACTGCAGACGACAGAAGCAGACCAGTAGATGGCAGCAGTGTCAGAGGTAGACCGATGAACGATGAAGTGAACAAATCTATTTACAACAATCATGCTGGTTATATCAGAAATAAATGTTCAGATCCCGACATGAGTCGAACCAAAGCTACACCTTCGGGATTAAGCCGACTTTACGTCAGAGAAACAGGAAAGGATAATTTAAGCTATATAGGCATCTCCCTGGGGCAGATGAAAGATAATATTGACACAGCCCCGTCAAGACACAGCCCCCAGTTGAGAACTACTGACATCGACAGAGGACAGTTTAATACTGCTCTAGACAGTTCAAATATCAGAGGTATTGTCCACGAGATCGATCGAACCTTTCAAAGAAACATTCCCGAAAGAGCCGCTTTTGTAAGAGAGTCAGCTGTCGGCAGAGGCCGCATGAAAGATGGAAGCTTTGACAGAGCTTACCTCAACGAAAAAGATAGCCTCCAAAACAAAGGTATTACTCGAGCACACACAAGAAATGTTGAAGGAACATATGTCAAAGATAATACTATTGATAACTCCCAAATTAGAGACATGGGTAAAGAAAGCATACTAGAAAGAAATTCTATCATTGACAGAGCTCAGCCTCGAGAGCTGGGTCTAACTAAAACCTTTGTGCGAGATGCAACTATCGACAGAAACCATTTGACTAGTACTGCTGTAGATAGGTCGATAGTTTCAGAAACTCATCAGGCCAGACTAGGCTCTACTGTTAATGATGTAAACAATATTTATATAAGGGAGCCGGATACTATAAAGCCCACTGCAAGTTACTTGTCTGGCACTGGGAGATACCCATTGTCCACTTCCCCAGACCTATCGACCTATCCTAGTCGATCCAATTATTTATCGACTGGGACTATACAAGCAAGCAGTCAACAGATGTCAGGTAGCGGTCAGACAGATAATGCCCATCCATCTTTACCAAGCCAAGAGACTCCATTGAAATATTCTTTGGCCATTCGGATTAATGCCCCAACAAAATTTCAATCTCAGCTACAACGAGAAGTTTCAGCCGAACCGTTCAGATCTAGTTCTGTAGATTCAGACATTCAATTAAAGCCTCAGTATCCCCTGAAGAGTTTTGATCCGCGCACCAATAAGCACGAGTTTTGGAAACGGCCTTTTGCCAAAAACGAATTATCTAGCCATGATAAATTCATCCCGAAAAAACGTTTTAAGGAAATCTTTAGCGGAGATTCGGTAACTGTCAATACCGCGTCTAAGACTGGATTACCTAAAAACATCCCAGATTATCAGGCTTTCAGTGCAAGTCGAGAAAATAGCAGCCCAGAAGACTCGAGAATACGCGATCATGGCCGGCAGTTCACTACTCTGCCATCACGTGACAAGAGAGGTCGCCGATCGTACAACGAATCATCTCTGTCTGATGACTGTTCGGAGCTGGAGTCCCCGAATCGAATCGAGATTATCGGTGCAGCAACAAAAGGGTTTAATCGAGCATGGGCGGGGAAAAGCCTAACAGAGAAGCGAGTAGTTAAAAGAGACTCATCTGGAGAGAGCACTGCATCCGAGGATAATCTTTCTTATGACTCCGTCTCTTTGAATCAGAAGTCCTCTGAAGATTTTTTCAGGCAAAAGAAGGTATCGAGTGAGACTGACGACATTCTCTCGGACGGTTTCAATCAAGGACGCATTTCTCTCAAGGAGAAAGAGCATCGCGTGTTGTCGAGGCTTGTAGGATCAAACGTTAGTCATCAGGTGGGGGCGCAACGGAGCTCAAGTCAAACAGAAAAGTTTTTGAGCTCATCTCGTCCTGTGTCAAGCCCGGACCCCTCTCGACATTTTTTTGAGAGACCAAAAGATTTCCAGGCTGCAGGTGAAGAGGCCAGCAAGATAACGTTCAATGAGAGAGCCCACTTTGGCGCTGCTAAAGGAATTGAGACTCGAAGCATATCTAGAGAATTTTCAGATTCGGAAGTATCGTCCCCAGATAAGACTTATTTTGCGAGGAAGCCGTATCTGAAACGTCTTGAACTAACATCTTATCGGGACACAGCTTTGAATCGCATTCCTTACCATGACAATCTGTACGTAGACTCTGAAGGGATTGCCCTAGAAAGTTGTTACAATGATGTTGAGAACAAGACAGAAAAGCAAACTTCTTACATGCCTTTATCCGATTACTCTTCTGAAGACATGTCGCCTAGAACTTATCCTAAGCAGAGGTACCAACTCACTACCACTACAGAGAAGAATGCCAACCAATCAGACAGTGAAGATAACATTTCATCTGACAGTGAGAAAGCGTCTTCAGAGAACTCAGAGGTTGATCTACGGTCACGGTTTTCGCCGACGGGCATCGGTGTCAGAGCCATTGACTGTCCTCTAAACACTTTAATTCACCAGAGAGATGCTCCAACGTATAACAGTTATGGGCGTTCGGAAGTTTCCACAAATGCTTCTTACAAGATTGGCAAATCTCGCGACACAGCGTCTCCGAGCCCTAACGGCAGTGATGGAAACGCCTCGAGTCCGAGGCGAACCCCTCACAGCAGTCTTGCCAGCAGCAAAAGCCCTCGGGCCGGGCTTTATCGAGTGAGGTTCTCGGACGAAGTCCAGCAGTTCGACATCCCCCACGTGAACAGAGAATACAGCAGGATGAAAAGGAGAGCACCACATTCAAGGTGCTTCGAAGAGAAACACTTCAATCATAGACCTCATGCAAGGCTAGATACTCAAGATTTATCCCACAGCCATAACGAGGAGTCGCCAGATGAACAGCCCCCGGAGTGCTCTGATAAAGATAATGCTCCCTTAAAGACTTGGCATCCTAACCCACCCATCACTAAAATACCGGACCCTAACACAGAAAGTAAAGACCCTAGCCATTTTCAGGAAGCTGAAGAGGATAATGAGGCGCCTACAGAAACACGCGCTCCATCAAATAAAACGACGAAAAAACGCCATTCCAGTCTGCACCGGGAAAAGGGGGAAAGCACCTCCCAGGGTCACGATTGGGTGGACTCTGGATACAGTACCATTAGCACGCCGAACGATTTCTCTGGAATTTCCGAGTGGGACATTGCTATTCAGAAAAAATTGGAGATGCGTCGAGAGCAGTTAAAAACAAACCCCTCACAATCCTTATCGACGAAACGAAATATCTAACTTCGCATCAGATTGAAATACACTGTCCTTGTTGGTATTGAACTGATGCTTTAAGTTTTTTAAAATATAGAATACGTTCAACAGTAATTCATCTCCATCTCCATATTGAGATCAATCTATTCATATTAACATAATATAATCTAAATGTATAGTTATCAACGAGCATTACTTTCTATTGAAATAGGATAAAATAATAACAATAAAAGACAAATATTTAATGAATGTTAAATGAGATTGGTGGAGTGTTGAATTTGCCAGTGAGCAGGAACCTATTCTCAAGCGATCGTGCTACATTGCTACTGTGTAGTTAAGTTTACATGGAATATCCTGATCAGTGACGATATTTTAACTCTTCATTCAAAGACATTGAAGAGTTCCGCTTCTCTAACTTAATTGGAAAAGAAGTACTTCGACGATGCGATTGTGAAACGGCTTTGTAACAAAAAACTGCGATTCTGAAACGGGGGAACATAACTCCTTATTAATGCATTGTATATCGATCTAATGTTGTATATATGTTATATATAACTGTATTATCTATATAATTGTTTGAAGATGAAATTAGACAATGGTTATAACTAAGAACTGTTTTTATTGGCACGCTTGCATATCGATAAGCGGTTGTGTAAGACAAACAGACATTTGACACAATGTGTGGGAAGACTTTATTTTAAAAGGAACAGACAATATTTGTATAACTTTTACGCGCGTGTGTATGAGCGTGTGTTTGTATGCCTTTTGATAGAATATAATTATACATTTTTAAATAGATTACCTATGGACTTTTTACATAACGTTTGATAAGGGAAGTAATACATGTTTTAGACGACAAGAAAAATAAATTGAGTTGTGTACCTTTGTATGTTGTTGATGAAGAGCAGTGTGGTCTGAGTTTTGTCAAATTTCTTATTCTCTTTCTTGTTCTCTCTGCCCAGTCAACCCCCTACTGGTTAAGAATCTCCTCTTTACTAATTAAACATGTAAAATAGTAAAGTTCCTCTTTCAGACCTTGCGATGATGTAAAGTTCATCTGTTTCTTTGGCCAACGATTTACAATTGAAAATGATTGAAATATAGGATTGACCTTTGTGGATCGATGGAATAGCACGATCAATGTCCTTTTTTAAAAATCAATTGAGGATTTAACCTTATCAATTTTATTCAATTTTGTCTTTTCCTTTTATAGATTGAAATTTAGATCGTTAACCACGCCCCACCCATACCAAAGAGATGCTAGAGTACCAAATTTTGGTATTTTTTTAAAACTCACTGTCTGTCTGGTACAAATGTTTGAACAAGTTATTTCACCCACATCCATGCTCGGATCAAGTTGAAACTTTCCACAATTAAATGTTGTACCTAACAAACACGAATCAATCAAAACAACCAATTAGTTAATGCATTACTAGTAATTAATTAGTTCGTCTGGTATCGAAAATAGGAAATCAATATTACTCATTGAGAGATAGCTGTAGATGTGGAGTTACTCCTCTTATTACGTTCTTTACACTTTTTTTTCTCCAACTTCCCATTCTCGGATCATGTGGAGATTTTGCATAATTATTCACAGTCGATGACAATACATGAATCAAATGAAAAAAATTAATCAATTAATAAATCAAATTGTGATAATTAATTAATTTTGTTTTATCTAAAAAAAAGGGAGCTTATTCCTGAAGTATTGAGATATAGTACTTTTATTTTGTGTTTGTGTGTGTGTGTGTGTTTCTTTCCATTAGAAAGATTTAAAAAGAAAATATTTTGTTTGTTTGCTTTAATCAAGATGTCACCGCGTTTCACATTTTGTTGTCGTAATTTCATCACTATAGGGATTTCCCGAAGGCGCAATGGCTGAGCGGAACAACGCTGGCTTCCGAACCGGGGGGGGGGGGGGGTTGTCCTGGTGAAGACTGGGATTTTTTATTTCAGGATCTTTGCGCGCCCCTGAGTCCACCCAGCTCTATTGGGTACCTGACATTAGTTGGGGAAAAGTCAAGGCGGTTGGTCGTTGTGCTGGCCACATGACACCCTCGTTAACCTTAGGCCACAGAAACAGATGACCTTTACATCATCTGCCCCTATAGATCGCAAGGTCTGAAAGGGGAGCTCTACTTTACTAGCATAGCGATTTCCTGACAGTTTTTCACTTACCTCCCACGTCTGCTGAGTTCCTCAGACTCACGGATATCACGGATTTGTTCCCTTATAAATATTAATAAGATGTCGTGTTTTTGTCTGTCCTCGCCAGATCCAAGGTTTAGCAAGGAGTGGTGGGTCGAGTTTCTCGCCCTTCTGCCGTACCGCAAAGTCGGCCCACTTCGCATGTCAACGGTGGGCTACTTCACTCTGGTGTTGTCAGTTACGCTGGTCGCCTATGTCTCCGTGGGCCTGTACAACTGTGGCGGGAGCGATTATGATTACTTCTGCGAGGACAACGATGTCGGCTGCTTTGTCCGGGCCAGTAATAACAAGGCGCCCAATAACCCTTATTATTAACCCCTCCTTCACCCCTCTCTCTCTCTCCCCACGCCATTCAAACACCCAAGCGTGACATCTACGCAGGTAACTGAAATGACATGACGTCATTTCCAACATTTACATTTTAATTTCTTACTCTCGACACTATCATCAATAAACAGACTTAAAGAATGATCGGAGTTGTGTTTCTTGTGTTCGTTCCCGCCTCATTGTTAAATGTCATTTGAAATAGCAGCCGATTAAATGACCATGAAGAGATCGGACGCCATTTTATGATGACGTAGGCGGCGGAAAGAGAATCTTTACAGACCACCGGCAGACAACGGTCATGTCTTCGCTGGATGTGGCATAATATGTAGGTCACTGCTAGGACTATTCATCCACGTGAAATACTGCATTCCTCCCTAATTTAGAACACCAAGAGAAATCTTATTAATCTTCTTCTTATTATGATGTAATATTTAAAGGCGCGTAACTCCTGTACCACAAAGTTGATACCTATTTAAATGAATTAAATCCCTTTCTATATTTTAACAGAATTGTAGCTCATCGTCCACGACCTTTAGTTTATCCGCCTATTCAAATCTATTATAATGATGAATACTAAATTAAGTTGCATTCGCAAATGTTCGGGTTCTGGGTTTTATTAATATGATAAACTTTAAACTATTACTACAGACAATTCGCAATATTAGGCCTACCTCTTCTATTCCCAATATTTTGCTGCTAAGTAATTTGGCTAATTCTTTTAAAATAAGACACAATCACACACACGAAAATACATAACAATAATAATAATATTGATAATAAGGCTTGTCTTCTAGTCAGAAGATTAGTGAGGAATACAGTATTTCCCGTGGCTGCGCAGCCCAGCTGTGACCTACATATTTTGCCACATCCAGGGCAAGCATAACCATTGTCCGCAGGTGGTCGATTTAGATTTTCTTTTCGTCGTCTGCGTTTGTCCTCGGCAGCAGATTTTCTTTTGGTCTCAAATGTGTATCCCGCGGCCTTCGTGAGTGACCTCCAGCTGTCTCGTTCCGACGCCGCATGCAGCCAGGTGCTCTCTTCTACGTAAGCCAAGGAAAGTTGACGCCTTAGCTGGTCTTTGAAACCAGGGGGAGAAAGAAGGGGGTATCTCCGTATATAATACTGTGATCATTTTTTTAAAGCAACACATTAGCTACTGTGCCAGAGAATCGCTTAGGAAAATAAAAGGTTTTATAGTTATCTATTGTTAGCTTCAAACTTCAAAGCAGCGACCTACAAAGTATTAGGTGGTGTAATTCAACTTATACCACCACTCCATTCAAGTACAATTTCTTTCCTTTGATCAATACCAAACAAAATAATTAATTACCAAAATTAATTAACTAATAAGTTTATTTAAAAAAAAATTGATTCTTGTGTTGTGTTATGACATGATTAGGAATATGTTATTTGTTTCGGGAATAAGGGGAAAGTTTTACTTAGCGACAAATGACGTGACAGATCTTTAAAAAACAAGAACGCTCTTAGTGACGCTAGAAAGAGGATGCTTTGTGTAGAGCATTAGAATAGAGATACGAATGTACGGACATAGCTGACATCGGACGATTCCCTTCTTAGTTATTAAATGTATTTGTAAACAGCATCAGCGTCGACTACCTATTTTGATTGTTTCGGCTTTTCGCCGGTGTTACTGAAGTAGTTTTGAGTTCGGTATTACCTCCAGCCAGACGTAGATCTACACTAGATATATCTACAAGCATCACCACCGCGCGGAAGCCTGAACAACGTGGCGACCCCCGACTCGGAGCTTACTGGCAGCAACATCAAGAAGAATAGAAGCCCTCTGTTAGGAGGAGGCAGAAGTTAACGTCATCGGCCTAGTCTGCAGCTAGACCCTGATTATACAGCCACGTCGGCGAAGGAAAGCCAGTGAGATCCTGGACTCGTAGAACTAGGAGGTAACGAAATATAGATCTAGATCTACAGTTGTGATTTGTAAATGCCCATACTTGTGGCATCGTATTGAAGCTTGTATCGAGAAGGCTACAGTTTTGTGGAGGGAAGAAAACCGTCCTGTCGATTCCGTACTGAAGAGATATCGCCTGCCCGGCATAGTGAGAACAAACGTGAAGGTCACCTCTGCAAGGCCAAGATCGACCGTTGGGGTCACGTCAAAGAACTTTTGACGTAGGAGACATCTTACTGCCTACGGCACTTAAGTACAGTAGTGCTAATTTGATCTACAGCTCGGCTGAATTCTGTGCTACACGTTAGATAGCCAGATAGCCGGTAGTTTAGCACTGGACTTTGACTTTGTCGCTGTGTCAATAGTTGGACCGTTCCAGGCTCACTTTGGACAGACGACCACCTGGAACCACCGTACCTGCGTCGGAACCAGCAGCCGGAACCAGACTCTACGCCACTGACGAACCGGAGCCAGACGACAGATCACCGTGAACACCAGAACCAGACGCCGTACCACCGAAGAACCGGAGCCATTGCAGACCAGTACTGAAGGACCGTGGAGAGCCGAAACGTTTGTTGTTCTTGTCTCACCGCTAGGGAAGACATCGCCGTGAGCCTTGCCGCCGGGACAGACATTAGCGTAGGAAGAGTGGACCCGAGACTGACTGTGGAGTTATCGCCGCTTCTTATACAGATAAGTCAAGTGTTATTTAACTACTTTCTCCTTAGAATAATTAGAGTCTGTAGGGAAGTGACCACTCGCTAGATTATCACTACCAGGTTAAATCGTGGTGGATTGAGGATATCCTTAAAATTAGGTGTAATCTAGCAAGAGGTCCATATATACGTTTAGCTGTTAATGCGTCCTGTATGTGAGTGTGAATCATTTAGTTAAGCATTTGTTAGTAACGTCATGTATTAATTGTTTGCAATACTCCCGTCTTAAGTCTTACTGTCAGACGAAAGTCTCATTCATTAGAACTAGATCTATAGTTTGGTGTTTATCGTATTTAAGTTTATTTTCATAGTTTATTTGTATGAGTTGTAAGTTATATACACTCCTGGCTGTGAAAGCAGGTAAGAAGTAACTAAGATCTAGCGTAATCTAGACTAGATCTGGGGAACAATCGAGGTGAAGCCTGATTGCCCAGTTGTAATTTTAGTATTTGTAAATAGACAGGTTGGTCTATTTACCGGCCACTAGTGTTGAGTAACACGTTGCCGGTTGAGTGTGAGTGTGTCGCACAGCGTATTCAGTCGGGTCAAAGTGTAGCCTACACACTTGTACCAAGGATACTAAGTGTATCTTGAGAAAGGGTAGAAGTGGTTATTAGTCTAAGTTGGTTGTTAGACGCCAAGGGTTTTGTTTGTTGGTATAAGAGGTACCATAAAGTAGGATAAAGTAACAAATAAGGAATATGGCAACTACTTCAGGTTACGACCTAGAAGAATTTAGAAAAAAGCTAATTCATGAAGCCAAGACAGAATTGGAACTGCGAGGCAAAGAACTAACTGCATATGTGCAGCAGATGGTGGCGGCGGAAGCAGAACGCTTGGAGAGAGAGAAAGCTAGAGGCAGAGAAAAGGAAAAAGAAGAAGCAGATCGCATAGAGCGGGAAAAGGTTAGAGAGGCGGAACGTGTAGAGAGGAAGAAGAAAGAAGAGGCGGACAGAAAAGTGAGAATTCAAGTTGAGCAGATGAGGATAGAGGCTGGTGTAAGTGTGCCCATCGAAGGGAACAGCAACAATAGTGCCAACATAGAAAGCCATAGTAGCGCCGCATGGATGAAAAAGAAAATACAACCTTTTGCGGAAGACAAGGACGACATCGGCGACTATCTGAAACGCTTTGAAATTAAACTAGCAAAGTTTAATGTCCAAGAGAGGGAGTGGTCCGAAATCTTGTTGGACTTCGTACATGGGAAAGCCCTCACGATTTGCCAGAACCACGACCACTCGATGCAAAACAGCTATCAGGTGCTAAAGAAGGAACTGCTAAATGCATACGGGCACAACGCGGCAACATTCCGAAAGAAGTATTACGAAAACACTCCATCCAGCCAAGTTGATCCACAAACAACTATCAACGCCGAGAAGGACTTCTTCACTAAATGGCTCGGATTCGAGAATGTGGAGAACACCTACGAGGGGTTGAGGAACTTTATTCTGATTGACAATTTCATCAATAAGTGCGACCCTCAGCTACAGTCTTTTATAAAAGAAAGAAACCCTAAGATAATTGAAGACTTGGTAGAAATTATTAGGATCTTTAAGAATGCTTATCCAAACAACCCACTTTCAGTTAGAGACCACAAAAAAGTTATTGACCTGGTAAATTATGTAAAGGGAAATGATAGCAATGATAGGGAGTATTGTAGAAGGAATGATGTTAGTGATAGGGACACCTATGGTAGGAGAAATGGTAGGTCCAGGGAACGTGGGAACAATAGTCGGGATAGTTATGATGGCTTAAAGGATAGATCCTGGGAAAATGAAAACAATGGCAGGGAAAGTTATGATAGGAGAATAGATAGACCTCAAGCGGGTGATAGAAACCTTAATGAGGGTACATGTTTTAACTGTCAGGAAAAGGGACACATGGCATACCAGTGTAAGAAACATAGGGGGAATAGAGCTGGCAATATGAATACACAGGATAATAGTGGCACTAGTGATAGGAGAAGTAATCAAGGAAATCGTAGACAAGAGAGGGATAATCGGCCACCAGATAGGGTTAATTTTGTAAGGAGCATCCAAGACAGGGATCGTGATAGTAGGGATAGTGAACCAGATGAAGAAATTAACTACGTTGATTGTGGGGAAGGTAGGTTTAAATTATATCCGGGCATGATAAATAATAAACAGATAAAGGTGATCCGGGACACAGCTAGCAGTACACTCGCGGTTAGAGGGGGATTAGTTAAGTCCAAGGATTATTTAGGCTATACCAAATCAGTCAGATTGGCAGACGGCGCAGTTAAGAGGTTCGAAGCATGCAAAGTGTTCCTTCGATCGCCATTGTATACAGGGTATTGTGAAGGGGTAGCCTTGCCGAGGTTATCTAGAGATATTTTACTTGGAAATGTAGCAGGTGTCAGAGCCGCTTCTGATAAACAGGTTAGAAGTTGGAAAAGCAGATATGGCAACAGGAGGCGAAACAAACCTAGAAAGGACAGAATTTGTTTTAACTGCCATAAACAGGGGCACATCGCTAAAGACTGTTGGAGTAGGGCAGAACAGTCTGAACAGAAGATTGCGAGTTCGGATAGGAGGCACAGGTCTATATCCGATGACTGTGGTAGCGGTAATCGCAAGGCATACCAAGGTAGAAGGCCGCACGCGGGCTATAGTGGTGTAAGAAGAGATGTTAACTCCAGTTGGAGAGAACAAATGTATGGGTCGTGTAGATAGCCTGTGAAACATAACACTATACAACCGTAGTGTGTAAATAAGTTGATTGGTTTGATATTTGAAGTGTTTATTCTTAATTAATTGACTTACCTAGTAGTCATAGCTAGGCAGTTATTATGTTGTTGTAGTATTAGTTAGTATTAGATTGACTCATGTTAGTTATTTATTATGTATGAATATTAATATGTATGAATTGTATGTATGGAGGTATGAATAGATAAGGCATTTATAAGGCGACGAGGTATTGATACCAAGGGAAAGTAAGTTTTATAAGTTATTCCTTGTTGTTGATCATGATCATACATCAGTAAAGAGTTAGGTCGCGCTGGGACAAGTAAGTGGAGAGAGGAAATAAAATACACTTGTAAATGCCAGAACGAACGTCAGGTGTATAGTGGGAGAACGATTATTGATAAATGTCGATTTGTCATATTAGGTAAAATGTCTGTCCTGACGTGTGAGGGAAAGTGGTAGAACCTCTGGAATGTGATGTGATAAAGTATGGATATACGGACTATGTCGGCGGTCACCTATGGCACATCACATTGGACAGTATCACTTTGTGACATTTGAGGGAAATAGGTGTTCAGATCAACTTGAGTTTGGGACAATGATGAAGAAGTTGAAACCGAAATCAAGACTCAAGTTGTGTTGTCTTTTATGTTTCCCTACATTTTGGCCCTTTCACAGTGTAAGACTAAGACAGTAGATAAAAAATTGACTGACAATTTTTTTAGCGGGAGGGGGAGGAGTTGTTATGACATGATTAGGAATATGTTATTTGTTTCGGGAATAAGGGGAAAGTTTTACTTAGCGACAAATGACGTGACAGATCTTTAAAAAACAAGAACGCTCTTAGTGACGCTAGAAAGAGGATGCTTTGTGTAGAGCATTAGAATAGAGATACGAATGTACGGACATAGCTGACATCGGACGATTCCCTTCTTAGTTATTAAATGTATTTGTAAACAGCATCAGCGTCGACTACCTATTTTGATTGTTTCGGCTTTTCGCCGGTGTTACTGAAGTAGTTTTGAGTTCGGTATTACCTCCAGCCAGACGTAGATCTACACTAGATATATCTACAAGCATCACCACCGCGCGGAAGCCTGAACAGTTGACAGGTAAAAGAAATAATTGTGCAAAAATTTCAGCTTGATCCGAGATTTTGTGTGGGAGAAATAACATGTACAAACTTTTACCAGACAGACAGATAAGGAGTTAATTTAAGCTTTGTAATAATTGGCCTACAGATCCGACTTACAAGACAATGCGCAAAATGTTCCTGAGCGTCTATTTATCTTTTTAACTTTTGTATGAATAGAGCTTCTGAACTTCTGTACAAGATAAAGATTGTCTAGACCAACTGTAATTTTAGAAGATAATATTTCCGAAACTAATAACGTTCAAACTAGAGTTTACGGGATACGTGCCCTGCCCAGCGTAGCTGTCGGACCATAAGAAGCCCCTCTATACCGGCGTTCGCAAGTGAGCCCTTTGTAACTCAATCTCGTCCATACGAGCTAGTTTATGTGGAGACATATTCTCTCCCATGTTAAATGTTGCTGGTTGTTAAATAGGATGATGACGATGTAACAGACAATCAAATAAAAGAATAAGATAGAACTGCCTCGTTTTAATTATCGACTATTTATTTCAAGAGAAGGGGAACAGTCCAAAGTGGCTAGACCTTGTCCCAAGCAATACTGAAGCGGATCCCTTATCCGTTGCTCGGTCTCTGGCTATTTCCATTCTAGGTTTTTAATGCACTGTCACGGAAATTGACGGAAATCTCCGACTTCTGCGCGTCAAACTATAGAGTAATTACATTTCAAAGCGGGTACATTTGGAGGCGTGAGTAGGTTGGGCTTAGTATTACAGACCGAATTCGTGACGTCACAAAAGGAAATCACCTTAAAAGAAAAACACTAAAATTAAATTTAGCTAGTTGAATATTAAATTCATTGGAAAAAACAAAAAAATAGCAAGATAGACAAACTCAAAATCGGCCCCCGAGGTGGTACACCCAGGTAGGTAAAAAGACAGGTATCAACATTTTCAGAAAAAACATCAGAATTAAATTCTATCAAAGACAAATGACAGAGAAGATTGGGAAAAGAAGGTTGGCAGATCTTGTGTGGTGCCCCATCAATTCACGTGATAATATAAAAACCCTTTTATTAATTGTTGTTTTAAATTATGTCCAACTTATATGCATACTAAATAGATTTTTTTCTCTTAAAAAAATAGTAAACATTATTTTTGGGTAAATGTTGTAGTTAGTAGAACAGAACTTACTTTACTTAGCAATACAAAATTTAAAAAATAAAACCATTTATATAAATGTGTTTGAAATATGTTTAATTTTTCCTCCCTACTAAAGAGCCTCCCGTATTTGTTAATATTAAAATTGAATAGTCGTAAAAGTGGTGTACTTTTATTAAAAAAACAAAAACGGCTTCAATAAGTGATTTAAAAAATTAGATTTTTCGCTTTTAGAAAAGAAAAAAATAGCCGTTGCATCAGAACTTTGAATGGAATAAAATATGATGTCGGATTTTCAATATCTTTTCTAGTTACGAGATCTAAACGGGACGGACAGACGGACAGACATTTCACACACAAGTAATAGCGTCTTTTTCACTTTCGGGGGTCGCTAAAAATGACACTTTGGTGGGCGTCTACATACGACAAAACATTAAAATCTCGTTACGATTTATATCCTGCTATTAACTAGCTCCAGCCATCTATATTGCAACTCGATACTCGAATGAAGAACTGAGCCAACTGTATTTCTAAATACTAATCTCGATACAGTGGCGTAGCTAGGGTGGGGGAGGAAGGTGGAGAAAATCCCACAATGGCCCCCACTTGAAGGGGGCGGAGTCAGAAATGAGTGTTTCTTACATTGAATATTAAATATTACGCAAAATGCAGGAGCATCCAGGAGGTCAAGCCTCTCGGTCCTCCAAATGATGACAAAAGTCCTAGCTACGCCCCTGTCTCTATATATTAATGATCTTCACTGTGCTTGGCAAAAGTAATTTAAAACAAACCGGAACACATTGTTAATTTCAGCTGCTAAAAGAAGGAGAAGCGTTTTTATACTAAATTAACTATTAATTTATATGAATTTTTTATCACGATATACGCACATACGGCATTACGGACAGCTGCTCTATAGATAATTCAGGGACATTAACGTATAATCTGGATGTACGTCGTAAAAAGGCTTGTCAAACATTTGAATAATTAAAAGATTTGTATCGCTAAACTAAATGGAGTCTCCATCACCTACATTTCTCCTTCGTGTTCCCCTCTCTCACAAACCGATGTTTCTGTTGAGGTGTGCAACATAAGTATTTCAACATCGCCAATTGGAGATAACCGCATGTCCAAGACTATCTTTTTTTTTTTACTATATGAAACTTTGTAAATTTATTCAGAGTATAGGAAATTATAGTGTGGTATTATAAACTTGGAAACAATAGTCTAGACTAGAATACAGGAACAAGTAAGAAATATATTATATTGTTGTAACTCCGCTCCCTCGCCACACTGTTGGTGCGCATGAGAGCACCATTGAACACAGGAGAAGACATGTTCATATAAGACAGGAACAAGAATTGTTGTGGACCTGGCTATAGCGATCTGCTGGACTGTCTTGACTAGAGAGAACGTTCTGTGTGCTATCTGTGAACTGTGCTGAGGACCAGGGGCGGCACTGGGAAGTGTGTCGGTGGTATGTATTGATAGTTAGGTAGCAAAGGACTGGTGTCACTTGAGACAAGACACTCTGGGACAAATAGGTTAAGTCCATGTCTGTCTGTAACTGTAAATAGATACCTAGTTTAGTGTTACCTCCTGACGTTCTTTGAGTGCCCACCTTAGAGTTACAAAACTATAGTGTGTATTATTAAAATGTATAAGCATTAGGCCAGTATACATATGTGAATTGTTACAAATTAGTCTACAGCAAATGATTGATACATAGGACGATATGCAACATATTTCTGAAAGTCTATGTATGTATTCAAATACATGTGGGAATTCCCATTGACGTGTGCACAAGATATAGATCAATTTAATTTAAGTATTTTCTAATAAATTAGCTACTATTTTTTCTTACTAATATATCCATAAACTGTCAAATTTCTAGAAAAACCGTTAAAGCCGTTTTCGAGATCATCGTTCATTGAATTATCTTATCTTATCGCGTCATGCATGTTAACCAATGACCCAAATTGTGCCAAGTCACTGATTTTTCCTGGCTGGCTCAGGCAACCCATTCCATGCTCTTTGGAAGCCGAATAGAGGAATTGTAAAAACTCAATGGCCTAGATGTGACAAAATATATGTAGGTCACAGCTGGGGCTGCGTAACCACGGGAAATGCAGCATTCCTAATCAATCTTCGGACTCGGACTTATTATGGACTTGCAAAAAACAAAACAAAAATTTTAAAAAAGTTATAAAATATTGTTCTTTGTCTAGATCTAATTCTGATTTTGGTCACCCACACCCACTCCTTGTTTTTGATCAGTTCGTCCATGACGAAGTAGGCACCAACCCTCCCCACACCCTCCATAAATGAATTTGAAATGACCAGTTCTAAAATGTTTGTGTATAATAGAGTGTTGACACTGAGCTGAAGCAAGTTAAATTTGGAGGCGCTAATTTGAGAGAGAGGCGGGCACGTGCCTAGATGAAAGACAGCATTGGTTGGCTCTGAATATTAATGAGCGACTGTTCTATAATTGTCACATTATTAACAGACATGGCTGCATTTATGCAAGCAGATAAAAACTATGTAAGACATGAATCTGCATACCTTTAATATATATTTTTTTATTACAGTGATTAGGCCATATACTCCCGCAACGAAAAATAGATAAAAATAAGTCGAAGTTAACTTACTTTTTGCTTTGTATTAATTTCTGCTTGCGTCATAACCTACTAAATCAATAAAAGGGATTTTACGTTCTTTTCAAATATCAAAGATCCTCCATTTCCGGTTCCTGTGTTCAAGATGTCAGCCATTGATAAGTGGCTTTAAGTCACATTAAAATGTTTATAAAGATTAGCTCTTGTACACAGGATTATTTCAAACATTTTTTTTTGGGGCCTCGATTTCTCGTGTTTAAAATGTGTCCCAACTCTTGTAAATTTAAATCGAAAAAACAAGTAGACCTAATTTTTTTTTTAAATTTAAGACAATTCCTCTCTTACGAAGCTGGTGAAATTTAACAAATGCCCCTCTCTAATGGACCTCATTCACCAATCGTAAACGAACAACATTTAGCCACGTGATAAAACAATGAAAAAAAAAAAAAAACGTATCATGTGACAGCCTTTATGGATTACGTAATTTGTATAGAAGAGATAGAGAGCCACGTGGCTGAATGTTGTTTGTTTACAATCGGTAAATGAGGTCCATTCCTTCTTTCCACGAAAAGAAACAAGATAATCGCAAATCGAATGTGTACATCTAATCAGAGTAAATAAAATACAAGAAAACAGAAAAAATACTTTTTTAAAAAAAAAAGAAAAAAAAGCTTACAAGAAGCGCAATTGTATTAGTTCATTTGGATCAGTCATGTCATTAAATTTAACAGATCTAGTCTTGCAACAATAAATCTGTGCGATTAGAAATATTTTTACCAATTTATTTAGCGCAATTTCTCAATAGGCTATTATCCTATCACTTGTCTGGACCAGTTGGGGAAGGGGGCGGGGGGGGGGAAGAAAGAAGGGGGTATCTCCGTATATATTACTGTGATCATTTTTTAAAAGCAACACATTAGCTACTGTGCCAGAGAATCACTTAGGAAAATAAAAGGTTTTATAGTTATCTATTGTTAGCTTCAAACTTCAAAGCAGCGACCTACAAAGTATTAGATGGTGTAATTCAACTTATACCACCACTCCATTCAAGTACAATTTCTTTCCTTTGATCAATACCAAACAAAATAATTAATTACCAAAATTAATTAACTAATAAGTTAATTTAAAAAAAAATGATTCTTGTGTTGACAGGTAAAAGAAATAATTGTGCAAAAATTTCAGCTTGATCCGAGATTTTGTGTGGGAGAAATAACATGTACAAACTTTTACCAGACAGACAGATAAGGAGTTAATTTAAGCTTTGTAATAATTGGCCTACAGATCCGACTTACAAGACAATGCGCAAAATGTTCCTGAGCGTCTATTTATCTTTTTAACTTTTGTATGAATAGAGCTTCTGAACTTCTGTACAAGATAAAGATTGTCTAAACCAACTGTAATTTTAGAAGATAATATTTTCGAAACTAATAACGTTCAAACTAGAGTTTTTCCAATGCGGCCAATCAGCTAGTAATTCTTTTCCCAACAATATACATTAACTGTCGAATTTCTAGGAAAATCGCGACCAGAATAAACTCAGTCGTCCCTCCGCAGAAAGTGGTTTTGTCTGTCTAGGGTTTGTTAGATATGTAGGTCAACGCTGGGTCTGCATGCCACATGAAGAATTGAATTCAACTTAAATGTTTTCTATTCTCCTTGAATATTAACTACAAAGTGAATTATTAACTATATAAATATATTCGGGCAGGAAGGGCTCGTTAGCCATGGCTGGCTACCCACCTAGGAGAAGGAATACTCTGAATTCAAACGTCTGTTGCCCTACAGCTTTACTCAATCATGGCAAAGGTTTCGGGAGTCAACCCTGAGTAAAAATCCGGAACTGGCGACCCTAAGGCAGTTTGCAGCACCCAGTGCTACACCCTGGCAGAACCTGCGACGCCTCTGACCCCAAACTGTATCGGCACTGCCGTTGCTTAGGATACATCAGAGGGGGGAACTGATGTATGGGCGAAATCGTTCTGACCACAGCTAATGCCCAAGCATTCATCTCATTTCCATTAGATGATCCATAGTCGCTTCGCGACTGAAGGAGGCCATAATAATAATAAAAAAAATAAAATTAGTATAATTATATAACGAGTTGTGTACCTTTGTTTATGTTTGTATAGTTCCTTGTCTCATCAGTTCTAGTTAACCAAGAAGGCGTCATATTAAACATGATTTAAATTGTTTATAAAATGTTTTTGACATGTTTCGGATGTTTCTTCAGAGTTGAAAATTTACTTCCTAGTCCAAATCTCCCACGGGACGTCGGGGGTGGGGGGGGGGGGGGATGGCAAAGGACAGGGTATAAACCCCGAACTATCGACAAGTCTGAACGACAGTCCAGCGCGCATAGCGCACGACCAGGCAGCCCACATCATCATGCTTGAAGTTTTCTTATCAATTACAGACGTTCCATCAAAGACATCCTACGTCTTGCATGTTTATTAGATACCTAAACTCTGCAAGCTCATTTGTTTCCTTGTCTGATTAAGGCAACCCGTTTCACTCTCAAATGGCACCAGGGAATAAGGAAAACTTTTACTAATATTCCTAATTTGTGGGATATAAAAACCCTAGTGTTAGTTTTTGACTATATTAACTTAAATCGACATTTGTTTCTTTCTAAAATCGCCCTAAATACTTTTTAAAAATCCACAACAACCAGGAGGCTTTGGCATTCCATTGCCCTGTGGGTGATTGAATCAAGTCAGTCTGTTGTTAGTCCTCCACCTCCCACACGGTGTTTGTCTTTTTTTTTTTTTTTTCCTCGCTGTCGACATCCCGCCAATAGCCCAGGAAACCGAGATAATTAGAATGCGCCTAAACATTGCACAAATCAAACAATGTGTCCGGGGGGGATGTTGGTTGATAATTTCGTCACGAAAGTGTGCTATTTTTATCGTCATCACAGTCTCAGAAATAACACCGTGTACGCATGTCTCCGCCCGAGCTTGCGCCGGTTTGTTTAGAAAAAAAATATATTCGCTCTCCAATAATTATTTTTTATGACAAAAAATTGTTCATTTTGTATTAAAAAGAGGGGTGGGGTCCAGTGATTGGATCCCCCACACTGACCTGCTAACTACTGTCATAAAACGCAGACTAAATCTCTATGGCTCACATATACCTTCCTTCAAGGAACATTACAAGGAAATAGAAGAACAGGCAGGTGGAGAAAGTGATGGGGAGACAGCATAAAAGAACCGAGAGGCCTACCTCTGGAAGAGATTCTAAGGTTCCCCTTTCAGACCTTGTGGTCTACAGGGCGAATGATGTAAAGGTCATCTGTATCTGTTAACGAGGATGTCATGTGGCCAGCACAACGACTACAACCTGGGGCATTTATGTTCGAATCTTAGTGAAGACTGAGGTATTGAAATTCGGGATTTTTAGAGCGCCCTTTCGTCCACCCACCTCTAACGAGTACCTGACAATAGTTGGGGAAAGTAAATGCGGTTGGTCGTTGTGCTAGTTACTATTACTATTTCATGGATCTAGGTCATATAGCCATGTTTACATGAGACAAAACCGAAAGGTTCTAGATCTAATTTTAAGAACCACTCTTTGCAAAGATAGTTTTTTACTTTGACACATAAAAATACTAAGTATAGTCCATTCATTTCATTATTTAATAAAATAAACCTTCAGATTTGTCATTCAAACATTTTTTTAAACATAAATTCGTTCCTTATATCTGAGAATTGAAACCTCCTGACGTACCTTATATCTGAGAATTGAAACCTCCTGACGTACCTTATATCTGAGAATTGAAACCTCCTGACGTACCTTATATCTGAGAATTGAAACCTCCTGACGTACCTTATATCTGAGAATTGAAACCTCCTGACGTACCTTATATCTCATTCATCGCGCGCCTCTTTCATTTTAATAGCTAAATTTATCTCTTTTAAAGAAACTTTTGACTAGTCATTTAGACCCATTCCCCAGTATTTTATATTCGATATTAATGTATCGGCTTAATATCTGGCTAGTACAATATATAAGTTTGTATGTATGCTTGTTAGGGCCTCCATAGGTGAATACTTGAAATGTTCTGTTGGGTTCTTTGTGTTAGATGCAATGCTTCGTAAACTGTTAGTCACAGAAATGATTTTATTGAACAATAGGGAAACTTGGTTCAATTACTTATGTTTAAGTACTCAATGTTTGTAAACAAGAGTTTTAAACAATGGTAGAGATTAACCTCCACTGGAAAATTACGATAGAGGGACAGAGAGGTAGAGAAAGTAAGAGAAAGAGGTAAGGTAGAGAGAGCGGAAGAGAGAGAGGAAGAGAAAGGTAGAGAAAGGTAGAGAAAGCGGAAGAGAGAGTGGAAGAGAAAGGTAGAGAAAGGTAGAAAAAGCGGAAGAGAGAGTGGAAGAGAAAGGTAGAGAAAGCGGAAGAGAGAGTGGAAGAGAAAGGTAGAGAAAGGTAGAGAAAGCGGAAGAGAGAGTGGAAGAGAAAGGTAGAGAGGTAGAGAAAGCGGAAGAGAGAGTGGAAGAGAAAGGTAGAGAGGTAGAGAAAGCGGAAGAGAGAGTGGAAGAGAAAGGTAGAGAAAGGTAGAGAAAGCGGAAGAGAGAGTGGAAGAGAAAGGTAGAGAAAGGTAGAGAAAGCGGAAGAGAGAGTGGAAGAGAAAGGTAGAGAGGTAGAGAAAGCGGAAGATAGAGTGGAAGAGAAAGGTAGAGAGGTAGAGAAAGCGGAAGAGAGAGTGGAAGAGAAAGGTAGAGAAAGGTAGAGAAAGCGGAAGAGAGAGTGGAAGAGAAAGGTAGAGAGAGTAAGAGAAAGAGGTAGAGGTAGAGAAAGTGGAAGATAGAGTGGTAGAGAAAGGTAGAGAGAGTAAGAGAAAGAGGTAGAGGTAGAGAAAGCGGAAGAGAGAGTGGAAGAGAGAGATAGAGAGGTAGAGAGCGTGGAAGAGAGAGGTAGAGAGTAAGAGAAAGAGGTAGAGAGTAAGAGAAAGAGGTAGAGAGTAAGAGAAAGCGGAAGAGAGAGTGGAAGAGAAAGGTAGATAGGTAGAGAAAGCGGAAGAGAGAGTGGTAGAGAAAGGTAGAGAGGTAGAGAAAGCGGAAGAGAGAGTGGAAGAGAAAGGTAGAGAGGTAGAGAAAGCGGAAGAGAGAGTGGTAGAGAAAGGTAGAGAGGTAGAGAAAGCGGAAGAGAGAGTGGAAGAGAAAGGTAGAGAGGTAGAGAAAGCAGAAGAGAGAGGGGAAGAGAAAGGTAGAGAGGTAGAGAAAGCGGAAGAGAGAGGGGAAGAGAAAGGTAGGTAGAGAAAGCGGAAGAGAGAGGGGAAGAGAAAGGTAGAGAGGTAGAGAAAGCGGAAGAGAGAGGGGAAGAGAAAGGTAGAGAGGTAGAGAAAGCGGAAGAGAGAGGGGAAGAGAAAGGTAGAGAGGTAGAGAAAGCGGAAGAGAGAGTGGAAGAGAAAGGTAGAGAGGTAGAGAAAGCGGAAGAGAGAGTGGTAGAGAAAGGTAGATAGGTAGAGAAAGCGGAAGAGAGAGTGGTAGAGAAAGGTAGAGAGGTAGAGAAAGCGGAAGAGAGAGTGGTAGAGAAAGGTAGATAGGTAGAGAGGTAGAGAAAGCGGAAGAGAGAGTGGTAGAGAAAGGTAGATAGGTAGAGAGGTAGAGAAAGCGGAAGAGAGAGTGGTAGAGAAAGGTAGAGAGGTAGAGAGGTAGAGAAAGCGGAAGAGAGAGTGGTAGAGAAAGGTAGATAGGTAGAGAGGTAGAGAAAGCGGAAGAGAGAGTGGTAGTGAAAGGTAGAGAGGTAGAGAAAGCGGAAGAGAGAGTGGAAGAGAAAGGTAGATAGGTAGAGAAAGCGGAAGAGAGAGTGGTAGAGAAAGGTAGATAGGTAGAGAGAGCGGAAGAGAGAGTGGTAGAGAAAGGTAGAGAGGTAGAGAGGTAGAGAAAGCGGAAGAGAGAGTGGTAGAGAAAGGTAGATAGGTAGAGAGGTAGAGAAAGCGGAAGAGAGAGTGGTAGAGAAAGGTAGATAGGTAGAGAGGTAGAGAAAGCGGAAGAGAGAGTGGTAGAGAAAGGTAGAGAGGTAGAGAAAGCGGAAGAGAGAGTGGTAGAGAAAGGTAGATAGGTAGAGAAAGCGGAAGAGAGAGTGGTAGAGAAAGGTAGATAGGTAGAGAGGTAGAGAAAGCGGAAGAGAGAGTGGTAGAGAAAGGTAGATAGGTAGAGAGGTAGAGAAAGCGGAAGAGAGAGTGGTAGAGAAAGGTAGAGAGGTAGAGAAAGCGGAAGAGAGAGTGGAAGAGAAAGGTAGATAGGTAGAGAAAGCGGAAGAGAGAGTGGTAGAGAAAGGTAGATAGGTAGAGAAAGCGGAAGAGAGAGTGGTAGAGAAAGGTAGAGAGGTAGAGAGGTAGAGAAAGCGGAAGAGAGAGTGGTAGAGAAAGGTAGATAGGTAGAGAGGTAGAGAAAGCGGAAGAGAGAGGGGAAGAGAAAGGTAGATAGGTAGAGAGGTAGAGAAAGCGGAAGAGAGAGTGGTAGAGAAAGGTAGAGAGGTAGAGAAAGCGGAAGAGAGATGGGAAGAGAAAGGTAGATAGGTAGAGAGGTAGAGAAAGCGGAAGAGAGAGTGGTAGAGAAAGGTAGATAGGTAGAGAGGTAGAGAAAGCGGAAGAGAGAGTGGTAGAGAAAGGTAGATAGGTAGAGAGGTAGAGAAAGCGGAAGAGAGAGTGGTAGAGAAAGGTAGAGAGGTAGAGAAAGCGGAAGAGAGAGGGGAAGAGAAAGGTAGAGAGGAAGATAGGTAGAGAAAGCGGAAGAGAGAGTGGTAGAGAAAGGTAGAGAGGTAGAGAAAGCGGAAGAGAGAGGGGAAGAGAAAGGTAGATAGGTAGATAGGTAGAGAAAGCGGAAGAGAGAGTGGTAGAGAAAGGTAGAGAGGTAGAGAAAGCGGAAGAGAGAGGGGAAGAGAAAGGTAGATAGGTAGAGAGGTAGAGAAAGCGGAAGAGAGAGTGGTAGAGAAAGGTAGATAGGTAGAGAGGTAGAGAAAGCGGAAGAGAGAGTGGTAGAGAAAGGTAGATAGGTAGAGAGGTAGAGAAAGCGGAAGAGAGAGTGGTAGAGAAAGGTAGATAGGTAGAGAGGTAGAGAAAGCGGAAGAGAGAGTGGTAGAGAAAGGTAGAGAGGTAGAGAAAGCGGAAGAGAGAGGGGAAGAGAAAGGTAGAGAGGAAGATAGGTAGAGAAAGCGGAAGAGAGAGTGGTAGAGAAAGGTAGAGAGGTAGAGAAAGCGGAAGAGAGAGGGGAAGAGAAAGGTAGAGAGGTAGAGAAAGCGGAAGAGAGAGAGGAAGAGAAAGGTAGGTAGAGAAAGCGGAAGAGAGAGTGGAAGAGAGAGATAGAGAGGTAGAGAGCGTGGAAGAGAGAGGTAGAGAGTAAGAGAAAGAGGTAGAGAGTAAGAGAAAGAGGTAGAGAGTAAGAGAAAGAGGTAGAGAGTAAGAGAAAGAGGTAGAGAGTAAGAGAAAGAGGTAGAGAGTAAGAGAAAGAGGTAGAGAGTAAGAGAAAGAGGTAGAGAGTAAGAGAAAGAGTAGTGGAAGAGAAGGTGGAAGAGAGAGGTAGAGAGAAAGGTAGAGAGAGTAAGAGAGAGAGGTAGAGAGACAGAGAGGTAGAGAGAGCGGAAGAGATAATGGAAGAGAGAGGTAGAGATAGTAAGAGAGAGAGGTAGAGAGAGTAAGAGAGAGAGGTAGAGAGAGTAAGAAAGAGAGGTAGAGAGAGCGGAAGAGAGCGTGGAAGAGAGAGGTAGAGAGACAGAGAGGTAGAGAAAGCGAAAGAGAATGGTAGAGACAGAAAGGTAGAGAGAGTAAGAAAGAGAGGTAGAGAGAGGTAGAGATAGGTAGAGGTAGAGAGAGAGGTAGAGAGAGGTAGATAGAGAGAGTAAGAAAGAGAGTCAGAGAGGTAGAGGGAGAGAGAGAAAGCATGAGAGATAAAGTACACGGGAAAGAGAGAACGAAAAAGAGAGAATACGAGAGAAAGAGAAAAAAGAGATAGAAGAAAGGGAAAGAGACAGATCTTTGAAATAGAGAAAGAAACTGAAAGAAAACGATGGACAAGAAGGAGTATGAGAGAGAGAGAGAGAGAAAAAGAGAAAGAGAAATAACGGCAGAAAATTGAGAGTGAAAGAAAGAGACAACTGAAAGGAGAAAGAACATGGGGGGGGGGGGGGGGGTGTAAGCAGAGTAAAGTTTCCCTTCCAGACCTTGCGATCTCCAGGGCAGATGATATTACGGTCATCTGTTTCAGATGTAGGAAAATGACTAATAAACTACTAAACATCTCTAGGATCCAGGAGGATCCCTTCACACTGGGGAACATGATCAGGCGAAGTAAATACAAAGTACTACACCCCCCACCCCCCAAATCTCAACAAAATTCTGTATTGAAAAAAATCTTTCTGGACCACAATGACCCAACAGCTTTGCTAGCTCCAATGAAAAAACAAGGATGATTAGTTTAATAAAACGAAAATGATTCTCTGTATAGCTTGCGACGTCACTGATATGGGTCAAAAGCAGTGGTGCCCAAACTATTGCCCGTCGGTGACATCCTGTCCACGACGTAGTGCTAATCCGGTTCTCCCAACTCCTCCCACAGGAAATAATGAAACCACAGAAACGATTTTTTTTCCCTTAAGATAATGCGGCCCATTATCTGCTTGTTGGAAATAGGTATGTCCCTTACGTTGAAAAGGCTGAGAGTCACTGGGTTAAAAACCACCAATAAACCTTTTATTTCATTAATCTACTCTCAATATATATATATATATATCACACAAAAAACAACATGTTACTAAAATATTTTCTATTTGATAACAATGTCTGGGAAAAAAAATGTCACGATTGGATAAAAAACATAAAGAAACAACAAAAAAAACAACAAAAAAACACACACACACACAAAAACAAAGATTTTAATTTAGTAAAATGGGCTACTTAACTGCTAGTCTTTTACAGTTTCAGTTTCATTGTATATTTATTATGTTTTTTTTACAGACTTAAGAGCGTAATAGTTATTTTTAAAATCACTGGGTTTAAAAAACAACAACACCATACCAGTAAAGCTTTTATTTCAGCTTAATCTACTCTCAACTGACGTACTTATATATATATGTAATATTACAAAAAAATAGATGTTACTAAAATATTTTCATGACGGGATATAGTTTTTACATCGTAGGTTACGTTACAGGTACGGGGAATAAAGATGTATACGACTTCTATTTTGAACTAACGTATAAGATATGATATGACCATATGTGTCCTCCTTTTGTACAATAAATTAACCTAGCTCATACAGCAAATTTTGTTGAAAAATAAATGGTTATCGTTTGTTGAATACATGATCATTGGTTTGTAGTTTCTTCCTGGACAGCTAGTCCAGTTAACCCATTGTAGACGTATTCATATCTAAATGACGAGTTTAAATAAGCTGTAATATCCCCTTTTTTTAATTGAACATAGCATTTAATTAATATATACCCAGCTTTCAACTTCAATGTAGATATTTATAAAAACACAAGTGAAATATTATCTTTAAACAAGATTACAAAGAGAGTTTGCGTTATCACACAAACTCAGAGGTGACCCCCATCGAATTCACCAATGGACCAGAAAGATATTCAAGCCGAGGGAAATCTGTTATAAGTTATAAAATGGTTTAATTTAATAATTTATACAACTAGAATTAGTACGGGCGCCACGGACACACATATACCGGTCCTATCAAAGTGAGGGGCTCACTGCAGTCGCATAGGTTGGCCGGCCCTGCAAAATAGCGGCGTATGCTACGCCGCAGGTCGACTAGTATATCTTTATAAACAAAACAGAAGGGAAGAACAGCCGAAATTTAATAGATATTTTCAAACGTTAGGATATCTGGGTCGTTTGATCTTTTATTATATTTTTATTATTTTTTTTGTATTCAGTTTAAATCTCAGACAATTAATGTTGTTTTTGTAATGTTATTTTCTTGTTTTCTAAAAGGCTATAGACAGAATGATATTTCAACGTTTTTGAAAAAAAAAAAAAAAATAATTTTTTTTTTAATCTGGGTTAATAAAACAAAGCGGAAATAACTCGTTCGTCTATTTGGAACTACGCAGCAAAGGTGTGCCAAAAAGTGTTGATGACGGCACTTGGCCCTCCCCCAGTGATAGGGCGTTTCAATCGTGTGGGCCAGCGATCATCGACCTCTCCCGTCCCAGCCTCTAGTCACGTGGGCTGGACATTACAGGAAGTGATGAAAAAAACCAAACCAAAACAAAGACGTCAGTGGTGACACAGTCGTCCGTGATTTTGAATTTGGGATGAACTAGTTCTGTCTGATTATCCGAACTACGTGTTGTTGAGAGTCAAGACACTAATTAAGACCATGACATTAAAACATAATGGGATGGCGCGGTGGCTGAGTGGTTAAGCGCTTGGCTTCCGAACACGGAGCCCTGGGTTCAAATCTCGGTGAAGACTGGGATTTTGAATTTTGGGTGTTTTAGGACACCACTAAGGTCACCCAATTCTAACTGCTGAGGAAAATAAAGGCGGTTGGTCGTTGTGCTGGCAACATGACATCCTGCTTGTTAACCATTGGCCAGAGAAACAGATGAAGTTCTACTTTTATTAAAACACAGAATAAACTATTAAACTTTAAAATATACAACAAATATATGACAAAACAATCAAATATATAAATGATTTTTTAAAAAGTTTATCTAAGAGAAAGAACTCCGCAGTTACAACTTTTCAACTAAAATAATTAATTACCAATAATTATTTTACTAATTGGTTATTTTTAGCGGTCCCCCGAAAGCGGAATTGACGCATCAGTTTTCTGTTGTCTGTCTGTCAGTCCGTCCGTCCGTTTCGTTTAGATCTCGTAAACTAGAAAAGATATTGAAAATCCGACATCATGATATTTTTAGACCTTTCAAAGTTCCGAGGCAATGGCAACTGTTTTCTTTTCTGAAAGAGAAAAATTTATTTTTTAAAATCAACTATGCAAGCAGTTTTTTCATAAAAATACACCCTTTTTACAATTATTCATTATTAAGAGTAACAAACACGGGAGGCGATTTAGTAAGGGAGATAGCTATTTGCTATATTTTTGACACATTTATGCAACGGTCTTAGATTTTTTGTCACTTAAGTAGGTTCTCTCATACTAACTATTACATTTACAAAATTTTTTTTTACTTTTCTAAAGAGAAAAAATCTATTTAATATGCATATAAGCGGAACATAATTTAAAACAACAATTAATAAGTAGTTTTCCATATTATCGCGTGAACTGTACAGTGGAGCATAAGCCATAGGAGGCTTTGAATAAGAGATTGACCCTTTACAGCCCAGCTCTCACTGCCATAAAGAAGTGTGCTCATAACGCAGGCATTGTAGACTTATATTTTGGTTGCCATTGTCAATTTGGTATTTTCCCAGACGCTCTTTGAGAGTTTTGCCAGAAGCCTTTCCTATTCTTTTTGTCAGCTCAGTGTCTAAATCTAGGTTGCTGGCTATTGTTGTTCCCAAATAGGTGATATCCTGCACCACCGTAAGTGTGTGATTTCCAATATGTATCGCTGGTATTTCTGCGACATCTTGTGCCTGGATTTCAATCTTGGAGAGGCTTATTGTAAGGCAAAACTCTTGACAAGCAGCTGCCAGAGCATTCACAAGCCTCTGCAATCCTTCTTGTGGGTGAGATATGAGTGCCGCATCATCTGCGAACAGCAGTTCTCTAATCAAGATACGCCGTCTTTTCTACATATTTATCCGTACCTGTGAATACTGATGGATTAACTCTCTTGTTGGTATCAAACAAAAATAATTAATTACCCGTAGTTAATTGTCTGGTGGTAGCATGAGACAGTTTGGGATCTCAACACACCTACGAGGCCAAGAAAAGCCCTTGCCGATGGCTGTGCGAAAGATGCAAAGAAAACTTAGATAGAAACCCGACTTGGACAAAACATGCAGGTCGCCATTGGGTTTGCGTAGTCATGTGAAACACTTCACTTATCCTTAATCTTCGGAGTCGAAGACATATTCTATAAGAAATTATTTTAAATACATTTCGTTATCCAATATATCATTTCGTAACAATATACAGTTATGTAGATATCAAGTTTTTTAAACACAGTCATACATTACATTAATTGAACTAGAGAACTAGATCATAGGCGTCCTTAGTGGTTGGTGAGTGGCTCAGGCTCCACGCCTCATAAGAGCCTGGAATAAAGAGAAATGTGTGTCCTTATGTCACTGCAAGCCAATCGATTCATGGCCCTTATTTGACACTCGTCCAGGGCCCCGCGCACTGCAGAAAACTCCTCTGACGAGGTCTTGCTACTTTCTTCTCAAAGATCATCTCATGTATTATAACTTAGATTTCGAGAACCCTCTCTAAACTAGTGGAAAGAAGAAAAAAATAGAGAGACAGAGAGTGAGAGAGGAAGAGAAAGAAAGAGAGAGAGAGAAAGACGGAGGGAGAAAGAGAGAGAGAGGGGGCTAAGTGTTAAAAACAAAAAGGGAAAAGGAAGGTAACTCTGACGAATTTAGGATAGAAATAGCCGACGATTTGCTGTAAACATTAAATGTCGAATTCATCATCTCATTTTGGACCAGTGAAAGGGGTTGGGGGGGGGGGGGGCACATTTATGGCCTGGATTTTTTTTCTGAAAGAGGAGATGGGGGCTGTGGTATGTAATATGGTAGTTTTTTTGATACACTGTCAGAGGTGTCTCCTTCCGTCGCCTCTTCCCATCTATACCCGCTCGCCTTAATCTGAAGTTTTAAAACAAACACATAAATGACTCATTGCCAAGAGTTTAAACTGCGTAGTTTGGGATGATATCATGGCCTCATTGTGGCCATGCATTGGTCACTGAGGAAAGTGGCCAAGTCGGGAAAAGGAATGCTATTAAAAAATTAAACATTGAGACCGAATTCCCCCTTTTTGAGAATTGAACTGAGAGTATAGTTATTATTTGATGATGGTGACTAAGGTCAGTTGAAACAATTGAGTTGTAAAGATTTAATTTTTTTTTTTAGCGGCCCCCGAAAGGGGAACAGACGCTATTAGTTTTGTGTGGTCTGTAAAAAAAAATATTTTATTTTACAATTGCATTGCTAAGTTAAGTAAGTTCTGTCATACTAAGTACTACATTTATAAAAAAAAATGTTAATTATTTTTTAAGAGAAAAAATCTATGTAATATACATATAAGTGGAACATAATTGAAAACAACAATTAATAAGTAGCTTTTCATATTATCGCGTGAACTGCAGTGCTGCAGCGTGCTACACGTAAACTAAAGAATTATTTTTTTTACGAAATGTTTCTACTTCTTAAAGCTTTGAATAAGAGATTGACCCTTTACAAAAAAAATTAAATCAATTAGATAATCATTATATGACATCAAACTTCACCTTCACTTTCGCCTATCCCTTGGTCTGCTTGACCGTTGGGGCATCACACAAGATCTGTCGACCTTCTTTCTCCATTCTTCTCTGTCATTTGCCTTAATGGTTAATATAATTTCATTCTGACATTCTTTCTGAAAATATTGAAACCTGCCTTTTTACCTGCCTGGGTGGACTACTTTGGGGGTCGACTTTGAGTTTGTGTTTCCACACAAACTATCTTTGTATCCTTGTTTTTATTTTAGCTTTCGAACTTTTAAAGATTGAGGAAACAGAAGATGTATGGTATGAGCAGCACAACTATTTGCCAACAGTAAGTACTTTGGGACTTTACCAAAATAAATGTCACTCTGGGTACAGCTGTTAAATGTCAGGGATGCCTTGAATCGCAACATTTGAAGTCGATAAATTCTTGAACGCTAATGTAACGAACCTTATGATCAAAAAGGACAAAAGAAACAGTGGGAATAACATGAACAAAAAAAACGCTAACGGGAACAAGAAAAACAATTAAGGCAGCAGAAACATCAGGAAAAACTGGAACAATGCATGCAACGGAAACATCAGACACAAAGGGAGCTACAGGAACGTTATAAACCACGTCAAAGCAACAGGAACAACGGAAATAACGGGAACAACGGAAATATCGGGAACAACTGTAAGCAATGATTTCGGAAATAAGTGCCTGTAGGAATGTGCAAGTTTTAAAATTTCTTTATCTCTCATACTTTTATCATGCTCTGTTTGTTAGGGTCTAAACTCTTCTGCAAATCTGCAAATGTTGAGGACCTTTGAGAGAACGTTTTCCTTCATTGTGTATGATATCGATCCTTTTATTTTGACTTGCATATGCATATTATTCCGTTAATAGATTGTCTGTTTAGCTTCAGTAGTCTGCATGAATAGACAGTAATGACACTTTGACTTGTCAGTAGTCTCAATGAATAGACAGTAATGACACTTTGACTTGTCAGTAGTCTCAATGAATAGACAGTAATGACACTTTGACTTGTCAGTAGTCTGCATGAATAGACAGTAATGACACTTTGACTTGTCAGTAGTCTCAATGAATAGACAGCGATGACGAATCACTTCAAAAAAAATTGATGCATACACATTTTTCACATGTTCTCAGACATTTAGATGACTGGATTTCGGTTTGTCTCACTATCAACTATCATGTTCTTGAACCCTGGCCAGCGGGCAATCTTACACGCAAATTGTTCCCTCTACCCAATTTCCCCCCGTTCTTGCAACATTCTTAGATCCGCCTCACGTGCGCCCCCCCCCCCCTGCCCCCACCTTGTGACTGAAACAGCTACACTGTCCATGAAATTAGATAAATATGTCACCGACCTAATGGCTGTATAAAGGGAACGAACTAGCCGCACGCATGCGCGACGTTACAACTGTTTACAGAGGGTGTTATTGTAAATGTTACTCACCGCCTGCTCGTCATCTTTGATTCATCAGACATCGACAATTAACACACAGACAGACACACACACACACACAGACAAACGCACACAAACGCGCGTGCACTTTTTATAAACATCGGGAGATAAACATGATGACACCAGACGGGGGAGACAACAAGGTCACAGGCAAACGTTCCTAAATTATGATTCACAAAATAATTCAACAACCAAATCTTATCCATATCATTATAACGTCGAAAAAAAAGAGAGGGGAGGGGAGAGGAACATTTCCTCGATTAGCTCCCTTGCATTGCAAATGAAAAAAAAAACATTTACTCAGTTTCCTCCCTTTTGTTATGTTTTTTTTTAATAAATTGTAATAAAGTTAAACGTACAAAAACAACAACAAAACAATATTTAACCCTTAAGGCGCGTGAGGTAGTTTAGCCTCCATTGTTTATGCACTCATTGTAAAACAGCTCAGCACTTTAAGGGTTAAAGATTTATTCCAAACAAAAGTGATTTAAAGCCATTGTATGTTTCTGGGCCTTGGGTAAAGGGGGTAAAGCGCTCGGCTTCCGAACCAAGCGGTCTCCATTTGAATCTCAGTGAAGACTGGGATTTTGAATTACTGGATTTCTAGGCTGCACTTGAGTCCACCCAGCTCTAGTGAGTACCTGACTTTTGTTATGAAAAAATTAAAGGCGGTTGGGGGTTGTGCTGATCAAACGATATCTTCGTTGACCATGGGTCATAGAAATAGATGGCATTTACATCATCTGCCCAATAGATCGCAAGGTCTGAATGGGGAACTTTATATCTTTCTTACTAGTGTGTTTCTGGTGAACTTGCTGCCGGACATATATCTCATTAGTCATTTATTAATGATATATATATATATTTATAGATTTTTGTTCCGTAATATTTCCCCACCCCTTTTTTATGGAATGTGTGTGTGTAAGTTTCTATGGTGACGGTGAGAAGTTAACGATTGGTTGGTGGCTATGCAGTGTGAATGATGCAAGATAGGCGACATTATCGTAAGCGGTCTTGGGTACGCCAGACGATTTCAGATTGCAAGAGTGAAAAGACGTGTTTTTGTAGTGAGTTCGATTTTGTTCAAAAATATCATTTTAATATTATTACTAAAGTCTACTCCATTTATTTCATTTCATATCAAGAAATTAAAATAAAAAAGTTACATCTAGATTTGTTCACAAAAAAATTGTTATTGAAGTTATTTTAATTTTTTAAAGTTAATATTGAATACGCCTACAACTGTTTAGTTGTCTACCAGCGGTTTGGTGCTACAAGTCAACGAGATTCATGTCTGAACTTTAGAAATTTAAGCTCATTTCAACAATCTCGGGTAGAGGCGACAAACAGCAGGTGGATCTGAACCAGCCTCTTTTAGTCAGGCCACAAAGCATTTAATCACTCCAACCCTACGTCTCTCAGTTCTTCGCTACAGTTGTGGGCAACAATTTTAGACCCGAGGATTAGATCAATTTCCGAGACGTGAGACGCACCACCATACATAACTGTTGACGCGAGTAGGGGGCAATTTTGTGTGTTTGTGTAATCAGGGAAAGCGCAAACAGGGACGTCCTCGAATAACTTGGCGCAACACTTTTATGGAGGACCTCAGAGCAGTAGACATCAGGTTGGAAAAGGCTTCAGGCATTGCCAGTGACAGATCTTTATGGAGACAGCTTGCCGCCCAATACGCCAAATGGCGAGGGAGGATTTAAGTCTATGTAAATAAGTCATAATCAAAGCGGTCACTCTGACCTGGCCCAAGTTTAACTATTAGATCAACAGTCTGTGTGAGTGACTCAAGTTTAACTATTAGGTTAGTTGTATGTGTGACTGACCCGAGTTTAACTATTAGGTAAGCTGTATGTGTGACTGACCCGAGTTTAACTATTAGTTTAGCTGTATGTGTGACTGACCCAAGTTTAACTATTAGGTAAGCTGTATGTGTGACTGACCCGAGTTTAACTATTAGTTTAGCTGTATGTGTGACTGACCCGAGTTTAACTATTAGGTTAGCAGTCTGTGTGAGTGACCCAAGTTTAACTATTAGATCAGCAGTCTGTGTGACTGACCCAAGTTTAACTATTAGATCAACAGCCTGTGTGACTGACCCAAGTTTAACTATTAGATCAGCAGTCTGTGTGACTGACCCAAGTTTAACTATTAGATCAACAGTCTGTGTGAGTGACCCAAGTTTAATTATTAGATCAACAGTCTGTGTGAGTGACCCAAGTTTAACTATTAGATCAACAGTTTGTGTGACTGACCCAAGTTTAACTATTAGATCAACAGCCTGTGTGACTGACCCAAGTTTAACTATTAGATCAGCAGTCTGTGTGACTGACCCAAGTTTAACTATTAGATCAACAGTCTGTGTGAGTGACACGAGTTTCACTATTAGATCAACAGTCTGTGTGACTGACCCAAGTTTAATTATTAGATCAACAATCTGTGCGACTGACACGTACTGATATGAAGTACCAAGTAAAGTGTTACAGAATGAGTTCTGGTAAACATATTCCCGCCATTTCATCATTCATGCATATCATTAACGTCCGCCTGTGGAAGTCAAAAGCTGGTGTACGTGAGTCATTGCTAGTATAGCTTCCTCCGATTTTTAACACCCAGATTCTACGTATTTTTAACTAACACAAAGATACTCTTATTAACATTTAATAGCTCCCTTGTCTTGCGGTACGCGCGCTGGGCTGTCTGTCCGTCGTCTCGATGGTCACGGACTCATTCTCTTTCCGCTGCCATTCCCCGTCGTCCTGAGGGAGGTTTGGAAAAGGGAGGAGATAACTCTGAAGGAACATCCGAAACATATCAAACATTTTACATACACCCCCTCCAATCTTCATATTGATTTAAGTTTCTTTGGGGGTGAAAGGATAAGGGACAGCACTTTTTTAAACTTTAGATTCCTTTAATTCCCCCCCCCCCCCCTCCCATTTCTCCATATAACTTTCCCCTCTTTTTCTTCTTTCTTTCTGTACATCCTTGTTTAAAGAAACAATGTTAACCTAATTTAGAACATTAAAATGTAATTAAAGAGCAGACTGCTGTGACTACTATAATCGGTCCGGGCACATCGTTACAGAAGAGATACCATTGAGATAGCTGTCCGGAATGGCTGGCTAATTTCATAGTATAAGTTAGTAAGCAAAGGGCCATGAATTCATTAAAGCTTCAAAAGAAGGCTAAACTGAATTGTGGGAAGGTGCTTCAGTCCATGCGGGGGCATCAGAGAGCGGAAGGGAGTGATGGATCACATGACCAGCATAGAATGACGAGACGACCCGCAATTCAGCTTCATTATTTAATAATTGCAATTGATACGCTCATGCAACTGGGTCACTTTAATCAAGAAGTAATCTAATGGTGTATAACACACAGGCAGTTCCGCCGCGAGGCTTGTGGCCTCCTGCCTGCAAAATTTAAAATGCCGCCCCGCTCCCCCCCCCCCCTTTTTTTTTTACAGAAATAAAATTAATTAATACTGAGCTGGACACTGTACCAAAAGTGCCTTTGATTTTAATCCATTTTTGTAGACCAGTGACGACCTACCTTCTTCAGCCCACGGGCCAAATAAATTCTCCACACTCTTGTCGCGGGCCACATCATTGCGAAAATGGAAAAGCAATAGAGCAGACGACAATTTGATTAGAAAAAAGTTGTAATCAATATTATTTCTATAGCAATTAGTTGGAGGTTTCAAGTTATTTTACCGAAACCAAATTCTGAATGACAGTCTGCAATGCAAACACTCCATTAAAACAGTCATGCTTAATGTATATTGTACAAAAAATAAAAACCTGTCCACTTTTCTTTTTATTGTGTACACACAAAGCGAAGTTTTTGTTCAGCATTCCCATTTCATCCACACTTAAATGTTGAACAGCGAACAACCACTCATGTTGCTACCAAAAGAAGTCAACTAAGAATGGGAAGAACACAGTTTAGTTATTTTTTCATTTCATATATTGTACACTCCCTTTTATTGTATTGTGGAGAGAAGTTCTAAAAGGCCGGATAGACACTGCATCGCGGGCCGGATGTGGCCCGCGGGTCGTATTTATGACATCCCTGTTGTAGACCATTCGTTGTTTTTCTTTTCATATTCGCTCCGTCGTTGTTTCCCTTATTTATGCCCTCTTAGAAAATTCTTCTTGTATCGGTAATTGGGCGAAATCACAGAAGATGTTCATGAGGTGTATAAGAACCAGAAGCAATAATAATTGTGATTAGTTCGGTATGAGACATATCTTTTGGTGTCAAATAAAAATTCCTGGATCCTCTAAAAGCCAGACATTGCCGATAATATTTCATTCTATAACTCATTGACGGAGAAACGTTTTCACCGTTGGTAAACTTTGATAATAATTATCACGATTGTACTATGGAGAGATGTGCATTGTCTCCACAATCATCTGTCATAAGCGAATTTAAATGTGCCTGCAAATTTAAAACATCACCATTACAAAATGAAGCGATTCAGCGGGGAATACAAATAAATAATCCAAAGTACAAGTCACGAATGCAATGACTTGAAAAAAAGACACAGTAATGCAGTGTTTCTCAGGTAGTGAACCCCTAGATGACAAAAGTCGTTTAAGAACTCCGTAGAAGCTGCCTTTAGCGGCCCCCAAAAGGGGAAAAGACGCCATTACTATTGTGTGGAATGTCCGTCCGTGCGTCGTCCCGTATAGATCACGAAAACTAGAAAAGATTTTGAAAATCCGATATTATGATATTTCGAACCATTCAAAGTTCTGATGCAACGGCTAGTTTTTTCTTTTCTGAAAGCGAAAAATCTTATTTTTTTGCTTACTTATGTAAGCAGTTTTTTTTCATTAAAATACACCACTTTCAAAACTATTCACTATCAATAGTAACAAACACGGAAGGCTCTTCAGAAGTCACAACCAGTCACTATACTTCCAACACATTTATGAAAATGGTTTTTGACTTTTTTTTGGAAAATTTATTTTGTATTGCTAAGCTAGATAAGTTCTGTCGTACTAACTACTACATTTACACACACAGACAAAATATTTTTTTAAAGAGAAAAAATTTATTTAGTATGTATATAAGTTGGACATAATTTAAAACAACAATTAATAAGTACTTTTTCATATTATCACGTGAACTGCAGCACTACGGTAAGGCCATAGAACACTTAACTAAAGGAATTTTTTGTTATTACGAAATGTTTTTTTTGTTTTTTTTGAGGAATTGAATAAGAGATTGAAATTTTACAAAACAATTAGATCAATTAGATATTCATTACAAGACATTAAGCCAGGTTCACATCTAACTTCACATTCACTTTCACCTATCTGCTGAACCGCTGGGGCTCCACACAAGATCTGTCAACCTTTTTTCTCCATTCTTCTCTGTCATTAGTCTTTGATAGAATTTAATTCTGATGTTTTTTCTGAAAATATTGAAACCTGCCTTTTTACCTGCCTGGGTGGACCACTTCGGGGGCCGATTTAGAGTTTGTGTTTCCACACAAACTGTTTTTGTAACCTTTTTTATTCTGTAATAGTGTTGCCTACATCAATTATAAGCGTTGTAAACGGTTCTGTTTAAGTCTAATAATAAAAAGACAGCCTTGGTCAATAGTATTATGCGAGAGACATTCTAGGCACATAAAAGGCACGGACTTCTGTATTGGAGGATCCTGATCTTTTTAAGCATCATCCTCGTAGGAAGAATTATCTGTCGTGGACCTTTTGTGACAAAAAAGTCGTCTCTATAATGAAGTGCAATATGCGGAATAATTTTGACTATTGTGATGACAAAAATTACGAAGAATCGCATTAGCGGAGACGTTTTTAAATGTTCTCTTCAAATGTTTTGACCCATATTGTTGCATACGTCTCTCTCAAAAAAAAAAAAGTCTACAATTGACAAAATCTTATTACAAGATGAGACGATAATCTTATTTAAGATAATCTTAATTTTTAAAACATTGGTTATAATGTATTTTGCTAATATTCCAGCATGTATAAATTACAATGAAAACAAAACATTTTTTTCGCCGCCCCCCTTCCCTTCCAATGTTGTTAGTCGGTGGTTGACTTCTCGTCCTGGAGAACTAGTAGAACAAACCAATGTAGGCGTTTTATATTTTAACTAGTCGACCGGCGGCGTAGCATACGCCGCTATTTTTCAGGGCCGGCCTTAGGTGACCGCAGTGGGCGCCACACCTATGCGACCGCAGTGGGCCCCGCACTTTCATAGGACCCGCGCTAATTCTAGGTTATAAATAATATAATTAAACCAATGTATAACTTATAACAGATTTTCCGCGGCCTCCTGTCAATTTACCAATTTCTTCTGAAATTGCAAAATGTACGAAAAAGTTCAGGAAATATCCGGAAATTATTTAAATATTTAGAAAACTCAATACGAATATCCTGAAATATATAGAGCTAGAAAAAAATGTCATTTTGGGGTGTCATTCAATAAGGAAAATGCCATTCCTAGGCGCGATTAAAAAAAAACGGCATTATCCCGTAATTTTGGAATCTGATGAAAGAAGCTTCTCGCGCCTCAAACAAATGAAGAATTACTTTAGTTCAACATTTCTCGTAGATAGATTGAAACATTTGATAATTCTTGCTATTGAGCGTGATATATGTAGGAAATAGAATTTTAATGATATGACTTCGCTACACGCAAGGCTCGTAAAGTTCGTGGGATAACTCTATCCGCAGAAATAAAAGAGTGATCTTTCCTTTACTTCTTCTTCTCGTTCAAACTCTTGAGCAAAGAAGAGAATTATATAACTGTTGTTACAGTATTCACAGATTGAACTTGACATCTCAAGTCTGCCGTTTCATCATCCTCACTAACCTCTTCTCCCCCTCACCAGGAAAACACATACACTCCACAATATCGTTGCCACTTTGCGTTTTAATGACTAGATCTACTTACAGGACGGGCTATTCAACTCAAACAAGTATTACAAGAAACCCGCGAGATTCAAGGCCAGTCGACCGGCGGTGTGGTATACGCCGCTATTTTGCAGGGCCCGTCTTAGGCCACTGCAACCTATGTGACCGAAGGATCCGCACTTTGATGTAACCCGCGCTAATTCAAGGTGTATAAATTATTAAATTAAACCATTTTATAACTTCAAACAGATTTCCCGCGCACTCCTGTCGATTTACCAGGAGCTTCTTGAAATCTCCCGAAATTGCAAAATATACCAAAAAAGTCCTTTTTATTCTGTAATATGAAAGAAACTTCTCGCGCCTCAAACTAATGAAGAATTACTTAATGTCAACAATTCTCAAAGATAGATTGAAACATTTGGTAATTCTTGCTATTGAGCGGAATCTAGGTGGGAAACAGAATTATTATGATATACTGTATGTCTTTGCTACACGGAAGGCTCGTAAAGTAATTCTGTACGTAGTAAAGAATGAATAAAATGCATAGACGAATTTATTTTCTAATACAAACTCTTAAATTTGACGTATTGTCCACTATCTTACCCTAACTTGGCCCCGTGAAATCCGTTTCGAATTAGGCCCCACAATGCTTAAGTCCGGCCCTGCTTTTTAGTGTTTGTAAAATGTTTTACATGTTTCGGATGTTCCTTCAGAGTTGACGATAGTTTACTTCCTAGTCCAAACCTCCCGCATCGGATGGGAGCGGGCAGGGTTTGACAGTCCAGCGCGCAGCCATCTGAAGAGAGCTGTGAAAACGTGTTCTCCCCCCTTCCCCCTCTTGTTTTTTTTTCGCAGGGTGACTATCCGCAGAAATAAGAGAGTGATCTTTCCTTTACTTCTTGTTTGACCTGTTTAGGGAAGAAGAGAATTATATATAAAGAAGATAAATAAACATTAAATAAGTTGGATAACATTCTCTTCTAAACAAAAACTCAATATAACTATTGTTACAGTATTCACAGATTAAACTTGACATCTCAAGTCTGCCGTTTCATCATCCTCACTAACCTCTTCTCCCCCTCACCAGGAAAACACATACACTCCACAATATCGTTGCCACTTTGCGTTTTAATGACTAGATCTACTTACAGGACGGGCTATTCAACTCAAACAAGTATTACAAGAAACCCGCGAGATTCAAGGCCAGAAATGAAATGGCGCCTATGAAAAATAAAACAAACAGGGGGAATCCCTCGAGCACCACTATATTTTTTTAACCTAAATAACCTCTTAAGTGCGAATATTATTTTTTAAAAAAGTTTTCAAAGAAAAATGGAATAAATAGAATTTATATTAAATATTAGAATATTTAATTAGGCCTATTTTTTTTACTAAATTAAAATTTAGTATTTCACCTTGCGATGAGGCTTGAAAAGCTTAGGTGCAACAGCTACTTTTGGTTTTCTAAAAGCAAACCGTTTAGTTTATAAAATTAATTATTAATTATGCAAGCGATTTTTTCCTAAAAGTACACCAATTCTAAAACAATTACATAAGTGTAAGGGAGGTAAAGTTACAAGATGTTAACAAAGAAAGACATTTTTTTTTTTTTTTGTATTCTCAGTATTACAAAGTCAAATATATTTATAAAATGTACAATAAATGTTCACAAGAAATATAAATATTAGTTAAAGTGTTTTTTTCTGGTCAACTAGCTGCTAAAATTAAAAGAAAACATTTCTGTTTGTTTATAAAGGCTAATAATGCACTTTGTATGTAAATATCAAGCACATTTTTTTAAATGGACTTTTTATGCTGCGACTTTCGTGCAGTAGCGTGACAATCAGCGACAAGTCGCGGTGCTAATCAGTTCCTACAAAAAAAATTTTAATAATCAGATTTTATTTATTTGCCTTGTTTAGAACCTCTTTCAATGGCAGACCCGTCCATTCTTTTATGTTGTCCTCCCATCGCTTACTCTTACTTCCTCTTCCTCTTTTTCCTGGTACTGTTCCCTTAAGGAAGGTGTTTGCGAGCCCCGAAGATCTTGTAATATGGCCATAGATTTTAAGCTTGGTTTTTTTTACTATAGTTAACAGGTCATCATGGGGTCTGATTGCTGCAGTAACCCTGTTTCTAATCTCTTGCTATGTGATGCGGTCTTTGAACGTGATACCTAGGATCCTTCTGGATTTATATTCTAATTAAATTCATTTTAGAGTCTAGATCTAGAATTTCTAGGTCTAGTTTAGACTGATAAAGACTAGATCACAATATAGAATTTCAATTTCTAGACTTAAAGTGTAGATTTTGATTTGCAAACGTCAATATTGCAATGCTATAATATACTGAAACAAATCTACTATTTTTGAATTTAATATTGCATTCAGTGTATTGATAGATTATCTAGCCTTTTTATTTTGCATAGATCTAATCTAAATTACATCTAAATTATTCCAAAGTTTGTTTTTTTAGATCTAGATCTAGTAGATATAGATCTTAAGAGTGCTAAATCAGAAGTTTAGTTTAGGTACAACTACATCGTTATTCCTGTCCATTTAAATGAAAATGCCAATAGCTCTGTTGATAACTGTGCTGAGACATCGAAGTTCAAGCACCATATATCTGTTCTTTTCTTCTTTGTTTTTCAATTACAAATCAATGCTGAAAGATTATCTAAAATCGCTCGTCTGACATGTTGTACATATCCGATAGTTGTCATGCCGTAATGTGTAAAATATTTCTTTATCAATAATAGGCTATAAGTTTGTGACCAGTTTGTTATTAAGTTAAGAGCTATGCCTGGTTCTGCGGTTAGCGTGCTGAACTGAGTATCTCGACGGTTCGGGTTCATACCCTGCTCGCTGCCATCCTCGTCCAGCGAGAAGTTAATTATTTTTAACTTAGTTGGAACATCCGAAACATGTAAAACAGAAAAAAAAACTTTTTTTTTACAACGGCAAATGAATCTTTGAAACATTATTACTTTTAACCATCAAAATAAAATCACATCTTGAATATTCCTTGCGAATAGGCGGATCAGACAGGGCTCCAACTCCGACGGGGGCCACCTCTGAGTTTGTGGGATAACACAAACTCTTATTGTAATCTTGTTTTCTTCAGATTAATTTTCATTTCTCTACCACTCTGCTTTACATAATGCAGCGATGCTCGTCACTGTCACGCCTAAAACCGTGAAATAGGTGAAAGTATTGATTGTTTTTAATAAAACAAAGAAACAGTGAATTATTATTCATTTTAAAGCAAACCATTTTATTCCCCAAAAATAAAAATTAAAGGCTATGAGGCTCCTTCCATAAGAAGGCATTAACAGTGCACGATTGGAAGATAAGTTTAAAAACTGGTCAATACGTGTGCTCTGTTTATTAATGGTAAAAGGATTAAAGAAAAAACAAGATCTAGTGAGAAATAGCTAGAAGCGGAATAACCGAATCTATCTCCGATGTGCTCTGTTTATTAATGGTAAAAGGATTAAAGAAAAAACAAGTAGTAAGAAATAGCTAGAAGCAGAATAACCGAATCTATCTCCGATGTTTTCACATTTTGAAGAGGAGAAAAGTCTCGCGTCGAAACGATTTATAATCTCTGTATTCGATTACTTATTTATCGATACTATTTCAAATTTAGTTCGAATACTTTCATTTTCTTCCACTCTCTTAGCATCTTACTTTAAACAATTTCGATACCGACTACGCGTGCAGCTTATCTGGAATCTCGAATCCGCTGAAATCTGTTGATTAAAGTATCGCCCACTCGGATGTGTTATCCACGCCCACGCTCAAGTGTCGAGATGCTGCCCACCCCCCCTCCCGTTTCCAGTCTCCCCCTTCACCCCAACTCCCGCCACCACCAGGAGCGGTCATTAGATGGTCACAGCGAGGACGTCCTAAGGTACTTGATGGACATGACAGTCTGGCGATCCAGCAGGCTCGGTGCACGGTTTATTGAACTGGTTACGTTTGACTTGAGGAACTCTTTGTCACTGTGAGAATAACAAAGTTAACAATTCATTTCCTGTTTCACTCTCTAACTCTCTTTTTGTTTCTGTTTCTCTTCCCTTCTCTCTCTTTCTTTCTTCTCTCTTCTCTCTCTCTCTTTGACTCTCACCCTTTCTCTCTCCTCTCTATCTCTCTGTATCTTTCTCTGCATCTATCTGTATCTTTTTCTGTATCTCTATGTATCTTTCTCTGTATCTATCTGTATCTTAACCTCTCTCTGTGTATCTTTCTCTGTATCTCTCTATATATCTATGTATCTTTCTCTATAGCTCTATGTATATTTATCTTTATCTCTCTTGGTATCTTTATCTATATCTCTCTCTGTGTATCTCTCTATCTTTCTCTATGTCTCTATGTATCTTTCTGTATATCTTTCTCTGTATCTCTATGTATCTTTCTCTGTATATCTTTCTCTGTATCTCTATGTATCTTTCTCTGTATATCTTTCTCTGTATCTCTATGTATCTTTCTCTGTATATATTTCTCTGTATCTCAATTTTTCTTTCTCTGTATATCTTACTCTGCATCTCTATGTATCTTTCTCTTTCTGGCTCTTTGTATCTCCATATATTTCTTTCTCTCTCTCTCTCTCTCTCTCTCATTTTCTCTGAGACTGTCTTAATCTTTGCATTGATCTTTCTCTGACTATCTCTTTTATTGGTTCGACTCTGTGTCCACACTCTCTTTTGTCTTTTCCTCTCTCTTTTCAGTTTCTTCATCTTTCTTTCTCTCTCTTTCTCTCTCTTTGTCTCTTTCCTATTTCTTTCTGTATATCATGCTATCCTTTTTCTCTCATCATGCAGTGTATGGCCACCTGTTGACAGATGAAGCATTTATACAAAGTATCCCCTTCACGTTTGAATTTGTTACAGGCAAAGTCTAATAGTCTCTGAATGTATGATTACTTTATTTCTAAAAATATTTAACTACTTTTTCTTATTAATAAACTTTTTTTTTTTTTTTTAAAACATAGTTCATCGTCAAGAGGTAACCCTCCATCCTTTGTCCATACTTTTAACTCTTTCTCTCCTAACTGACGATACCAGCGTTGATTCCACTAGAATGTGATAAATAATTACGGAGAGAAAGATTTTGTTTTATTCCCACTTTCCAAACTGTCATTTTCAGGTATGCCAATCTCGTATTGACAACCAACCACAGATCTATAAAAAAAACAACAACAAAGCTATGAAATATCTACACGGTGGCTGATTGGTTAAGCGCTTGGCTTCCGAACTTGGGGTCCAGTGAATACTGGCATTTTTTCGCATTTCTTTTATTTCTAGGAGCGCCCCCTGAGTCCACCCAACTCTAGTGGGCAACTGACTTTAGTTGGGGAAAAGTAAAGGTGGTTGGTTGTCGTGTTGGCCGCACGACACCCTGCTTGTTAACAGTAGCGCCAAAGAAATACATGGCATGCAAAGTTACGAGACGTTTGAGGAAGAGGTAGCGCATGAACACTTGTAATGGTCGTCGCAAGTTCAACTTCCTGCTCAGCAAGACATCTTGTAGCGGGTCCATTTTGTTCATACAAAAGAGAGCAACAAAATGATGGTATAAGTACTTCTAAGCACCAGTGGCGTAGCCAGGGTGGGGGAATGGGGGGGGGGGGTGTCCAAATTTGAAAATCCCCCCGGGCCACCCCTTGAATGGGGCTCCCAAATGAGTGTCCGAAATTCTTTTTTTTACGTTAAATATTACGCCATTATCTCATGTCATGATGTCAAATTACTCCATCTGTCCCCCAGAGAGCCCTCAAAAGCTTTGGTCTGCGGGCTTTTTCAGTGCACGGACCAAAGGTTTGGAACTCACTCCCTATTGCTCTCAGACAACATGCTGCACCACTTTTAAGAAGAACATTAAGACCTATCCGTTTAAAACATTTTTAGATTAATTTTTTTTTAGCTGGCGTGTTTGTATGTGTCATGTTACTACAGCGCATTGAGCCTACATTTTATTTATTTAAAGCGCTTTATAAATAAAATTATTATTAAATGTCAAAATGCAGGGGTCCCTAAAAAGGTTAAGCCCCTCGGGCCCTCAAATCTCTAGCTACGACACTGCTTAGCACACAAAATATACAAACTATTGACCGTACTAACTTGTGAAATACGGCCTTGGCGGAAACGTGTTGGAAATTTCTGAGTCGATTTTGTTACAGCGGCCTCTCGCGAAAACTGTAAGATAGGATTGTATTTGCAAGAGGAAGTGAGAGTTAGGTAGCACCCCATAATTTAACATTGTCAACTTTAATTTTCAACATTTTTAAAAATAGAAATAGTTTTTTTTTTCTTTATATTTAAATATAGATTTATAACTACAATGTAAATATAAAAAGATTTGGTCTTTAGACTAATTATAATTTGAACAAGCAAAAAATTATCATTTTAAGAAAATAAAGCTTATCTAATGGGAGAAGTTTGCGATCACAACTATATCTCTCAATGATGTAGAAGTTATTTCTTTAATTCGATTTCAAACAAAATAAGTGATTACCATTAATTAATTGACTAATTGTTGTTGTTTTTTTTAAATAGATTCTTGTTTTGTTAGATACAATAAATAATTGTTTCAATTTCAACTTTATCCGAGAATGTGCGTGGGAGAAATAATATGAACAATTATATAAGGGGACAAAACCCCACATATTTAGCCATATATGTCAATACTAAAGCATACATTTCCCTTGACGGCATTAAATAAAATAATTAATCACTAGCAGTTAATTGAGTAATTGTTTTCTTTTAAAATTTATTTATTCGTGTCTTGTACATGCCAATGAATAATTGTGCAAAAGTTCAACTTGACCCGAGCATGGGTGTGGGAGAAATAACGAGTACAAACGTTTTACCAGACAGACAGACAGACAGTCATTTAATAAGACCTTTGTTACTAACCCTCTTTGTCTCTAACCCTTACCCTTTGTTTTAGGGTCGTTGTTCTACGGCTGAAGTCTTTCAATGGTTCTTTATAAGTACGGACCCAGCAGAGCTGATCAGTTGCGTGCTCGTGGTGGAAAAAGGAAGTAGATCGATGCGCATGCGCGTGGGTTATAAAGAATGTCTCACGAACACAAAACTGGAGTCATTAAAGTTCGACAATAAGAGGGCAGTTTAACACCTTGGGAATAAAACCTTGAGCTTGTTCGTTGACTTTTAGCAAGTATTATTCATGTAGGCGTAAACTTTTTTAATATTTAAATTGGTTTTGTAGCAATCGTCAAAGGGAAGTAATCAGGTTTCATAATGCGGTATCAGGTAAAGATTTTCATTTTATCTGCCAAATGATCAACGCGGACACATATACAGTTTCAATGACATTTGTCTATTTTAAGATGCTTCAACTTATAATCCTGCCTCTCCAGTTCAACGGAATGGCCATACAGACTGGAGATTTGTTTCAGAAGACAATGTTTATTCTTAATCTAGCTCTATCGATTTATTCGGGAATGGCAAAGAAATCATTTTTGCTAACGCAAAGTTTATCTAAGGTAAAGAACTCCGCACTTACAACTATTTCTCTCAATAATGTAGAAGATATTTCCCTTGCCCTATATCCAACAAAATAATGACCAATAAATAACTGACTAATCTTTTTGATTCATTTATGTTTTGTTAGATACTATTTCTCCGAATAATGAAAAAGTTATTTACCTATTTCTGTATCAAACGAAATAATTAATTAGCAATAAATAATTGACTTATCTTTTTCATTTCGTTTATGTTTTGTTAGGTACAATAAATATGTGCTTCAACTTGAGCCGAGAATGGGTGTAGGAGAAATAACGTGTCCAATTATCTAAGGGGACGGAACCCAAGAAATATATGTGAATACTGAAGGAATAGTTTCCCTCGTTGGTATCAAACAAAATAATTAATTACCTGTAATTAATTGGCTAATTAGTTTAAAAAAAATAATTGATTCATGTATTGTCTATGCCAATAAATAATTGTGCAAAGTTTCAACTTGAACCGAGAATAGAAGTGGGGCGAATAGCGTGTACAAACGTTTTACCAGAAGACAGATAGACAGACAGACTGATTTGAAATAACTATTGGTAATTTGTTTTTAGGAATCTTGAACAAGGTAAATAAATCGTACTTGACAGGTGTGGTGGTCTAAGTTGAATTAGTCTCGTTGAGGAATCTTGAGCCTCTAGTGAATTTTTAAAAAAATTCAATTTAAAAAAAACAATCATGTAAACATTTACAAAGATACCCCCCTTTTTCCCTCCCCCTTTCACAACTGGTCCAGACAAATGATAGGATCATAGCGCATTGAGAAATCTAAAAACTAAACAAAAATTGGTAAAAACATTTCTCTCGGCAGTTTTATATTTCTAGGTCAATTAAACACATAATTACATGATTGACACAGTTACACTTTATAGAAGCTTTGTTTTTGTTTTAGTATTTAGAATATTTTTAAATATTTTTTTTGTCGTTTTAATCTACACATACTATTTATTTGACTTTTTCTAAACATTAATTGCAGAATTGACAAGATGGTTGCTGTACTGTAGCCCTAGTCAGCTAATCCAAACCTAGCCTATAGCAGTGGCGTGGCAACCATGGTGCGAAGGGGTTTAAATGTGTCGAGGCAAATGACGTACAGGGGCCTACTGGATCCTTTATAATTAGATAAAGAATTTGACATTTTAAAATTTCAAATGTTTGGAATTCTCATACAATTATACTTTTAGCACCAGTTGTATATTTAGCGTTACTAAATTATATTTCCTGGCGTATACAAATGCACATGCTAGGCTTTGCGAGCATACCGAGGAAACTCCCACCATATTCCTTCACCGTACCAATTAGCCGTGAGGATGTCCACCCTAAGGCACGATGTGCAGATAGTGACATGTTTGTTAGGGGTATCTTCCATCCCCGCCAGTGCAATGGACTCGATTCGTGTTCGAAGATGGCTATGAATTGTTACAAAAGACAATAACTGGAATAGAAAGCCCCATTTTGTTTTTGTTTTTCTTGAAAATGCACTATTACATGCTGGTAGACTCAATTTAGTTTTGATGATACCAAATCTAGGTAAAGCAGAAGTTGGCGGGGGGGGGGGGGGGGCGCACAATCATATTCCTGACCCCGGCCACATGGTAACCTTGCTACTCTAAACGGGGAACCCCCCCCTCCCCGCCCTAAATTCTCTGTACCACATCAGCCTTGCGGATGTCCACCACAAGACGACCCATTAAGGAACGGTGTGTAGATAGTGACATGTTTGTTAGGGGTATCTTCCATCCTCGTCACTGCAATGAACTCGGTCCTTACAGCACACCAACAGAAGTTCTATTTTGCTTTCCTAGCGCCCTAACCGTCTCATCGAGCGACCCCGTGTCCATCCGGGGGAAACGTTGGGGCGCAGAAGCGTTGCCCGGATAACATCCAGTTTGGCTCTTTATTATGTCCTCTAAAAGGAGGAACGTTAAAATGTCTACATAGAATAAAAAAAACGCAAAAGATCATGAAATAGAACACTATTTCATCAAACGTTTAAAATAATCTTTAAATATTAAAAAAATATCAAAAGTATAATAAACGGTTGTTAAGTTCTTTGATATCAAGCCTAAAACTAACTTAAAATGTTCCTCAAAGGTAGACAACGAATCGCTATAAACATTAGGAAACCTGCAGGATTCAAAATTCAAACAAAGAATGTTTGGCACTCGAGACCTTCGCTGTTTTGGAGTCAAAGAATAAGATAAACAAACGCAGACTCAGCTTGTAGATAAGACGCTGTCTGTTGTTGACTTTCAAAGTAGAAAACAAAATGATCAAATAAATATTCTTGTGCCCATTTCAGGCCTTGTGGTCTATAGGGCAGATGATGTAAAGTCACCTGTTTCTTATGCCTACAGTTAACGAGGGTGTCATGTGGCCAGCACAACAACCAACCGCCTTTACCTTTCCCCAACTATACCCGTTAACGGCAGTAGGAGCTGAGTGGACTCAGAGGTGCCCTAAAGATCCCGATATTAAAAATCAGTTTGTTTTTTTTATACCAGGATTCGAGACCGGACCCGTCAGTTCTACCACTCACCCACCGCGCCTCCGTCCTACAATATGTTTATTATATATATATAATCTATTGGTGTCATAAAAGTTGCTCTACAGTGACTGAAACAGATTACACCCGAGCAATGAGTCACGTGATACGCGGCTGATCTTCAGTTGAGATGATTCTTGTTGAATAAAGCCATCTGTTTCTTTGGCCAAAGAGCAGGGTGTCATGTGGCCAGCACAATGACCAACCGCCTTTACGTTCTCCAACTTAAGTCCGGTACCCATTAGAGTTGGGTGGACTCAGATGCGCCCTAAAATTCCCGAAATTCAAAATATCAGTCTTCATTGAGATTCGAACCCAGGACCTCAGATTCGGAAGCCAATCACTTAACCACTCAGCCACCGCGCCCCCAAGTGGTTAGAGACAAAAAAAATAGAAAGATACCAATCAATGACCTTTGAAAGTTGGGCTGGAACCTCTGCTGTTCAGACAACCTTTTCATTAGTCTGGAAGTCCAGAAGCTCATAATCAGGAGTGTAGAATACCACGCCCACAGGTACATGTTGTTTAAGACGACCATATCCGCACAACTCAACTAGAGAACCTCCCCTCCCCATACAAGCGCCCACGTACGCCATCAGCCACGATATAATCTGTGAGATTCAAATGTCAATATGTTTTTATGGTACATCGAGAAAAAAAAGAAAAAAAATAATTGAAGATTTCTTTTCGTTTAGTTTCCAAATTCGTCTAGCATTAAAAAAGATTATGAATTTATGAGTAGGCTTTTTATGTGTTTTGCGGTGGCTGAGTGGTAAAATGCTAGGCTTCCGATCCGGGGGGGGGGGGGGGGGGGCGAGTTCGAATTCTGGATTAAGTGTGTGATTTTTAATTTCAGGATCTTTAGGGCGCCACTGTGTCAACGCAGCTTTAATAAGTCATAAGTTGGGGGAAAAGTAAAAGGCGGCTAGTCGTTGTGCTGGCCACATGACACCCTCGTAAACCGTGGGACACAGATACAGATGACCTTTACATCATCAGCCTTATAGCTCGAATGTCTGAGAGGGGAAACTTTGTATGTGTTTCACTTGGAAAAGACAATTGTAGAAACCGTGCACACACACACACACAGACACACCACACACACACAGACACACCACACACACAGACACACCACACACACACAGACACACCACACACTACACCATACAGCCCAGTGACATTGGATGATTACAGACCTCCGTACATTCAAAGGACACTCAATGCAAGGTAGGCCTGTCCGTCGGAATATGTGGAAACGGTGAATTTGTGACGACATAACTTTGGGACCGCGGTTGTGTATCGATGATTGGCCTCTTTATAGTCACGTGAGAAATTGCCCATGGGAGACGTCATCTCGTGAGACGTGCAATGCCAGGGACAGAGACAGACTTTGGGACTGTAAAAGTCGTTGTGCTGGCCACTTTGTACCCTCATCAACCACCGGTCACATAAACAGACGATCTATACATCATTTGCCATACGAGACCAAGGATTTAAAAAGTTGAACCTCACCCGTGTTTTTTTTTACCAAGCTTATACCAACTCTGTCTGTTTTGTAGGGTAAAAAGTGTCTACACTATACCTTATTTCTCCCACACCCATTCTCGGATCAAGTTGAAATTTCGCACAATTATTCATCGACATAGACAAGACATGAATCAATAAAAAAAGTAACCAATTATACAATTAATTAAAATTCTTTGTAGGCAATAGTGTATTACATTTGTCTGAGACCTGTTTTATATATATTCATTTTCATGTATATAACCGACTATTTCACAAACGTTTCTAGTCTGAATGAATGAAAATAAAATTCAAGCTACCTTACTTATATTATGTGTTGTTGCCAAGGTAATCTCTTCAGTACTGAATAACCAACCATTCATATTCTCAGAATCCTTGGGCTTCCATAGGAAATAATGACAGATCCTTCCGAAAGAATCCCAGAAACTTCGTTTGTCTACAGCAAAGGACAATGGGCAACCCAGTGATCGTCAAGTTTGGACAGTTTATGAACAATTTCAACGTGAACTGTTGTGTAAACCGTAAACTTATGCTAGTGTCTTATATATTTTTGGCAATGTAATCTCTTCAGTACTGAATTAAAAAAAAACATTTTAATATATTGTTATGACCCTATTGGCGGCGCAAAAGGGTTAACGATAGGCTTAGCTGAAACACACGTGAATCACTCAGGTCAGCGGGGCGATGGACAAGGGACAGTACTGCGATTTCACGCAAATATGACCAATGTTATGGTCATGTGATCGAAAGCCTGCGTGTACGAGTGACACAGTGTGTCGTATTGGCAGTTCAAGACCGGAGAGCGTTGAGATCGGGACTGTTAGTCAGCCATGAAGTCGGTCCTGGTGCAGTCCTCCTGTGAAACGTACGAGTCCAGGAAGAGATAGAGACAGTAGAGTTTTGTACGGTGATGTACAATGTAACATTTTAGTTGATGATGTGTTTGTTGCCAATTGTCTAGTATTGGCTGTTATCTACTTGACCATTATTAAAGTACCAGATTATTTGGAGCCTTGTTGTCAAGTTCTTGATGTGTTGATTTGTTGTGTTGTGTTTAGCAGCGTTTACAGAAGGCTGGAGTAGGAGAGAATCGTAACAATATGCACTTTTTATCTTAATATCTTTTCTGTTTCATGCTTATAGCTTCTCAGTGCGCTAGGGTTCAAATCCATTTTTTTTACCTGTTGGGGAAGGGGACATCTGGGTGAAAGGTGTGCGCGCTTCCTTTGGGTGATCTTCGATAAAGTCCAGTAAAGAAAAGGCGCCGATGGTGCCATTATCCCATTGATCATTGGAAAGGCCCTTATCCAACGAACAGGCCTGGACTGGAAACCAATGATCCCAAATCCTGTCTGAGGGCCTCCAGCAAAGCGGCCATGGGCCGAATAAGGCGACCGTACTGTGTACACAGCGTACCGCGCCTCGTTCCCATGGTCCCACCAACTATAAGTGGCCGAGAAAGCGCTAACCATGGGGAGTTCAACTCATATTCTTATACTGTAACCGCCACGTTCCGTGCATGGACCGCCACTCCAGCTAACGGGATGTCGGCCCCCCTTGTGGAACGGTGTGGTGGACTCCTTGGACTGGGATGCTGGCCTTTGTTCCATCCCTACTCCGAGTGAGATTAAAAAAAAAAAGAAAAAAAAAAGCTAGCCCAGGGTATCCTGCCGACACCTGGTTTGCCCCCCTCTCTTAGCCACTACTAGACGTTTCCACATAGACGCCATGCTGAGGCCACGGGGGCCGAATCCTCCACCTTTGGGTGCCCAGCAGATAGCTCGAGTCAGGATTTGAACTTGAGCCTCCATGCTAGGTGGTCCAGCGGTTTGTCTCGCCAGTTTATATATTGAATTGAAATTTGTTTTCAATTGAAAACAAAAACAGTAACATTGTGGTTTGTTTGGATGGCTGCCTGGTCGTGTGGGCTGTCGTCTTGATTGACCGGGATTTGAACCCCCTGCCCGTCGCCATTTTTCCGTTCCTAGGCAGGAAGTGGTAGAGGATTGAGCTAGAATGTAACAATCTTCAAATCTGAAGGAACATCGGAAACGTGAATAAAGAATAGTTCCGCCGAATATAGAGTCCAGCTGCCTGGTCGTGCGGTTTGCGCGCTGGATTGTCGTTTGGATTTATCGATGGTCCCGGGTTCAAACCCTGCCCGCTCCCATCCCCCGTCGTCCTGCGGGAGGTTTGGACTAGGAAGTAAACTATCTTCAACTCTGAAGGAACATCCGAAATATGTCAAACATTTTACATTTTTTTCGGTCTTGGGATACAAAAAAATTGTCGGGGGGGGGGGGGGGATAGATCATCAGTTTGCATTTCGCGGGCGTACCACAGAAAAAAGTTTATTCAAATAGAACTGAGTCTTAGCGGCTTCATTTTCACTGGACAGAAGTCTCGAGAAATTGGATAGCATTTTGTCACGGGCGAAATATGGCCCGCGGGCGGTAGGTTGGGAATCATTTATCTAGATCTATTAAACGCTGTGATACTCAAAATGTTCTTTTACGCATTAAGTTCAAATGGGTGAAATTAAATATAACAATACTTATTAATCTACATAGCCCCAAACTCAAAAGACCTGTTATTGTAATTTCTAACTTTACCATTCAATCATAATTAGCAAGGCCCATAACTGGCATGTTTATAACACTTTTTTTTGTTTTTTCCCCCTGTTTGCAGACTTACACGTGATACCATTGTTCTCTTATCGAAAGTTGCGCAATGAACTCTTGAACTTTACCACTCCTATCAGATCTTGTTTTTTTTTTACAGTATTTTTCTGACCATAGTTCTTGTTTCTTTTTACTTTGACTTTTGGCCAACATCAAATTGAAACAATTGGTTACTTCCGTTTAAGTGTGTCAACTGTCAATGGAGGTCTAAAAATAGACACTGATAGCAAAAGTAAAGAGATTTTTTTCCTCCTCCTAGTATCGTATTCAGGAATCCATGGGTAACTAGTGGTAAAGTTTGTTCACGCTGAAACAACAGGGCTGGAGTTCAAGTCTCATTGACAATCAAAATTTGAATTTCAAGATTTTTAGGACGCCCCTGAATTTACCATGGTATTTCTGGGTACCTGTCATATGTTTGGGAGAAAGTTTATAAAGCTTGGAATCTTAGGCTCCCCTAACATGCCACAATGACAAAAGTATTCAATGGTGCTCCTAACCATTCCCCCTCCCCCCTTTCTAGACTCGTTAGGTGTTCATGAACCCGTTACTTAAGACTTGATAATTATATTAAAAACTGTATTCATATAGGTTATAACCTAAGGGGACTTAATTCAGCTTATATTACCACTTCAGTCCAAAACTATTTCTTGCCCTTGATCAATGGTTAATTAACTAATTGGTTGATTTTTTTTATTGATTATTGTATTGTCAGGTAAAAATAATAATTATGCGAAATTTCAGCTTGATCAGAGATTGGGTGTCTGAGCAGCAGCGTTTTGAGTTAGTTCCCTTTATGCTTGTGTAGAAAGGCGTCGATTAAAAGTTCGAAACTAACAATATTTATAAAACTTCTTCTGTCATAAGCGCTTGCCTGGAACAGTGGCTAGTGTGATTGCTTAAGGAGGCTTGAACACATGAGTTCTAATTCAAGTCGTACAACCTATTTTTACAAATCGCATTTATAAAGCGGGTCCGGGGTTCGAAACCTTGTGTTCTATGGGGCAGACGATGTAAGGGGCATCTGTTTCTGTGGCCCACAGTTAACGAGGGTGTCATGTGGCCAGCACAACGACATACCGCCTTTACTTTTCCCTAACTAATACCAGGTAGCCATTAGAGCTGGGTAGACTCAGAGGCGCCCAGTGATACCGAAATTTTAAAATCCCAGTCTTCACCAGGATTCCTGTTCGGAAGCAAAGCTCTTCACTACTCAGTCACCGCGCCTCGAAGTGGTGACTTAGGACAAAATTTGTGTATGGAATTTTTTTTTCTTTGAGATTATTAAGTAAGGCAGTGTTCCCAGAAATGTGTTCCGCGCAACCCTAGTGTTCCGCGTGGCCGAAATAGGTGTTCCAAAAACTACTGTAATAATTAACTAGCAGGCCACCACGTGAATTAATCTCTTTATTAAAACAAAAAAATAAGCAAAGTGTTCCGCTTATTCTCAGAATCTGCGAAGTGTTCCGTTAAGGAAAAAAGTTTGGGAAACACTGAATTAAGAGATTTCAGTGGGAAAACCCGAAGTTTTAAATTTGGAACAGACGGTTTTAGTTTTGGAAGAAAATAGTTTAGTAAGTAATTAGGTCAAACCGGCTAAGCTTTTACGAGATACCCTCTCTCTCTCACTCTCTTGCGCTCTCTCGCTCGGTCTCTCTCGTTCTATTTTTCATAAAGAAATTTATTATGCCTGTATCTCCCATTCTTCCTCTTACAAACCCTACTCTCTCTCTCTTCCTCTCTTTTTGTCTTAACATCTTTCAATCTCTCTCTCTCTCTCTCTCTCAAGTACTATCTTATGAATTAATTGTGTGTGTGTGAGACTCTCTCCATTTATATCTCTATCTCCTTCTCTCTCTCTGTATCTCTCTTATCTCTCAATATGATTCTTTCTATCTCTTTGTATCCGTGATTCTCTCTATCTCATTTCCTCTCTCTCTCTCTGCCTGACGCTCTGTTCATCTTTACTTCTGTCCAACTCTGACACTCTCTCTCTGTCTCACTCTTTTGGCCACTGTCTGACTCTCTCTATGTCTCTCTCTGACCCACTCTGTCTTTGACTCTCTCACTCTCTAACTCTCACTCTCTATTTATATCTGACTCTGTCTCTCTCTCTCTTTATATCTGCCTCTCTCTCTCTATTTATATCTGACTCTGTCTCTCTCTCTCTTTATATCTGCCTCTCTCTCTCTATTTATATCTGCCTCTCTCTCTCTATTTATATCTGACTCTCTCTCTCTCTTTATATCTGCCTCTCTCTCTCTCTTTATATCTGACTCTCTCTCTCTCTTTATATCTGACTCTCCCTCTCTTTATATCTGACTCTCTCTCTCTCTTTATATCTGACTCTCTCTCTCTCTTTATATCTGACTCTCTCTCTCTATTTATTTCTGACTCTCTCTCTCTTTATATCTGACTCTCTCTCTCTCTTTATATCTGACTCTCTCTCTCTATTTATATCTGACTCTCTCTCTCTCTCTTTATATCTGACTCTCTCTCTCTCTTTATATCTGACTCTCTCTCTCTCTCTTTATATCTGACTCTCTCTCTCTCTTTATATCTGACTCTCTCTCTCTATTTATTTCTGACTCTCTCTCTCTTTATATCTGACTCTCTCTCTCTCTTTATATCTGACTCTCTCTCTCTTTATATCTGACTCTCTCTCTCTATTTATATCTGACTCTCTCTCTCTTTATATCTGACTCTCTCTCTCTCTTTATATCTGACTCTCTCTCTCTCTCTTTATATCTGACTCTCTCTCTCTTTATATCTGACTCTCTCTCTCTCTTTATATCTGACTCTCTCTCTCTCTCTTTATATCTGACTCTCTCTCTCTCTCTTTATATCTGACTCTCTCTCTCTATTTATTTCTGACTCTCTCTCTCTTTATATCTGACTCTCTCTCTCTATTTATATCTGACTCTCTCTCTCTCTCTTTATATCTGACTCTCTCTCTCTATTTATATCTGACTCTCTCTGTCTTTATTTTCTCCACCCCCTGAGCCATGTTTCTTTTTTTTTTTTTTTTTTTTTTTTTTTTCCAATCCCTGAAGATATGGCGGAGATCTATTCCTGTTTCCATCGGCACTCGCTGAGATCAATCAGGACTCCCTGGGATTGGTCAGCAGACGACCACATTGTGAAGGTCGCTGTAACTATAAACGTTGCCGCTACAGGGCCATGAGTGTTTGGTTTATGGAACCATCTTGTCCAGCTTTAACTTGCCCTGTCAGATTTTTTCTTAAAAAAGAATAACTCCACCGCACACCTGGTGCTGGAAATTCCCATAACTAAACATAGCCAATAATAAATGAAAAAAAAACAACACACAAAAAACATAATATCAAGACAGTATTTTAAATGCCGACGAGCCGTTGTTAAAATAAAGAGGAAGAAAAAAAAACCACTCCATAATTATACTTAAAAAATTTATTTTAAAAAAAAATAATTAAAATTTTTTAAAAATTGAATTCGGGTATCGAACATGTGACACTGTCGCCGTTGTAATCTAGAACTCGATCTACTTCTAGATTCTAAATGTAATCTATATTAGATTTACGTAAAATAATGAATATTCCAATTATGGGCTTTTAATTGTAGACTCACCAGGCGATGCGTCAAATTTTCCTGAACATTAATTTATTATACTCTTGATTCAATAATTCCTTACATTCTGAAATTACCAAACGCGATAGTCTTTTCAAAACCGATGCTGGATCTAGACCTAGATTTAGTCTCTAGCCAAATTAACTTTTTAAAAAATTTTTACTTTGAAAAATTATAACGTTGAAACTAGAGTTTTCCTTATGTGGCCAACGAGCTTTTCTTTTCTCAGCGGTATACATCAATTGCTAAATTTCTAGGAAAATCGTTAGAGCAGTATTCGAGAATCGCGTCCACCGAGGTTCCATGAAGGAGTGACTTGAAGTAATATACTCTTCTCTCTAGATTTATCCGTTCCTCTCTTCTCTTCCCAACTCAACAATCAGGGGCGTAGCTAGGAATTTTCCGGAGGGGGGGCTTGACCTCTTTGGGGGCCCTGTATTTTGCGTAATATTTGATAACTAATGCAAAAAACACTCATTTGGGGGCCCCCCCTCAAGTAGGGGCCAGGGGGGATTTTCAACGTCTCCCCCCTGTTCCCCCCCCCCCCCCCCCCCCCCCACCGCCAACAATACCTGCTTGGTCGTGTGGTAGGCGCTCTGGACTGTCACCTCGATGGTGCCAAGCTCGTACCCTGCCCCCTCCATCCCTCCTCTGTCCTGCGGGAGGTTAGGACTAGGATGTAATAATCGTCAATTCTAAAGGAACATCCGGAACATCAAGAGCAAACACGTGGATACTGTCGCGCGCGCGTGAAGTTTTCTTTGAATTTAATATTTGTGTTTTAGCGTATAGGAAGTAGTTTATTTTAAGTGCGTTTTGTTGTCTAGAATATTGTGTTTGTGTGTATGTTTACGTCATCCTTAGTTCCCGCAAGAGAGAGAGAGAGCTTCTTTTGTGAGCTGGTAGCTGGTTTTGTTGGCTCCCACTTTTAAGGGTACGTAAGTACATAGTTTTATTAAGTAAGCTGATCTTTCGGTACGGGTGTCGCTATTGAAAAGTTCTTTCTTGTAGCGCATCGCTAGATATAGGTTTTCTTTTCGTTTCAGGGTGTTAGGCTTTGGGCTATGGGAAAGTGTGTCGTCTTTCCGCCCTTGGAGTTGTGTAGTAACTATCGGTGTTGAGGTGTAGGGAGTTGAGGTTCTGTTGGGCGCCGAGATGGAGTGTGATCGTGAAGGTGTGTTACGGAAACTTGTTGCTGTGATACTAGACTAATTATTTATCAAATGCTAACTTCAATGATATTGATGTATATGTAAATATGTTTGAAAATTACAATTAAGTATAATTAAATATTGTTCCTGTTGACAACTGTTGTTATTCACTAAATTTTCCGTTGAATAACTGTTATTCAATGTTTGTATTTTACATGCTATTACCTTTAGGTTCTTGTGTTACTCTGTTCAGGCTGGGGATATGGGACCATAATATACATACAAGCGACAAAACCCATCTGACAGATACCCTCTTTAAAAAATAAAATGAATTTAAATCTTCCTCTTTCTATTAAGGTGCCTAAAAATGCTCATGGGTCAGTCATCGTGACCAGTATAACCTGACGTAAGATTCTCTGTGGTCACCCCGAACGTACACTAAGAGTCTAGACAGCAATTCCACCAATTAAAATAAAAATATATTCACCAACACTGAAGAAGTGTAAAAAAAAACAAAAAACAATGACGTAATAACAACACTTTTTTTTTTGTTAAAAGAGTGCACGGCAATCAATGACGCAATACTACAAAAGAAAAAAAAAGAATAAACAACAATCAATGACGCAATAAAACACGTTTATTTTTCAATAGTGAATAAATAGAACATTGATGATGTCATACAAAAAAGATAACCACAGTAATCTGCTCTTGGTTTACACTTTAATATTATAAGATCCAGTTGACCTTCTTTAAACACTTGAATACAGAAAAAAAGAAGAAGATAAAGCGAAATGAAGAAATATGCTGCCAATTTCATGGAACCTGAAGAAAACAGAAAGAAAAAACAAGCAAAATGTTAAAAATCCTTTTTGAAAAAAAAACAACAAAAAAACAACGTAAACAAAGCTTATCTAAAGAGGAAGAACTCCGCTCTTAAGACTATAACTATTAATAATGTACATGTTATTTCCCTTATTCGATTTGAAACAAAATATATAAATTACCTAAAATTAATTGACTGAGTAGTTTTGCTTATTAATTCATGTCGTTTTTTTTTGTACAATAAATAATTGTTTAAATTGTCAACTTGATCGAAGAATGCGTGAGGGAGAAATAGCGTTAGCGACTATTCAAGGGAACTAAACCCAAGAAATTTAGCCATATCAGGATATACTGAAGGATTAGTTTCCCTTGTTCGTAACAAACCAAATAATTTATTAGCAGTAATTAATGTCAAATTGGTTGCTTTTTAAAAATTGATTCATGTCTTGTTTATGTCGATGAATAATTTTCAAAGTCTGAACTTGATCCGAGAATGGATGTGGGAGAAATAACGTGTACAAACTTTTTACCAGGTAGACAGACAGACAGACGGAAAAAAAAGACAACATAAACAACGTCTAAAACACCAAGTTTACTGTTGCCTAATAAATAAATATTTTTTTTATAGCTAGAAATTCTACAATACTGAAAAGTACATAAAATTATAAAGTTAAAAAAAAAAGTACTGTATTTTACACACCGAACACATCAAAATATCCTATCTAAAAGAAATAAATAAACTTGTCTTTATTCAATATCGAAAACTTTTCTCTACTTAAAAAAAAAGATATTCCAGCTATTTACTTTCGAAAGCTCGCAATCATTTCAACTTTGGTATACCCTACTGCTTCATTAGAAGACATGCCATCTACCACAATCATAACATGAAACGACTAGTTAACAAGCAGATGACAGAGCAGCAATATAATGCGCAGCCACTGTTGAGATAAAACAATATCAACTCTTTACCTCCGTAATTATTTTCCACATTCTGACAGAATGGTTCATTTTTCACATGTGTACATTCTACCCTGTTAGGATTTAACTTCAATAACATTTTTGTTTGTAATCAGAAAACGTTTTACTTTTGGTATATAGAATTATGGGAGACTTCATGCTCTTTTTATACGACACAAATATATATGTATAAAACCAACAATATATTTAATTTAGTGGGTTCAAATCAACGATGGTATCGTTAATTAGGAGAGGGTGATGTTCACTCTCTCTATGATGAGGAAGTCAGCGTCACCAAACCTAAATTTATGTTCTGGTCAAGAAGTGACCAGTCCAGTTCGCATGAACTTAGAGACGGTAGAGAGTGGACACGTCCATTATCAGTCACTTCCAGTGGTTCTCAACAGTTTTATTCGACGACGCGGCCTAGGCGAAGGCCATTTTGTTGACATTTAACGTAAATACCGCTCACTGGAAAAGCCATTTTCGGAAAAGATGCTTCAAGATCGCAACTTTTAATGGCCCGTTAGTGTCCAGCTCCTTAACGTGGGACATTGTTTTAGAAAGTTCACTAAGGGAATCGGAACACGTTCACCCTTAAGGCATCAGCCATTCCGGTTATTCTGGGTTTTTATTTTTCGTAGGCGGCGACTGAAAATGTCACGTGTTTGTACAAGGTCGTTGCGCATGCGGTGGGGGGGGGGGGGCAAAAGAGGAAATAATAGCAGCGAAGGGGGGGGGGTGCGGGCAATAGAAAAAAAAGATATGGACGATGGGTTGAAAAAAGCCGTGAATATTGTGTTGGGGGGGGGGGAGAGATATCAGGTACTGAAAATCAGCACATTACAGTAAGAAATTAACGTTTCCCTCATAGGACAGATGATGTAAAGGTTATCTGTTACTGTGGCCTACGGTTAACGAGGGTGTCATGTGGCCAGCACAATGAACAACCACTTTTACTTTTTCTCATGTAATGTCAGGTACCCATTAGAGCTGGGTGGACTCAGAGACGCCTTAAAGATCCCGAAATAAAAAATTCCAGCTTTTACCAGGATTCGAACCCGGGACCCCCGGTTCGGAAGCCAAGCGCTTTACCACTAAGTCACCTCGCCTCCAGCACATCAGAGTACTAATACTCATGGAACTGTTGATGTCAATACGCTAAGCACAACGACCAGCCTCCTTATAGTCTTTACCGGGACTCGAAACCAAAGTCTTCGGGTCGGAAGCCAAGCTTCTTATAAACCATTTATAACTTAAAGTTAATTTGATTCAATATAGAATGCTGAGAAAATAAAAGGCCGTCGACACAAAGGCAGGCCACGATAATGATGGATTGACGATGCAGAGGCAGATCTACAACTTAAAACTGGGCATGGAGGCATGTAGTAGACTTTAGGAATAATATAAAATGGTATTCCGAACAAAAATCTCACTACAAAAACACGTCTTTACACTCTGGCAATCTGGAGCAGTCTGTCCCACCTAAAACCGCTGACGACAGTACCGCTTATCTTGCATCATTTACACAAAGGCAGGCCACGAATCTGATGGATTAATGATGTAGAGCAAGATTTACAGTTTAAAGTTTGGGCATGGAGACATAAAGCTCAAGACAGATCTGAATGGAAGGATGTTCTGAAGCAGGTCAGCGCCCTCCATGGGGTTGTTGTGGGCAGTCGTTGACTTGTAGCACCTAACTGCCGGTAGACAACTAAACCGCTGTAGGCGTATTATATCTTAACTTATAAAGCTTGAAATAACTTCTTTGTGAACAATCCTGCAATACTATATATAACTTTTATTACAATATAGAGTTATAGACAAAATCAACTTAAAATTAAATAAATGTAGTAGACTTTAGGAATAATATAAAATGGTATTCGGAACAAAATCTAACTCACTACAAAAACACGTTTTTTCACTCTGGCATTTTGGAGTCGTCTGTCCTTCCCAAAACAGCTTACGACAATACCGCTTATCTTGCATCGTTCACACTGCATAGCTAACTTCTCCACACCGTCACCATAGAAACACACACGCACACTCCATTACTGGGGTGTAGCGCCACTGGGGTGGATAGATTGAATGCCGAGAAATTCAAGTAGCCACCGTATATTTGGATTCGAGACTGTCGCATGAATATTATACGTTTGATGCTTTAAAAATCTGGAAAGTTTACACGGCAACGAAAAAAACAAAACAAAACATGATCTTTTCTTTTTCTTCATTCTGACTTCGTGACTGCTCGATCATCTTACTTTTGACTTTTCTATCAGCTTACATCTCAGAAATAATGAACAAGGCACATTCTAGAATAGTTAAAAATAGAATCGGTAAAAAAAATTCCATGATTTATGAACCGGAAATAAGCAAAAAAAAAAAAAAAGCTTATATAAGGGGAGGAACTCCACTCTTACTACTATAGCAAAGTATAGTTCCCTTTTCAGACATTGTGACCAAGCGATCTCTCTCTCTTCTCTCTCTCTCTCTCTCTAATATATATATATATATATATATATATCAATAATGTAGAGATTATTTCCGTTGTTCGATATCAAACAAATAATTAATTTCCAATATATATCAATATAGTTCGTCCATCGCGGTTCGATTATGACCACTGTATCATCCAATGGGCTGAGGGCTTTGCACTGGGGTTTTATGCCTTCTCATGTGGCTGGTGAGACCTAGGTGAGCCCGGAATGTTCGGCCGCACACTGGGCAGGTTTCCAATAGGTGCTTCATTGACTACTGGTTAATTTTTAAAAATTGATTCATGTTTTGTTAGATACAATAAATAATTGTTTAAAATTTCAGCCTGATCTGAGAATGGCTGTGGGGGGGATAGTGAGTACAATTACATAAGGGGGACGTAGCCTTAAATATTCAGCCGTATCTCTGAATAAGGGAGGATTAATTTCCCTTGCTGATATGAAAAAGAAAATAATGACGAAAGTATTCAATGGCGCCCTTAAAATCTCCCCCCCCCCCCCCATTCTTTCCTCATTAGGATTGCATGAACCAATTACTTAAGACTTGATAATTATATGAAAAACTGTATTCATACAAAGGAACATTCGCTAAGTTTTTTGTAGACAACGCCGTATCGCACTCGCAGGCTTGGCGCCCTACCTATTGCGGGTCCCTATGCGAAATATATTGTGCGGGGCCCATTAAGGGTAGGGATAATAAGTGAAAATATTTTTTTTATTAAAAAAAAGTAATTCGTCTTTGCATTTTATTCAATCAGGATCAAACTAAAAATCTAACGGTTTTTGATTTTTTGTTAAAGAGATGAAGTAAGCATATTTATATTCAAACATTAACGCCAGTAAATAAAGTATTGGAACTTCCGGTTATGGTTAAAATTCACCCTATGTTACATTTTATTAAATGAAAGCTGACAATGCTTTTTTTTTATTGGCTTAGAGTTGGCGTTTTCCATATTGAAAAACCCTTCCAAAAATTAGTCTATTTTTTTCGGAGACTTTCATCAGTTTTCAGGAGACTTCCAGTAACCTGGAAAATCAGGATGTCGCGGATAAGCTTTGTTCCGGAAGGGTCTGAATGTATCATTTCTGTCAATTTCAATATTCTTTATAACTTTTTTTCATTTTTACAAAGCTTGTATTAACTCACTCTGTCTGTCTTTCTGTTTATCTGTCTGTCTGTCTGGTAAAAAGTTTGAACATGTTTTTCCTACCATTTCCCGTTCTCTGATCAAGTTAAAACTTTGCAAACTTATTCATTGTACCTGACTAGGCATGATTAATATAAAAAAAATCAAGCAATTAGTTAATTAATTATTGGTAATTAATTATTTCGTTTAATATCGAAATAAGGTGAATAAATGCCACTTAATGAGAGATGTCACGTTTTTTTCCCATTTCCCATTCTCAGATCAGGTTGAAGTTTTGCATAATTATTCATAGTCGAAGACAATACACAAATCAATCTAAAAATTAACCAATTAACTAATCATTTAGTGTTTATTCATTAATTTTGTTTTACACAGCAGAAATGGAGCTGAACATTGTGATTTTCAGATAAATAGCAGTAATTAGCGGTTCTTTCCCTTAGATAAGCTTTGTCAAAAGGAATTTTTTGTTTTCCTACTGCTTGTTTTAAATTTTATTTCTGCTAGATCATTACGTATCTCACAATCTCAGCCAAAGCTGTATATGATTTCTAAGAACAATGTTTACACCCAAATGATTCATACATGCCGATTTCGGCCACTTGAAGAGAGAGAGAGAGAGAGAGAGAGAGAGAGAGAGAGAGAGAGAGAGAGAGAGCTGAATGTGTGAGAATAAACGAACCAGTTACGGACTCTAAGGCCACATGTCACCGTTCCGGCCTGATAATGTTTCGGTCTTACGGCTCTCCGAGAGAACTTCTTGAGTCAGCCTTCTGCGTTGTAAAATTTGTTAGTCATCGGCATATTGCTTTTAAAAATGAATTTTTCATAAAATCTTTTTTTAATTAGCCGAAATATTATCTGCCTATCTATCTATCTATCTATCTATCTATCTATCTATCTATCTATCTATCTATCTATCTATCTATCTATCTATCTATCTATCTATTTACTTATCTATCTATCTGCCTATCTATCTATCTATCTATCTATCTATCTATCTATCTATCTAACTATCTATCTATCTATCTATCTATCTATCTATCTATCTATCTATCTACATTAGTTTGGGAAAAGCAAAGGCGCTTGGGCGTTGTGCTGACCACATAACACTGTCGGCCAAAGAAACATATGACCTTGACATCAACTGAACTAGGATATAGATCACAAAGTTTGAAAAAGGTATTTGTATCTCATTTTTGTCACAATTTAAAAATTATTTTTTTTTAAACTGTATGTGCAAACGACTTAGTTCATCTCGTTTACAGGTGGTGCCCCACTCACATGCTTAATGTGCTAACAGATTACAGCAGACGTTGTCTACTGGCTAGCATCTAGCATTACTAGTGTCCACCAGTCAGCGCTCATACTCAGGGTGAGTAACTGACCACCGGACAACCGAATGTCACTTTTCACTCCGCACCGCTTTCAACCGAGCAGAAGTTAAACATTTTTTTTTTCAGCAGACGACTTCCGCATTGAAGAGTTCCTCGCGCCCCCACCGCCCCCCCCCCCCGACACTTTTCCGCCCTTTCATCCAATCCCCCGTACTCAGCAAGTTTATGTATTGTCCGGTTATTGATTAAGTCTGACCCTATTGGGACTTCCCGGCAGACGACATGGCGATGACTCACCTCCTTGCAGTAAATGGTTATCATATTTAAATCAAGACGGAACGCAAGTAGACTCATTGGAGCTATATATAGACTCGTTGTAAACATCTCTCCCCCCCCCTTTTTTTTTCTTGAGAGCCCCCCCTCCCCCCCTCCCAATGTCAGTCACTAGTTGTGTTTTTTGTTTACGGCTGGGGTTAGTATTAAAGATTTATGCTATAGATTAATTGGCGAAGATTCGTGTGGGCGGTAATTGAAGGGAGTTTGAAAAAAAAAAAGGAACATGAGTGTGTGTGGGGGGGGGGGGAAGGGGGCTGAGTCACGTGAGTTTGACACGTGTTAGTTTGAGAAAAAAGGGGGTGGTGAGAGATCAAGTGGTAAGTCTCATAAGTACTAATCACCGTCTGAAAACAACCAATAACAGAACAGTGTAGCAGGGGCGGACTTGGTGCATGGGCACTTAGGCAAACGTCCGATGTGTAGGGTTGGGAGAGAGGAGGGGGGTCCGAATTCGAAAGTCCGGCAGAGTAAAGACATATTTTTTGTTGTGAGTTAGATTTGTTTCAATATCAGTTTATTTCATTACTATTAAATCTATGTAATTCCGAGTTAAATCTTTGAATATTGTGATAATTGGTTTCGGAAAAATCAGAATTAGGTTTAAGAACCCGTGAATATATTCCAGGTCAGTTTTCATTTTCTGATTCCCCCCAACATGGAAGTATTTTGCAATCTTTATAGCAAGCTCTTAATTTGTTTTTATCACGAAGACGTTTTGATTTGAGATTTAACTCAAGCCGTCACGTGACTAGGGATTAGATCTGGAGCTTGATCACAAACTTGCGTAAACAAATCTGAACTGGCCGTAACGCTCTACAGCTTGGAGAGTTTATTAACAAGAAATTTTTAAAAACATCCTGTTGGTTTACATCAGATATGTCAGTGTCTCTCAAAATTCTGATTCTCCTCTTGACATAAAAAATAAAAATAAATATCGCTAATCGAGAGTCTGGAGGAGCATAGAGCAGCGTGTCTCGAAGGGAGCCCCGGCGTCATACGTTTTCATACATTCTAAGCTGTAGCAATGCATTCTCATGGCGTCTAGAGCGTAAATCCTATTTTAAAAAAAAGCGCATATAAATTAATTCAAATTAAGAAGGAGAAGGCGATGGTCAATATTGTAATACAATTGACATTGGAGGCACACAGCCTACGTATGACTGTAATGGGTGTGATTTTCGTAAGATCATTTCCCTGTTGAGCTAGACGTCTTATGTAGGGTTTGTTTTTGTTTTTTCACGCATAAGTCTAAACAAAATGAAGCAAGAAAATAGGGATACGTTTTACCGTTCTGACAGGAGAAAGTCGCGAAGAATCGCGTTGCAGGAGAGGGTATTAAAAAAAACAAGAGGTTTGATTCGATCTTGATAGAGACGCAGACAATTTAACAAAATATATATTTAGTAAATTCATACTTAGCAATAAAAACCTCGTCACTTAAATTTATTTACATTTTTAAAACATTGGCAATATATTTTCATTTTATTTTTATTTCTATTAAAAATGAATTTAGAGGAGCCAAACTACAACGAAGGCCCTATCTGACGACCATTAAACATGAAGGCCCTATCTGACCACCATTAAACATGAATGCTTTATCTGGCCAACATTAATCATGAAGGCTCTTTCTGGGACCACTATTAAATACGATGGCCCTGTTAGTTCTAACTCTTCATCGGTCCGGAAGTAATTTTCGTCCATTTTGTTTAATTAGCCGAAATCTCTTAAGTCGGGGGGAAAATGTTTTAACATAAACAAGCGTCGATAACTCTCATCTGCGCGTAAGCTTCGTCCTGCTCAAGTGACGTCTTTAAGTGGACATCACTAATTGGAGAGTAATCCATGTCTTCCTTTCCTTGCTCTATCAAGTGATTACTTCAAGTGGACGTTTCTCTGCCACCCCCTCCACCACCTCTACTACTCAGCATGTGTCCATGGCTAGTTAAGTATTTTTTATAGTTTAATGCATAAGATTATGCCTCTATAGTGCATTCTGAAATATTGGTCAAGGCAAATATACAGTGCATAGGAGCGTCTAAATACAAGGGGAGTTCATTCCTTCTTCTTTTGTCAGAAGACGATGGTTCATCTCGTAAGACGACTATGGCTTATCTAGTAAGACGGCAATGGTTCATCTCGTAAGACGACTATGGCTCATCTCGTAAGACGACTATGGCTCATCTCTTAAAATGATTAGGGCTAATCTCGTAAAACAACCATGGCTCATCTCGTAAGACGACTATGGCTAATCTCGTAAGACGACAATGGTTCATCCCGTACGACGACTTTGGTTCATCTCGTAAGACGACTAGGGCTCATCTCGTAAGACGACTAAGGCTCATCTCGTAAGACGACTAGAGCTCATCTAGTAAGACGACTAGGGTTCATCTCGTAAGACGAATAGGGCTCATCTCGTAAGACGAATAGGGCTCATCTCGTAAGACGAATAGGGCTCATCTCGTAAGACGAATAGGGCTCAGCTAGTAAGACGACAATGTTTCATTTCGTAAGACGACTTGGGTTCATCTTGTAAGACGACTATGGCTCATCTCGTTAGACGACTATTGCTCATCTAGTAAGACAACAATGGCTCAACTCGTAAGACGACAATGGCTATTCTCATAAGACGACTATCTCTCATCTCTTAAAACGACTATGGCTCATCTCTTAAAATGACTATGGCTAATCTCGTAAAACAACCATGACTCATCTCGTAAGACGACTATGGATCATCTCATAAGACGACTATCTATCATCTCTTAAAACGACTATGGCTCATCTCGTAAGACGACTATGGCTCATCTCTTAAAATGATTAGGGCTAATCTCGTAAAACAACCATGGCTCATCTCGTAAGACGACTATGGCTCATCTCGTAAGACGACAATGGTTCATCCCGTACGACGACTTTGGTTCATCTCGTAAGACGACTAGGGCTCATCTCGTAAGACGACTAGAGCTCATCTAGTAAGACGACTAGGGTTCATCTCGTTAGACGACTATGGCTCATCTCTTAAGACGACTATAGCTCATCTCATAAGATGACTATGGCTTATCTCGTCAAACGACTAGGGCTCATCTCGTAAGACGACTAGAGCTCATCTAGTAAGACGACTAGGGTTCATCTCGTAAGACGAATAGGGCTCATCTCGTAAGACGAATAGGGCTCAGCTAGTAAGACGACAATGGTTCATCCAGTACGACGACTTTGGTTCATCTCGTAAGACGACTATGGCTCATCTCGTAAGACGACTAGGGCTCATCTCGTAAGACGACTAGAGCTCATCTAGTAAGACGACTAGGGTTCATCTCGTAAGACGACTATGGCTCATCTCTTAAGACGACTATAGCTCATCTCATAAGACGACTATGGCTTATCTCGTCAAACGACTATGGCTCATCTCTTAAGTCGGCTATGGTTCATCTTGTAAGACGACTATGGCTCATCTCGTAAGACGACTAGGGCTCATCTCGTAAGACGACTAGAGCTCATCTCGTAAGACGACTATGGCTCATCTCGTTAGACGACTATTGCTCATCTAGTAAGACAACAATGGCTCATCTCGTAAGACGACAATGGCTATTCTCATAAGACGACTATCTCTCATCTCTTAAAACGACTATGGCTCATCTCTTAAAATGACTATGGCTAATCTCGTAAAACAACCATGACTCATCTCGTAAGACGACTATGGATCATCTCATAAGACGACTATCTATCATCTCTTAAAACGACTATGGCTCATCTCGTAAGACGACTATGGCTCATCTCTTAAAATGATTAGGGCTAATCTCGTAAAACAACCATGGCTCATCTCGTAAGACGACTATGGCTCATCTCGTAAGACGACAATGGTTCATCCCGTACGACGACTTTGGTTCATCTCGTAAGACGACTATGGCTCATCTCGTAAGACGACTAGGGCTCATCTCGTAAGACGACTAGAGCTCATCTAGTAAGACGACTAGGGTTCATCTCGTAAGACGACTATGGCTCATCTCTTAAGACGACTATAGCTCATCTCATAAGACGACTATGGCTTATCTCGTCAAACGACTATGGCTCATCTCTTAAGTCGGCTATGGTTCATCTTGTAAGACGACTATGGCTCATCTCGTAAGACGACTAGGGCTCATCTCGTAAGACGACTAGAGCTCATCTAGTAAGACGACTAGGGTTTATCTCGTAAGACGAATAGGGCTCATCTCGTAAGACAAATAGGGCTCAGCTAGTAAGACGACAATGTTTCATTTCGTAAGACGACTTGGGTTCATCTCGTAAGACGACTATGGCTCATCTCGTTAGACGACTATTGCTCATCTAGTAAGACAACAATGGCTCATCTCGTAAGACGACAATGGCTATTCTCATAAGACGACTATCTCTCATCTCTTAAAATGACTATGGCTAATCTCGTAAAACAACCATGACTCATCTCGTAAGACGACTATGGATCATCTCATAAGACGACTATCTATCATCTCTTAAAACGACTATGGCTCATAGTCGTAAGACGACTATGGCTCATCTCTTAAAATGATTAGGGCTAATCTCGTAAAACAACCATGGCTCATCTCGTAAGACGACTATGGCTCATCTCGTAAGACGACAATGGTTCATCCCGTACGACGACTTTGGTTCATCTCGTAAGACGACTATGGCTCATCTCGTAAGACGACTATGGCTCATCTCTTAAGACGATTATAGCTCATCTCATAAGACGACTATGGCTTATCTCGTCAAACGACTATGGCTCATCTCTTAAGTCGGCTATGGTTCATCTTGTAAGACGACTATGGCTCATCTCGTCAGACGACTATGGCTCATCTCGTCAGACGACTATGGCTCATCTCGTAAGACGACTATGGCTTATCTCGTAAGACGACTATGACTCATCTCTTAAATCGGCTATGGTTCATCTTGTAAGACGACTATGGCTCATCTTGTAAGACGACTATGGCTCATCTTGTAAGACGACTATGGCTCATCTCGTAAGTCGGCTATGGTTCATCTTGTAAGACGACTATGGCTCATCTCGTAAGATGACTATGGCTCATCTCGTAAGATGACTATGGCTCATCTCGTAAGACGAGTAAGGCTCATCTCGTAAGACGACTATGGCTCATCTCGTAAGACGACCATACTCATCTCATACATATGTTTTAACAAAGAGTTTAGAATCAGTCGAAGATTACGGTACCAAATGTTTAACGATTGGCTTTGATCAGCGTGTATCATGTTCGGACTCTTAAGACATGCTCCCAGAAACAAATAGACTAATTAAAAAAGCATCGTATATCACTCGAACACAGCTACCATCTCTTGAAGAGCTTTTTCATAAAAGATGGCTTTCCAAACACTAACTATTCTTAAAGACAACCTGCACCCATTAAACCACTGTTACATAAGATCTGAACGAAGTGGTCGTCTCCTTTCCATTAGAACTAAAACAGAAAGATTTAAAAACTCCTTCATCCCACTTTCGGTCAGACTGTTACAAGATCATCTGTCGTCATTTAGAAGTACATAGAAGTCTAATTCATAAAGCACTGGTTGTGAATGTGTATGTGTTTCGTGTGTGAATATTGTTAAAATTTTTCATCTATATTGTTAATGTACAGTAGTTACGCTGAGGTTGTCAATTGTAGTCAAACTGAATTTCCTTTTCATTCGACCAATAAAAATTATCGTATCTTATCCAGTGGCGTAGCACCTATGGCGTGATGGGGTTCAATTCACTTGGGCCCATGACTCTTGACTAGTTGGGGCCCACGTGAGAATACGGATGACACTAAAAGTCCTGCTGTTCAAGAATTAACATTTCAACACATCTGCTAATTATTCAATTTTCTCAAAGCTCAATTTGTTTTTTATTTTTCTGTATTTGTAATGTGATGTCTTAACCTTCTTTTTAGATATTGCGCTTGTAGAACACTCATGTAGGACGACAGCGTCCTCGGAAGTCTTCATCACATTGTTTTGTTGCCTTTTTATAGTGAAAAAACAAAGTTAATGTCATCATTACAACAGAATAAATAGAAAAGGACACGAAATCTAAAAAAAAAAAAAACATTAAATATTTAGCAAGGAAACTAAACACCAGAGTAAGTGACATTAGTACCGCTAAAATTGAAATGTATGTTCTATTACTATGAATGGCGAAACCAAATTGTGGAGCAGGTTTATAACAAAGATGTAGAGGATAGAAAGATGACCAAATTAATCATGGAATAGTGTCTTTCTCTGACCAATGCTTAGCATTTGGTTTATAGTTCTGAAAGAAAGTTAACACCCATATATTTTTACAAATACATGATCACGGAATAGTGTTTTTCGGAGATGAATACCTGTGTATTACGTGTGGTCGGAACGATGTCGCCCACACAGCAGTTCCCCCCTCTCCACACTGCTGATCTATCTAAAGGTATATACATATATGTATATGGATCTCTGACTAATGCTTAGTATTTGGTTCATAGTTCTTAAAGAAAACTATCACCATTATATTTATACAAAAATCTCTAACCAGATTTTATTTTAATTTGTTATGAATAATGAAATTTGACAGGAAAACAAAGCCTCATGGGTCTGGAGTTAGATAACAGACCTGTAGGGCAACGCAGTTCTGCGAGGTCCCATCCGCACAATCTTTCTAAGAGCACTCAAGACATATTAAAAGTTGATCAAATTAGCATTTAAAAAAAAAACTGTTTTGTGATCTCCGATGACGGAATACCTCCGAAAAAGCAATTAGGAAGTCATTTCTATGTTTTCGTTTTTTGTTAGAACCTGAGATGAACTCCTATTGAAAAAAAAAACAGAGCAGGAAGGACTAATCCTCAGGTAGTGCTTTGGCAAGAAACTCAGCCGTTCGGCTTAATGCCTCGTAGCCACCCTACAAGTCGAGTGACTGCTCAGACACGTCCCCCCTTAGCTCGCGGAGCTGGGGACACTCGTACAAGACGTGCGACACTGTTTCGACGCACTCTCCACAGTGACGGCATCGGGAGTCACAGTTCGTGCGGAACCGGGCAAAATATGCCCTAATAGGACAGTGTTCCGTCCTGCACTGCGCAATAATTGTCTGCTCTGACCTCCTCAGTCGCCACCATGGATCATCGCGATCTGGGGGACGCATGTGCTGCCAGACGCCACTTGCTCTGTCGGATTCCTCCCAGGACTTTAACCACTTCTCATGAATGAGTGCTCGGATTTGTGCCGCTGCTTGTAAGTACGTGCCTGGTGCTTCGAGCTGTGTGGCTGCCAAAGCACCCTCCCTAGCGAGGGCGTCTGCCGTTTCATCGCCCCTCATGCCGCAATGTGAGGGCGCCCACTGCATGCCCCCGCCGCCACCCATAGCTTGGAGACTGGAGCGAGAGTCGGTGACTAGTACCACAGTAGTGGCACCAGTTTCGTGTTGGGTCATTCGGGCCCTAATAGCCTCGAACGATGTGTAAATTGATAAAAAAAAATTATGGATGTGTAAATTGATAAACTTTAGGTGTGTAAATTGGTAAACGATGGTGTTGGTGCAAGTCATGGTTGTGTTATAGTTCAGACAGCCAGTACACCTATACCGTGAAACTATATTATTTTACTTGTTACATAAACTTATTTTTATTATTATTATAGCTTTTATATGGCGCTACTTTCATGCTTATAGCATGCTCAGAGCGCTTTGGTCCAATCTCATTTGTGGATCAGTGGGGGGAGGGGGTATCTAGGAGTTGATTTTCCGCTCACCTCGAGCCCCCTTCTAGGTAGCCAAGACAAGCCAAGTTCAAGCGCACTTAGCCTCTCGACCACGCTTCCCATGTATGTATGTATGTATGTATGTATGTATGTATGTATGTATGTATGTATGTATGTGCGTGCGTGCGTCCGTGTGTGTGTGTGTGGGCTACGCTTATCATAACAATTAAGCTCATGCTTTTACTAAAATAAACTCACGCAATTTCTTCCCCACTAGATAAAATCGGATCTAAATTTAATCATTTGATTAACCCTTTCTTTATCCTTTCATCCAAGCGCGGACTGGGTGTCAAAATCGTCCCGGGAATTTTATACCATGCGGGAAGTAGCCTGCAAGGAGCACTGTCTACGGATGTAGGCTATTATATTAATTTGGAAAATGTGTTAAGATTATATTAGTATCGCACCGTCGAGCCTGTAAAAGATTTATTTTAATTACGACGCTCAAATTGTCATTTTTATAAGAGAGTGTTTTAAAACAATTTTTAAAAAATTTCATACGTGTCAAAGTGACCCTTTCGGTGGCCCTTCCGGCCCAATGGGTATTTGCCTGAATACCCATACAACCAGATCGTCCTTGTTTTTATCTGCGATAATCTTACTCATGGTTACATCACAATCTACTCAGCCAATAAGTGAATGTAAACTCGCATAGTGCCTGGTCGTGTGGTATGCGCACTGCGCTGTCGTGTAATTGGTCCCAGATTCAAACCCTGCCCTCCGCCACCAACCCCCGTCCTGTGTGATGTGTGGGCTAGGATGTCATAAGCTTTTAGAAGGAACACCCGAAACATGTCAAATAAACATAACGAAACGCACGCTCCATAACATATGGGTGTCTATAGTAATTGATTCTCAATACCTATACTGGATACTAAATGGGTTAGGCACGCGTGGTGTTCTGATGAAAGAGGAAAAAATAAAACTGGACTTTTGTTTCCTGTGTCACGTGATTGTCTTCCCCACCTGGTGACCTCACCATGCTTCTAGACCGAGACTTTCCATTAAATCTTTTTCTTTTTTTTTTCTGCTTAAGTTTGATCGAGTGGATCTATGGGAGATAATCCACATCGACAGGATATGGGAATACCTTTGAGCGTTGGATTAACGCCCTTGGTTCGTATTAAACTTGGTGATATCAATTGTCAATGTTACGGCCACGTTAAATCGTGGCCTCTTGAGAAACAATAATTGGATTGCAGGCGGTGGGCGATAAAGAATTACTAGACACCGAGAAGAATTGAAAAACAAAACAAACTAGCAAAATATATACATAAAAAAAACAAAACAATCCTAGTAGCAGTAGAAGCACAAAACCACTGCCATGTATCTCAATACTGCAGGAATAATCACTTTTTTTCTTTATTAAAAATTCGTAGAGTACCATTAGTTGATTTTAACCAAAGGACCTCACTCATCAATAGTAAACAAACAACATCTTCTATACAAAATACGTACTCCGTAAAGGTTATCACATGATACGTTTTTTTTCCATTGTTTTATCAATATTATCATATGATAATATGTCGCAATGTTACCATTGGTTAATGAGGTCCATTTGCTGATTCTTTTATTGATTCGTATATTGTCAACGACACTATGAATAATTTGCATAATTTCACTTTGATCCGACAATTGGAAGTGATAGAATAAAAGTGAAGAAGGAATATTAAGGGAAACAAATCCACAAGAACAGCCACATATCTCAATAAGTAGCATTAATTTCCCTTTTTCAATGTTAAATAAAATAATTAATTGCCAATAATTAATTAACTAATTGGTTAATTGTTTGATTGATTCGATGCAACAAATAGTTGTGTAAAGTTTCAACTTGATCCGAGAGAGGGTGTGGGAGAAAAAACGTGTACAAAAATTGTACCAGACAGACAGACAGACAGAGTTGTTATAAGCTTTGAAAAAAGAGCGTCGAAACTGATCCTGTACCAAGTGTATAAAACAGCAAACAATCATCCCCACAAACATACACACATATACTTCCCTAAATATATGCACACACATAGCATAAGAAACACTTACCATGAGAAAACATGCACCCTTTGAAACTCATACATATACACATTTTATGACATACTCACACAAGCTCAAATCTATATATGTTTTAACACATTCTCAACCCCACATACACTACACAAAAATCCTAAAGCGCACATACGCTTAGAAACATACTCACAAAGATAGTCATAGTCATACGCATAGTCATACACACACATACACAAATAGTCACACACATAGAAACATACAAATACACATATAGTCACACGCATATAAACACACACAAACTAACACGCATAGTCACATAGAATGAAACACACACATACTAACACACATAGTCACATGCATAGAAACACAAGCATACTTACACACATAGTCACACAAATAGAACCATACCATACATACTTACAACCATAGAAGCACACACACATACTTACACACACAAAGTGACATGCACAGAAACACACACGCGCACACATACTTACACAGCTATACCCATAGAAACACACACACATACCGACACACACAAAGACACATGGTCACCATCAACACACACACACAAATCTAATATTACATTGCCCTACACAATCCAATCGACACACTCACCTATAAGCGAACACATCTTATGACAAATATCAAAAATAAATATTAGAAAGCAAATTTCAATAGTCTGCACCTCCCCCACCACCTTTTGTTAACCCCCCCCCCCCACACACGCACAAACAATAAAAGTGAGCAAATTATTAGTCTCTGAGCGGAAGCCAGATATCAATCTCTGCACCTTAATCCCAACTGTAAATTCTCTTAATCTCACGAAGTCGGGATTAAGTTTATAAGAGTTTTTTTTTTTTGTTGTTTTTTTTGAGGCCCAAAGATAGTTTCTCTATGACTCAAAGTGAAACGAATTCACAGCAGAAATGTCTCGGTCTGAGCCCAGCCCTTTAATAAGAACGACCAGTAAGGTGTTTTTATCTACGGGGTTAATTACTAGCAGAGTTAAAGCACACACGTAGGCCTGCTCCGTGACAGATTGGGTGATTTAGATTAGAGGCATCTGACAGAGTACTCTTTGTTATTGACACTTAGATATTGTCACAGTCGAGCACAGCTCAGTCAAATACTCGTACTGTCAGACAGACAGTCCGTGTCAACCTCACAAAGCGTAACTCTTGGTGTTTCGCAGTAAACTTTTTGTGGAGTTACGGCCCTTCTCTCGCCTGAACACGGTTGACATTATGCGCCTTAAACGCCAGTAGATTTACGCAGTGACAATTCTTAATGTTTTAAATTTGAAAAAGTATTTTATTTCTCTACAGCGATATTTAATATTTAGCCATAGTTAGTATGTATAGAGTCAGGGCCGTGCCGCACTTTGGGCATCAATACCGTATACAAAAAGTTTCCACTATTTCAGACCCTGTGATCTATGAGGCAGATGATTTAAAGATGATCTCTTTTTATGGCCCATGGTTTAACGAGGGTGTCTTTATCTTATCTTATATAATAAAGACGTTACTTCAAAAAAGAAGATGATTACGTCCTACTCGTCATGCATTTAGTCATGCATATTAACCAATGACTTAAAATTTGCCAAGTCACTGGTTTTCCTGGCTAGCTCAGGCAACCCATTCCATGCTCTAATAGCACTACGGAAGAAGGAGTATTTGTACACATTTGTCCTAGCATATGGAATATGAGATATGACTTTATCTTTCTGAGTATTTTATTAAATTTTGTTTTTGTATTTGAAGATTATGGTTCAGTGTTTTATGTATAATTGCTACTTTACTTTTGAGTCTTCTGTCCTGAAGGCTTTCTAAAATTAGTGATTTTACTAAAGGTGTTACTCTAGTCAAATGTGAATATTAATTTTGTTATGAATCTCACTGCTCTATTTTGTGTCTGTTGTAGTTTCTTAATGTTTTCTTGAGTTGAGGGGTCCCAAACAGAGGATGCATATTCTATTATTGGCCTAACCAAGGTTAAATAACATTTTAGTTTTATGTTCTTATTTGATTTTACTTTTACTTTTGCCCAACTTATGACTATTACCTATTTGGAGCTGGGTAGACTCAGAGGCGCTTTAGTGATCCCAAAATTAAAAAATCTGAACACGGTTGACAGTATGCGCCAGGATTCGAACCCTGGACTCCTTGTTTCCGGAGCCAAGCTCTGTACCGCAACGCCTCTATCGTATAAAATAGCCAACTTCAAATTCTATGTAGAATTTTTTTTATTCATTCTTTAAAATTAAGGCATTCAATTTTTTCAGTTTCTAAAAATTCAGACATGAAATTTTTCCCCGTTCCTAAAACTCTAGACAGGCTATATATCCCTTCTTTTTACAGCGCTTTCAACTCCAGGTTTAAAAACCGCATCACAAACGGCTACTACAGTGATTGGGCCCCACGATGACCTGCTAACTATTGTAAAAAAAAAAAAACGCTAAAACTCTATGGCCATATTAAAAGGTCTTGGGGCTCGCAAAGACATTCCTCTAGGGAACAGTTCCAGGAAATAGAAGAAGAAGAGGCAGGCAGAGAAAGCGATGGGAAGACAACATAAAAGAATGAACGGGCCTGCCATTGAAAGAGATTCTATCCAAGGCAAAAGACAGAGGAATGGAGAAAGACGGTCGACAGATCTTGTATAGTGTCCCAATGGTTCAGCAAAGGAAAGGTGAAGGTGGTGAAACTCTAGTGTTAGGCACTTAGTTAGTATACTTAGTTCTTTGACGCATCATAGTTGACGAACTTTGATAGCAAAGATAAGTGACGTCACGCCTTAGTTGAGTTATAGTCTATAGATGTTATTAATAGTCAGTTGGTGTTCGGATTTCAAGGGAATAACTTTGTATTACGGACAGAGACTCGACTGTGGCCTTTTCAGTATTAAACTTCATTCAAATGTATATCGGTCGAGACTAAGTCTTTCTATTTGTTAATGTGTAGGTCTCGTTAGCTTAAACGCATTGAATACACCCGCACAAGAAATACAGACATCTCCAGAGTTTTCTGTCGAAGTCAGACAGCCATCAACAACTACCAGATCAACGCCTATCACGATATCCTTTCCCGTTTTCTTTAGACGAGCTTTTCTTTCCCGTTTTCTTTGAGCAAGCTTTTCTTTCCCGTTTTCTTTGGTCGAGCGTGTCTTTTCCGTTTTCTTTGGTCGAGCGTGTCTTTTCCGTTTTCTTTGAGCGAGCTTTTCTTTCCCATTTTCTTTGAGCGATCTTATGTTTCCCGTTTTTCCCGTTTCTAATATCCTTGGAAAAATTCGTCCTCATTGCCTATATATCTTTTGGTTTCTGAACATTTTCACACGCTTTTTAAAATTTTTGTTTACTTTTGTAAAGTTCTTATAATAAAGTTCTTTAAAAAAATAAATCTTCAAGTAATGAGAAATATAAACTCCAGTTGATAATGTCATGTTGTTTTTGTATATTTTTTTATATTGAAAATTTAATTGAAAACCTCCGATAATAGCATCAATAATTAGATCAGAGACTTGTTTCAAATGTCAGTGCGTTTTCCTATTGTGTGTGTGTGTTTGCGTGTGCGTGTGTTTGAGTTGCAATCTTATGTCTTGCCAACAGGAAGAAAGGTGTTTATGGAAGAAACATTTCCGGCTGTTGCTAAAGTACTTATGAACTGCGAGCCGCTAGTCACTGTAGACATTTTACGTAATGACAATCTATGTCAATAAAGAAATAGACTATACAGTAAACATAAGACGTGAATCTCCGGACGCTATAATTCGAAGCCCTTATCGTTAGGGGACTAACAATCAACTGAGCACAAAGTAAAAGGAGCCGGAAGTCAATGCTGAAATTTTTTCTGGGTTTGAGATTATGATCGTGCAAAATTTTATCAATGAAATTAGATCTCAGATTTACATACATGGTGGAAAATCCATAAATACCTAGCTTTTTGGTGTATCCGGTGTACATTATATGAAAGTATTGACAAGCCAAGTATTTTAATAAACTAAATAATATCTTTTATGTACTTTTCATCATTTTAGAATCAAATTTGTAAGCTCTTTCGCTTGAAGCACAACGTAATAATTTTTTAAAAATTGGCAACTGGCGTCCATGGCGTTGAGTTTGTTTATTTCAAAATATCAACAATTCCTCGTTTTTCATTTTCTTACAGTTTTCTTAAGGTTATCTTATATAAGACATATAATGCGCCATATCGCTTTCCCTTCTTTTCGTATCTGTATATATAATTCACTACGTTTCCCAACCATGCGGGACACGACGCAAGCACGCCATTTCTCTAACCCTCGACGAAAAGGTCATGGAAATTATAACTTTTTTTTTCTGAAAGTCGGACTAGAGTTACCCCAAGTAACTTTCGCGACGACAGAGAGAGCGGCTTAAAAAAAGAGGGGGGAGAACAAGTAATCTTCTGTCTGTATATATAATTCTCTACGTCGCCCAACCATGCGGGACAACACTCACGCCGACTCTCTCATCTAATTAAATTTGTGATAGATCTAGACTAAAAATAATAAATCTGTGCGATTAGAAATATATTTTTACCAATTTTTTTTTGTTAAGCACAATTTCATGCTTTTCTCAATACGCTGTGATCCTATTACCCGTCTGGACCAGTTGGGAAGGGGGAGAAAGAACGGGATATCTGGCGAAGAGTCCATGAACATGGAAGATTGTATAGTTAGTTATCTATTGTTTCTATTTCATGTTTGTGTTCTCTAGGACTCAGACACTAGCCTAATATAAAGGGGACTAATTCATCTTATACCACCACTTCAGTCATGTACTATTTCTTTCCCTTGTTTGATACCAAACAAAGTAGTTTATTTCCAATAATTAATCAACTAATTGTTTTGTTTTTTTGCATTATTTCTTGTTTTATCAGGCAATATTGGTAATAGGTAATTGTGCGAAATTTCAGCTTGATACGAGATCAGATGTCGGAGAAATAACAGAAGTAACGTGTACAAACTTTTGGCCAGACAGACATACAGACAGCCAAACAGAGTGAGTTTATATTTTGATTATGAAAAGAAATTCATCATGCCTTGAGACAACGTAATAAAACTGAAACTTGTCAGGGGTGGAGAGTATTTGTGTATTTTATGAATGAACCAATGCTTCCTGCCTACTTTCTGTGATCCACTCTTAAGGATCTAGTGACGATCTTTTATTAACCTATGGTACCTATGAAAAAAGAGAGAGAGAGAGTGGGCGGGATCTTTCATTCGAATATACGAAATTCAGAGCAGCCTTTTTAGAATCGTCTTTGGAATTTCATTATTAGAATTCCGTTTCTCAGCCTAATCCATTCTGCTGACTTTAATTACAGGCAAACTTTAATAAATGCTATCGAGATTAGAATACCGACGTCACCAAGTGTTTAAGTAGAAGCTTTCCACTTATTTCGGATTTCTTTTTTTTCAGAAAGTTCTCTACCGTTTTTAAAACACTGATTTCGATTTTTTCTTTCTGGTCGCGTAACATAACAGGGCATACCAATGGTACCCATGCATTTTGGCGTTTAATCTTTCATTAAAGAAGATAAAATTTTTATTGGACCGATATTGACATACTATATATTACTTTATAATGATATACTCTGTTACTTTATACGAGCTACTCTACGTTACTTTATATATACATATTTTATATTACTTTATATCGAGATAGTCTACATTGAGTTATATTGTATATTGACCTACTCTATGTTACATTATATTGACATACTTTTATTTACTATATATTGACATACATTATGTTACTTCACATCGACATCTGTATGTTACTCTATATAGACATATATTATGTTACTATATATCGACATAGCCAATATTAGGTATATGTTATATTGGCCTACACTATGTTACTTTATATTGATATACCTTGCTACTTTATGTTGATATACTCAATGTTACTTTATATAGACATATATTATGTTACCTTATATCGACATAGCCTATATTAGATATATTTTACATTGACCTACTCTGTTACTTTATATTGATATACTTTTAGTTACTATATTTTGATCTACTATATGTTACTTTATATTGATATACTTTTAGTTACTGTATATTGACATACTCAGTGTTATTTCACATCGACATCTGTATCTTACTTTACATTGACGTCAAAATGTAATTGAAATGATTCTTTAAAAAAAAAAGCCAAATATAAGCTAGGAATACAAAAGATAAAATTAATTCGAAAATATATTTTTAGCTCACCGAAACAAAAAAAAATCTGGTCATATTTCTTTTAGAAATAAATGGTCAAATCCTATGATACTAAATTAATCATTTTTCAAGACGTCATTCGATAGTTTTATCGGTTTACACATGTGCTCTCCATATCTGTAGCCTACTTGTGTAGTACTCAGCGTCCTTTTTATTTGCCAGATTTTCGGACCAACGTGGGTTGAGGTAATTTAAATATTTTATTTTAAAGTCTAAAAAAAAAATTAATTGGGTTATAGAAACAGTGAATTGGACTCTGGGATGTCATTGGATACTTTCAGATAGAATTAACTGTTTGCTAGTTTGAGTGTATAAAAAACCGACGGCCAAAAAAAAAATGGATAAAAGAAATCAACGTTTAAATGATGACGCAGGCAGAACAAAGACGATGATATGGACAATAATACCCAATAATACCGGAAACGCATGTATCACGTGACACATTAATGGTCAGAAGTACCCCCCCCTCCCTAAAAAAAAAAACGGTGAATATTCTCAATACTTATTTAAAAAAAAAAAATAATAATAATCAGAACCCAAGTTCTGACAATAAGTCACTGATATATGTTAGGGGCTTCAGCGCTGTGTCTTATGCAGGTATGTCAAACAGAGGCAACACTCAACGAAATCCAATAACACAGGCGAAAGGCCAACTCTATAAGATGGCCGACGCTGAAAGCGAATGTCAAACAAGACGTTTAAAATAATAGCGAGGGGAGACGTCAAATGTCGTCAAGCTAAATCTCTGCGTCCATAAAAACTGCCTTTCTTCAAAGCCTTCAGAAGTTTTGCATTTCGCTTTTCTTCCTTATATCCTAGTCCTGTTCCCCTTTCCAGGAAACAAAAAATAACCAACTCCTGACCATGTCAAAACATATAGAGTGTTGATAGATTGAGTGACGGGCTGTAGAAACTTTTATCACTATTCAGCTTGCTCAACTAACCCTTCTAGGAGTATCATCTTGATACAGAAACTTAAATATAGCTCAAAAACAACAGAAACATGACTTTATTATATTATATTATATTATTTTATATTATATTATTTTATATTATATTATATTATATTATATCATCATCACTCCTTTGAGATCCTCATGGAACATAGGGCCTCGACGAAAACACGCCACTCACAACGGTCTCTTGCTAGTTTTTTGATGGTGTCCCAGCTCTTCCCGGTCTTCTCTGCTTCTTCAAGTACACTGCGTCGCCATGTTCTTTTTGGTCTTCCTCTGCGTCTTGTTCCCTGGGGGTTCCACTCTAAGGCCTGCCTAGCTCTGTTGCTGGTAACTTTTCTAAGGGTGTGACCAATCCCTCTCCACTTCCTCTCTAAGATCTGCACCTCTATATTTTTCTGTCCACTCATCTTCCACAGTTTGGTGTTTTCTACTTTGTCATACCAGTGTATCTTTAGGATATTTCTCAGGCATCTGTTGATGAAGGTCTGTACTTTTTTGTTGTTGTTGTTGTGGCTTCAGTTGTTCTCCATGTTCTCCATATTATATTATATTATATTATAAAAGTTTCCCCTTTCAGACATTTTAAACATTGGGAAAATTATGTTAAGGTCATGTGCTTCTTTGACCAACGGTTAACAAGCAGGGTGTCATGTGGCCAACACAACGACCAACCGCCTTGACTTTCCCCCAACAAAAGTCAGGTACCCATTAAAGTTAGGTATACTCAGAGGCGCTCTTCAAATCCCGAAATTCAAAATCCCAGTCTTCACCTAGATTCGAACCCAGGACCTAAGGTTCGCAAGCCAAGCGCTTAACCAGTCTGCCACCGCCCCTTCCATATTATATTATATTGTATATAATATTGTATTGTAAAACATTGTATATTATCTCTGTCTCAGTATAGAAATATATGCACAAATGTGAAATACTAAATACTGTCGAATGGTTTAGAAAGAAACAAGACAAATATTTATTATTTTTTAAAACAAAGCTTATGTTAGATGTAATTATATCAATTAGTTTGGATCAATCATGTAATTTGTAATAGATCTAGACTAACAACAATAAATCTGTGCGATTAGAAATATTTTCACCAACATTGTTTTTTTGTTTAAAGCAATTTCATGCTTTTAGTTTTCTCAATGCGCTATGATCCTATCGCTTGTCATGACCAGTCGGGCAAAAGGGGGTGGGGTGGGTGTGGGTTTCTGTGTAAGGTTATTGCCATCGCCTTTAAAATACATAACAAAAAGTTGCACGACTTGAATTTGAACTCAGGGCTCAAGCCTCCTCAAGGGTGCTAATTCAAGCTATACTACCACATCTCTTAAGTACGATTTCTTTCCCTTGTTCGATACCAAACAAAATAGTTAATTACAAATTCTTAATTAACTCATTGTTTTTTGTTTTTAAATTATTGATTCATGTTTTGTCAAGTACTAGAAATAATTGAGCAAAATTTCAGCTTTATCCGAGATTGGATATGGGAGAAATTGCATGAATAAACTTTTACCAGACAGACAGACAGACAGAGTGAGGCAATAATATAAGCTTTGTAAAAACAGCAACTTGATACCTAAATTTAAAAAAAAAATATTGACCGTCGATGAGTCCTCTGCTGTTTTACCATACTTTTGTATAATACACAACTAAGATTGTTATATTAATCCTGATTAGAAATTAGGAAGCGTATATCAAGTCACTCTGTCTGTCTGTCTGGTCAACATCTTGTACACGTTATTTCTCACACTTTCCATGCTCGGATCAATTTGAAACTTTGCAAAGCCATTCATTGTCGATGACAACACACGAATCAATATTTTTTTTAAACAAACCAGACATCGATTAGTTGTAATTAATTAATTTGTATACGAAAAGGGGAGAGAATTCGATCGTTCAATAAAAATTTTAAACTATCAAAAAACCTTCGATTGTTATAAGTGGCAAAACGCTTTGACCTCCCATTATGAAGTTTGACTTCGGACATTTATATATATATATACATTTTATATTACTTGTACTTTTTCCTAAATCTATAGAGAAAGTAGGATACACACTATGCATAACCTATAATATCATCCCCCGTTTCCGGCATTGTGATTTTGTTATCCATCAAAGACTATTATGTATAGGTGGCTTTGTATTATGTCAACTGATAGGGCCTCCTTCAGTCGCGGAGCGACTATAGATCATCTCATGGAAATGCCTGGGCATTAGCTGTGGTCAGAACGATGTCGCCCATCCATCAGTTCCCCCCACTCCACGCAGCTGATGTCTCCAAAGGAACGGCAGTGCCGATACAGTTTGGGGTCAGCGGCGTCGCAGGTTCTGCCAGACGCGAGCACGCTACTATGCCTCATCGTGGCGCTCGTGTGGAAACGACCATTACAGAAAGTGGTTAGGCTAAATGGGTAGCAACACAAGACTCCCGTTTAGATGCCCACGGGTAGACGAGAGTCCACCCATTGCACGGGCGGGGTTGCAAAAGAGTCCCCATAAACCTGTCACACATCCATGCGCTGTTCCTCAAGGGACCGTTACACAAAATGGCGAGTCCCCCACGGTTAGCTTGGTATAACTAATGAAAATGGGGAGGTTCCTGGTGTTCTCGGCCTTCGGCCATGTGCAGCCAAGCATGCGTCGGGGGCCAAAGGCATTGGAAACAGCAATAGTTTACATAGGCATTGACTCGGGTCTCTCTCAAACAGAATTGTGTTCCCACTGGTTTTTTTTTTTTTTACTGTTTGGCGTCCTAACAAGTTTTTTTTTTCAAACTTTGAGCTCGAAGAGCCTTCGGCTCAGCTCATAAGACGATCAAACGGTTCTGCCAGAGTGTAGCACTGGGTGCTGCAAACTGCCTTAGGGACAATCAGGAGCTGTGTCAACTACTGGACAAGAAACAATGTAACATCCTAACCGTGGAGAACTAAAGGAATGTAACTAAACATTCCATTAATGCAAGAATATTCAGCAGGCATGGTGGACAAAGAATGTATAGTTATGCTTGCCTCTGTGTATGTGGCATAGCACCAATAAGCAGGTAGATATGAGATAAGCATAAGATGGGTATTAGTAGATCAAGGATAAGTCAAAGATAAGCCAAAGTAACGTACAGATTAAGGTATAATACAGGTGCAAGCATTATTAAGTGCTAGCATTGCAGCGTGGAAGCTGAATGTCAGCTGGGTCTCGATCTCATGCCGCTGAGCTCCCGTCACAAGGGCATGAATAGCTCTGGTGTCTTGTGTCAGTTGAAAACGATGTTAATTACTGGTACAAAAAAAGTGAGGCGAACTTTAACCTAATTTATTTTATGGGGGTTACGGTGAAAGGGGGAGGGGAAGGAATTGGGGTTTGATTTGTGAGAACTAACATGTTTTCTATCTATATGTCTGTCTGTCTGTCTATCTATCTATCTATCTATCTATCTATCTATCTATCTATCTATCTATCTATCTATCTATCTATCTATCTGTCTGTCTGTTTGTCTGTCTGTCTGTCTATCTATCTATCTATCTATTCATTTATTTCTTGCTCTTTTTTTAAATCTGACTTTCTGTTTCTCCGTTTTAATTGAATGTTCCCTTTTGTTCTCTTCCCTCTCTTTAATTTGTTGAAACTATGACTTCTTTCTTTTTATCTTCTGAATAAGTCCATGAACTGGGTCTTTCTCAGCGCCTCTCATATCCCCTGTGGCTCTTTTTGTCCGTTGATGTCTCTCTCTCTCTCTCTCTCTTACATTCACACAGACACTAATGGCTATAAAACATTTTGACACATAAGAAACCTCCCACCATCCTCATAAAAATACAAAACTCAACGACCAGCATCCATCTTTATTATCTCTTTGTTTTCTCTTCTGTGGGAAATTCTTCAATTCCCAGCCGTTTCATTCATAATTCGGAAGACCACTAGGCGGCATGTTACTATGACAACGATATCCCACAATTCACCGGTCTGTACATCTTTAGTTTAAAAACAAATTCCGTTCACTTCGTCTTTTCCAAAAGCAGCGAAACAATCTTTTAAAATATCGAGAGACATACAGGGCTGGATTTATTTATAGCTAACTGTTGCTGACGATTGTTGACTTGTACCACGAAACTGCTGGTAGACAACTAAACCGCTGAAAGCGTAATATATCTAAACTAATTAAACTTGAAAGAAATAGCTTGAATAAAACTAAATATAGCATTTATTACAATATAGCCAAAATCAAGTGTATATGAGATAAAAGTATTGTACTAGCCTTTACTACTTTTATGTTTTGTTAACAAAATTTAACTTACTACAATAACACAGCCTTTCAGTCTTACGTTCTGGAGTCGCCTGTCCTAAATATGACCAATGTCCAATGACGACAATGCCACCTATATTGCAACCTTCACAACCAATGGCTAACTTCTTCCCAAAGTCGCCATAGAAACGCACACATACTCACACTTCATAACGTCAACATAAGGTAAAGCTTAGGGCCACCGATGATTTGGAGGCCCCAAAAAATGGTCACAGGGATATGTTTAATCCTTTGGAAGAAAAAGCGAACTGAAAAAAAAATGCCTTACAAAGTGCCCCCATAGCTTAGGGCCTTATCAAGTATAAATCCGGCCTTGTTTTCAGCCTTTTGTTAACTATGCTTTAGTAAGAAAGTGGATAGATAGTCTAAGTCCGGCCCTGTTATCAGCCAATTGTTAACAATGTTTAAGTAACAAAAGGTCAATCTCAGATCCTTGACAGACATCACGTGTTAAAAATAGATAAAGATTTCCAACATAAAACCTTTCTAAGGTTAACAAGTGTTCAAAGTGGTCAGCACAACGACCACAAAGACTTTACTCTCTTCGGCAGTCTCGGGAAACCATTAGGCTGCAGCGGTTCTCAACCTTTTAGGCTCGGCGACCCCTTTTTACAATCTCCCACTCTGCCGCGACCATCCCCCCCCAACACATACATACAGCAATAGAACAATAGGCAAAAACAATTCACTTTTTCGATGGTCTTAGGCGACCCCTTGCAAAGCGTCAATCGACCCCCAAAGGGGTCGCGACCCACAGGCTGAGAACCCCTGCATTAGAGCTACGTGGACGCCGAGACTAAAGAAATCAACACTGAATATACCACTGACACCTGGCGATCACACAGACTCTTCCATTGACACCTGGTGACAACACTGACTCTTCCACTAACACCTGGTGACAACACTGACACTTCCACTAACACCTGGTGACAACACTGACTCTTCCACTGACACCTGGTGACAACACTGATTCTTCCACTGACACCTGTTCACAACACTGATTCTTCCACTAACACCTGGTGACAACACTGACACTTCCACTGACACCTGGTGACAACACTGATTCTTCCACTGACACCTGGTGACAACACTGATTCTTCCACTAACACCTGGTGACAACACCGACTCTTCCACCAACACCTGGTGACAACACTGACTCTTCGACCGACACCTGGTGACAACACTGACTCTTCCACCAACACCTGGTGACAACGCTGACTCTTCCACCAACACCTGGTGACAACACTGACTCTTCCACCAACACCTGGTGACAACACTGACTCTTCCACCAACACCTGGTGACAACACTGACTCTTCCACCAACACCTGGTGACAACGCTGACTCTTCCACCAACACCTGGTGACAACACTGACTCTTCCACCAACACCTGGTGACAACACTGACTCTTTAACCAACACCTGATAAAAACGCTGACTCTGCCGCTGACTCTTGCAATGACATCATGTGACAACACTGACCTTGCCACTAACACTTAGTGACAGCACTGAATCTGCCACTGACATAAAGTCACAACACATTTCCACTGACCCACAGAAACAAATGATAACAAATAGTATGGATTTAATCAAGATACAATATATCATGTCAGACATTGTCAACTAAAGCATCTAATAGGAGCCTGTGACTTGGGGGTGAAGTTACGCCGAGAGGCCCACGCTAACAGATGTAGTCACAAAACGAGGCCTTAGTATAACCGAGACCCGTCGTTACAGAAGGCCTGAACACTGACCTGCGACGTCACAACGTGTGGGCAGTTTAGACTAATCCCTCGTTGCCACGTCACAGATCAGACGACACGACCTCTGGCGTGGCTATTGGTTTCAAATGCCCACAGGTTGAGACGTTGCAGCGCAGTGTTCCGGTCCGGACCGCTGTAACGATTGGTCTCGGTACAACCCATGATGGCTGCCTGATTTTTCTTCTCGATGGGACCGGGTTCGAAGACTGCCAGCCTATCCATCCATGCCGCCTTACAGGGGGTTAAGTCTTGGATGTAATAATTTTCAAATCGGAAGAAACACCGAAAACATATAAAAGAAACTAACGCTTTTGTATAATTTACTCTGTGCAATAACTCAGAACATGCCTGGACTATAGAGAGTCACACTTTCTACGACAGGTCAAGGTGGCGTGTCAAGTTGACCAGACAGAGAAAGCAGGATACGATGACCTTTCGCAAGTGGCCAGTAAACGATTACAGACCGTCTCAAGAAACTATAAGTTTGAACTTCAACCAGGGATCTACTTTTTTCAAGGAGCAATCATATATGACTTCCACTGCCAGACTTTTTTTTACCACACTTTTGCTTAATTTAGTAATTTATGACGTTAAATCTAAGGGCCCGAAATTCCATTGTACGCCGAAGTTCCTTGATATGGACAAGAAGTAATAGTAAGTAATATTTGTTATAAAATTTAAATAATTAATTTCTTTAAAACAAAGCTTATATAAGAAAAAGAACCACACAATTACTGCCATAGTGCTGGATAATGCAAGATTTATCTTCCCATTTCTATATAAAAAACAACTCATTAACTTTCATTAATTAATTAGCTAATTGTTAGATTTTCTTTAGTTTTATTTTTACTTACATCTGATAATGAGAAAAGTGAGAAAAAATATGTGCAAGATTTGTGACAGACAGACAGACAGAGTTGAAATAACCTGTTTAAGCGATCTTGACACTAATTATTACGGCATGGTCTTGAATATCACTTGCATATATTTCTCTTGTACAAGCAGGGCCGGTCCTAACAACTGCGGGGCCCTGTGCGAAATTGATTGCGCGGGGTCTAGTCTGGGTGGGAATAAGGATAATAAGTGAAAATTAAGATTCTGTATAAGAAAAAAATCGACTTTGAATTTTATTCATTCTTTACCAAGTACAAAATTGCGATCAAGTTAACATTACTTTACGAACCTTGCAACCTATGGCACATTTATGTGTCAGTGACTATAAAAGTAAAAAAGTATAGGAACTTCCGATGAAGGTGAAAATTCGCCCAATTATTAAATGTTATTACATGAAAGCTGACAATGCCTTTTTTCTTTTATCGCGCCTAAGATTGGCGTTTTCAGCAATGAATGACACCCACAAATGACAATTTTGTCTATTTTTCAGGAGATTTTAATAAATTCATGAGATTTCCAGGAATTTTTCGTATATATTTTGCAATTTAATAATTAGACATAGAATTAGCGCGGGGCCTATGAAAGCGCGGGGCCCACTGCGACCGCATAGGTTGCAGTGGCCTAAGACCGGCCCTGTGTACAAGCCAGTGTCATACATTTTAAACAAAACAACAACAAAAAATGACTCGGTGTATGGACAGCCAGAATATTTGGGGTGAGAAAGTCGGGAGGTCATTTCGTCTCTACCCCTTCCCCCCACACATCTCTCCCGTAAATAGTAGGTCAATGTATAAGGAGGGGGGGGGGGGGGGTTACACTTATAATGTTAGAGCTGCCCCACGAGAAAAAATATTTTCCAGCGGAAATGACGTCGATATTTTATTTTTCTCCGTACTGTCTCTTATTTAGCGACACACACTCTAGACAAAAACCAACACCAAGGAATTAGCTGTGCGTCGTTGACGGTCGATAACTTATAGCATCACACTGCTGGTAGACAACTAAACCGCGGTAGGCGTAATAAATTAAAATATTTACTAATAAAACTTCTAATAACTTGAATAACTTCCTTGTAAACAATACAAAATAAAACTTTTAGTGTAATACAGACAAAATAAAGTTGATATAAAATAAATAATAAATGTACGAAACTTAACTAATACCATTTTTAACAAAATCTAACTCTCTACAATAATACAACCTTTCAGTCTCCCGTTATGGAGTCGTCTCCAATGACGACAGTGCCACCTATGAAGAGGCGTAGTGTGCAAAACGTGCGCCCGGGGCCCACCACACCCCCCACCCCATTTTCCAGGACACCACATAGAAATATAGGCTTATAAATAACAAGTATTGAATAATAATATAACACGAATAACCCTAAAATGTGTTACCTAATTAAAATATCTACAATATTTTTAGCCCCTTAGGGAGGCACCCGGGGCAGTGTGCCCCCTTTTACCACGCCTTTTCACCTATGTTGCATCATTCACAACCAATCGCTAAACTCTTTCCACTGTCACTGTTCTGTTGTCACAGAGAAATAAATAAAATACTGTAGACATTAAAAATATAACAATTAATAAACAGAGACTTTGTGTTGATATATGTAGACCATAGACGTATATATACTATATCTAGACTGGACATGGAGACTTTTTTACACTACAAAAAAATGTCGCGAAAATTTTGTAGAAAGTTGGATCAGGGCGTTGTTTCGTAAAGTAGTTAAAAGAAGTTAAGGCTATTTTTTTCAACCCTAACCTATGTAACATATAGAACCCTATAGGTCAATGAATATTCCACAGGCCATGGGTTAGGGTAAGGTATTAGAAGAAACACAAGAAAAAAGTAAATGTTATCATCAACCGAGAATTTCAAGGTTTATAAGAATTTTTATACCATTTAAAGCCAAAATGGAGGCGCTGTGGCTGAGGAATAAAGCGCTTGGCTTCTAAACCGGGGGTACCGGTTCGAACCCTGTTGAAGACAGAGATTTTTTAATTTTGGGATCCTTGGGAGCCTCTGGGTCCACCCATCTCTAAATGGGTACCTGATATTAGTTGGGTAAACTCATGGCGGTTGGTCGTTGTGCTGGCCACATGAGACCATCGTTAACCGTGGGCCACAGAAACAGATAACCTTTACATCATCTGCCCAGCAAGCAAGGCCAATGACACTAGCTCCAGCTGGAATAACCCAGTGTGCAGCCGAACATTCCGGGTTCACATGGGTCTCACCAGCCACATGAGGCGGCATAAAACCCCAGTGCAAAGCCCTCAGCCCCCTGGATGACAAAGTGCTGATCATCGAACCACGATGGACGAACTATATATCATTTGATCCAAAGATCAGAAGGGAAACTTAACTTAACAATGGTATGTCACATGTTACTTTAAGTTTGTCAGCTTTGTTCCCCTTTCGAATATATTTCAATCTGACCCAGTTTAATCATACCTAGATTTTATTCCTAAATTCATATCACCTATTTAAAAAAGCTATGTAACCCTATTTAGCAACATCTGATGTCTCGCTTCTAAAAAAAGACTGAATTACGCTTACTTCCCTTGCCTCTTCGTGGACAATCGTTTTGCGAAATCACGGCCGTGGCGATCGGCGATGTGCTCGTTACGCCAATTAGGGGCGCCGGTCGGCTCGAGGCTTCTCATGGGGCGTTACGCGTCATGAAAGTACGCCACCGCTGATGATACCAGTATCGTCATCAGGGCGGGGAACCCTCGTCCGCCTAGTCGCGAACGTGAAAATGTCACTGGCTGGTTATTATCGACGATAACCCCTGATCAGCTGATCGATTGATTAATTGAGTCTGTGTGTGTATGTTGGATAAATGTGTGTGAGGTGTCAAGATGTTTGCGTTTTTTTTTCGCTGCGTCACGGACCTGTTGCTACCCTATGATGAAATACTAAAACTATATTTAGCGAGGAACATCCGTTTCCGACGTTGTGGTAAGTCTTTGACGTAACTGGAACGAGTTACTTGGTCTTTTTTTAAATTTGTCTGTCAGTCTGTCACGTCACTAGACATACACCATGTTCAGATAATGATTTCCTACACAATGATAAAATATATGAACAGATCGAGGATACATTTTAATGTATTTCATTGACAAAAGACAGTGGAATGAGCTTTGGCTAACTTTGAAGGCTCATATTTGACCCCTTAGTAAGGTTGTGAAAGAGCGTCGCATGGGGTTTGAGGGACAGGTTCTTCGACAAAATGAATTACGGGTAATAAGAAGAGCTGCGATGACATCCTCGTACAACTTGGCGCCACACTTTCATGGAGGTTCTTAGAGCAGGTGGGAAGGGGTTTCACACATTGCTAGTGACAGATTTTTGTGCAAACAGCTTGCCGCAAAATACGCCGAACGGCTCGGGAGGGTCTAAGTCAGTAAGAATAGCACGTTAGGTTTTTGAAATAAAATTTTTTAATAGCTGGATAATGCACTGTAGATACCTCAGAATATGCATTTAGTTGGCTTTCAATACCGGAAATAGTGCTTGGCGGCGGGGCTAGGAGCTCCCAGCGCTCCCCCAGACCCCCTTGCTGGCAAGGACGGGGATTCTACATTTTTTCCACTAACCCCAGGACGAACCTATTTTAGAGTGCAATAATCGTCTTCCGAAAGAATGAAGGGTCAGAATGCACACACAAATTTATATATTCCTTGCCGGGGGGGGGGGGGGGGGGGGGGCTGAGAGGGGGGGGGAAATAAAATCACCCCCCCCCCCCAAATCCTGGCTACGCCAATGCCTACAACAATGATTGGTGTCGATTAAACCAGTTAATGTGCTATACCGTTATTTCGGCCAATCAGCATCCAGAACGTTTGGCGATTAATTTTTTTTTTTTTTTTTTTTTTTTTACAATAAGCCATTGTGCATTTACATTGGGTGGCCGTGGGAAAAAAACAAACAAACGCGGAAGTATTTTTTTCATTTTTCATTTTGAAAACCCGTGGTATAGCGAATATCAAGGGACAACTGTAGCTCCTATCGCAAACTTTGCTCTTAAAGAACCTCAATTTGCCATCGGCATTCGGACCGCCTATAGTGAGAGAAGATACATAATATTATTATTAGTGCAAAGCGACAAGCCAGGAAAGTTCCTTGACTGAATCCGTCTGTGACCGTCTAAGCAGCTGTTTAGTCATTGCAAGTGTTCTAGCTCTACGTAATTAATAATTAATGTCCGACTCCAGCTTAGCAGAAATTATTATTATCTAGTTTGTTGATATTTCATACAAAATGTTTCTGGGTCATTAGTTACGTTTATTAACCTTAAAAGGCGAAATCTTTTATGCAAAACAATTACAATATAGTATGTAGCCCTAATTAAAGAAAGACCAATAGTACAGTACCTACGTAAGGTACTATATTTAGTAGCAAAAAAAAAAAGGCCTACAGCGTTAGAGGCGGACGAGCCCGTTAGCGTGATGTGGCACGGAATATATAAACTCAGGGCCCCGCCTATGACACTCAGGACCTCGCGCTCTGATTAGGCCGCCTCTGATACTACCCGCATAACGCGTTTCAGAATCTATATGACCCCCCCCCCCCCTTCACCCCCCGGCTTGCAAAGTTTGTTAATGATTGGTTGTTGGTCCCCGATCCCCAAGAAAACAAAACAAAAAAAAAAAAAATTATAAGAAAATGGCGCTGAAAGCGACCGTCGTCTCTAGTTACCGTTTTAAATACACATTCTGCGAGATGTCATCGAGATGTCAGCGAGATCTTGCTACACAATGAGCACGCCACTCAATCTTAGCGGGCGGCCGCGGTGTTAGCATAACGTATTTCGCTATGACTCAATGCCGACAGAGATTAATAATCTCAAAGCAAGTGTTTACTTAATCCGGCGAACTCCATGCCATCTTCAACTGACACACAGACACATATATTGCACTGCATCAGTAGATCTACATGCCAAGCATATAAAACAGCAAACATTTCATTGATATGGACAAAGAAAAGGTTTTAGATGCTACAATGCCAAAAGAATCCTAAAATTAACATATAAATACAGGCTTGTCATTGATAATACAGTTCTATATGGAAGTAGCTGTTTTTGGTTTACAATGAATATCTCATTATATTTCTTTCTTATCTTATCTTATAATATATCATCATCATTGGTAGGGAAACGACTATGGTTCATCTCGAACACTTTTTCATGTGGCTGTGGAGCCCTATTTCAAAGAGACACTCCCGTTCACATATATTGCATGTCAAGGTGGCTTTCGCTTAGGTAGTATAGGAGCTGGCCATTTTCCGTGTGGCACGCTTTTGTGGGGCCCAATGCGAAACGGATTGCGCGGGGCCTAATTTGCGTTGTAATAAGGATAATAAGTGAAAATTTCAAGATTTTGTATTATAAAACAAATTCGCCTTTTAATTTATTTATAGCTTACTAAGTACAAAATCACTGTCAAATTAACTTTACGAGCCACCTACATAAGATAGTAGTTTTCCAACAAAATGCCGATAAACATTCAGATCTGCCTTTTAGATTTACTATCGACTAGCAAAATATCGCTTTTTTTTTTTTCGAAGAGGTCGAGATAGATTGAGATCTATATTTATATGCCAGTGACTATTGAAGTAAATGAAGTCTTGGAACTTTTTGTTTTGGTTAAAATTTGGCTTATTATTACATTTGTATTCAATGAAAGCTGGCACAATGCTGTTTCATTTTGTATTTTTTTTTAATCGCGAGTAAGATTGGCGTTTTCCATATTGAATGTATCATCTTCTTTTTTTGTTGTAAGTAACGTCTGTATCAAATAAGAATGACACCCTGAGATGATAATTTTGTCTGTTTTAGGGAGATTTGCATCGGTTTTTAGAAGATTTTAATAATTTCAGGAAATTTTCATGACTTTTTCTTATACTTTATAATTTCGTGAGAATTCCATGAACCCTTTCATAATAAATTAAAATGGTTTCATTTAATAATTTACACTCAGAATTTGCATCGCGCGGGGCCCACTGCGGTCGCATAGGTTGCAGTGGCCTAAAACCGGCCCTGTATAATATATATATATATATATATATATAACCAGTTGTATAAATCATAATTGGAACGTAAAATGTTGTTCATTCAGGAGTTCATCTTTTTAAGAAACCCATCAGACGAGATCGACATCGATACAAAAAAGTTGAACTCTTCAAAGCAGGAGCCCCTACATTGAAACAAAAAAAAAAAAAACAAAAAAAAAAAAAGCCCCTCTTTCCGAAGAAGGCACCACTAAGCAAGAAATGCTGCTATAATCAGTGGGCGCCACTCTCCAATAAGGCCCCACAACCCAAATGAAAGCTCTGCTAACCAAAGAAGTCGGCACTACTGAAAGAAGACATTACTGTTCAAAGGCATAGTTTTTTGTTTTTTTTCAGGGCCCCCCGAAAGGGGAATAGACGCTATTAGTTTTTGTGTGGTCTGTCTGTCCGTCCGTCCATCCTGTTAGATGTCGTAAACTAGGAAAGATATTGAAAATCCGACGTGAAATTTTAGGCCATGCAAAATTCTGATGCAACGGCAACTTAACAAAAAAAAGGAACGAACAATGTAATTTATAAAATCAACTCTGCAAGCATTTTATTTTCATAAAATACACCATTTTTTTTTTACAAATATTCACTATTAATGGTAACAAACACGGGAGGGTATTTAGTAAGGGAGATGATTGTTAATCATATTTTAAAAAATATTTATGCAAACGGTTTTAGATTTTTTTGTCAAAAATTTTTAAAAATTTATTTTTGTTATTTTTTTTTTAGAATTGTATTGTTACTTATATAAGTTCTATCATACTAAGTACTAGAGTTACAACAAAAAAAAAATGTTTGCTTTTATTTTTAAAGAGAAAAAATATATTTAGTATGCATATAAGTGGAACATAATTTAGAACAAAAATAATAAGTAGATTTTCATATTATCGTGTGACCTGCAGCACCACAGCGAGGACATGGAGCACTAAACTGGAGAATGTGCGCCTTCAGTATAAGAATAGTAAAGCTCAAGTCCAGCTCTTCGTAGTCAAAGAGAGAGAAGACCCAGAGACATAAAGAATGTGATATCAGTAAAGAGGTTTGCTTTGTTGTCCATTGAAATGTTCCGCCTTATCTACCGTAGCAGCATAGAATTGAGCTGAAAGTACGGACAGGAGCTAGATATAAATACGTAACAATAAGTTTTTAATACACAGGTCAACCCAGAATAAAACCAATACTTGTGCGATAGAACAAACGAATGTAAGATTTATTCATATCTATAATCACTATAATTCTTTGTCTTGGGTGATATTGTCCAGCGTTTCTCGAAGTGTTTGTGGTGGGGGGGGGGGGGCGTGCTTGTTATGCGGTCGAAGAAATTCTATTTATTTCTCCTTAATCAAAATATGTAGCATTTTTTTTTGTAGTTATATATATATATATATATATATATATATATATATATATATATATATATATGCTTGAATTATAACCAAGTAGAGATTTCATTATTACCAGTGCGCTCTGGTCGAATTGCTTTTGTGGATTTTGAAGAAAGAGGTATTTGGGAGAAGGTTTCTTTAGGGGGTCAACAAATTCAACCTAATAGCCGCCTGTTAGAAGGCAAACCATTTTAAGTCACTCAGTCACACATCCTTTTTTAGAAGCTAAGATCATTTGTCTAGTCAAACTCACACCAAAAGCTGTAGAGTTGTTCCGTTTTATACGACAAGTTGATGATGTTCTAAGCGCTTCCCTTTGTAGCACTGCAGAACTCCATGTTCTAAGCGCTTCCCTTTGTAGCACTGCAGAACTCGATGTTCTAAGCGATTCCCTTTGTAGCACTGCATAACTTCATGTTCTAAGCGCTTCCCTTTGTAGCACTGCGGAACTCCATGTTCTAAGCGATTCCCTTTGTAGCACAAAATGATTTCAATAAGAAAGAAGCTTTAGATTTCCACTCCTTGACTTAAACATGTAGTTAAATACAAATGGGCAGCCAGGATTTTTTTTCGGGGAAGTTTTATGTGAGGGAGAGTAATTTTCCATTTGAGTTTGAGTTTTATTTTGGTCTAGATCGTAGCCTCACCTAAATTATTTACTTAAACTATCTCTCTATCCCGGGACTGCCGCCACAAATATTTAAGAATACTAAATAAAACTTCGAGCTGTTAAAAACTTTAAAAGATTTCCGCTTCACATTTTAGTGTTGTTGTTTTTTCAGGTGTTGTACAAGTACCCAGTGATACTCGACACATGACATAGATCTAGACCTGATATACTTACTCCGTTTTCACAATGTTTTGTAAAATGCTTAACCTGTTTTTGATGTTCCTTCGGAGTTGAAAATATCTGCTTCCTCGTCCAAACCCGCAGGACGATTGGGGATGGCAGCGGACAGGGTATGAACTCGGGACCCTCAATTATAGAAGACATCAAAAGACGCATTTTGAAGTTCCATTCTTTTTTTTTAATTAACACAGAACAATTTTAAAAAAGGGTGGGGAGGGAACAAAAGATTTAAATACCTATTTCTATAAGTAAGTCTAATTGCTTGTTTCTATAAATATGCCTCTAAAATGCCTGATCGCCAATTTCTATAAATAGGCATATGCCTATTCCTGTCACTGAATTTATAATACTCAGACTAAAACATTTTGATACTTTTGACTTTCGACTTACTAAGAAGACAAACGTGTGACTATCTTTACAACGACCACAACGACAATGGGCGTGTTCTAATAGTAAGCGCTCTCTTATTAGATAGGCTTCAATAATGAAGGCCTCATTCCACAGATTGTATATATGTAGGCCTATATGTCAGTAGCCTCAAACAAAGAATTTCGGAAACTAACCGCAGTCTAGTTAAGTAGATTCCATTAATTTTTTATTATTGCATAGGAATAGAATTATAAAGATTCTATATTTGAGGGTTAAATTGTAGTTCTAATTTTCTCAAACAGAAATTGACTGTTACAGAATGGGGGAAATAACAGCAATTCTTTACGGTGAATATAAAAAATGAATGACAAAAGTGGATACTGGAAACAAACTAAGAATGTAAGGCGAAGGTTGAAACTACTTTGTCTCCAATTTCTTTCATATTTATTTTCCTCTCTCTTTTCTGTACCGCAACGACTTCTTTATTCTCTGATAAAGACAATGGGTTTGAATTTTTAATATTGCCTTCTTTCCCCTTGTAAGCCTGTATCGTTACAGTAGATTCTGGTGAATCGGACCAACATAGGCATGCAATCATTTTTATATCCAATTACCAGTTGGTTCGATACATAAACTTGTCCTGTATTAAGGATGGTTTTAGTACTTAAGAATTCGGTCCAACTAAGGAACCGGTCCTTTCAGCCGGGTAACTGCCTGGTTGAGTGGTATGCGCTCTGAACTATTGTCTTGATGGTGACTGGTTCGAAACCTGCCCGCCGACTAGCCCCGGCCGTCCTGAAAGAGAATTGGGCTAGGATGTAGTAGTCTTTCTGAAGGATATACGAACCAGTGTTTTGTTAAACAGGAATTGACTGCACGACCGAAGACTGACATTTTGACTGCAATAAAAGAAAATAATTAAAAAAAAAAAAAAAAAAAGTAAGCCCCAAAAAGAGGCAAACAAAAGAAAAGAGGCCTAAGGCCCAAGGATTCCTATGATGATAAAGCTAAAATTGAAAAGCGCAAATTTTCTTTAAAAAAAAAAAGAAAAGGAAGTGAGGTTTTGAATAAGAGATTACTCCTCTACAGATCAATCAGATAATCTTTATATGACATTAATTAGTCCATGTTCCCATCGACCTTCTCCTTCACGTTCACCTATACCTTGGTCTGCTGGACCATTGGGGCACCCCACAAGATCTGTCGACCTTCTTTCTCCATTCTTCTCTCTCATTTGCCATTTATAGAATTTCATTCTGATATTATTTCGGAAAATATTGAAACCTGCCTGGCCGGACCACTTCGGGGACAGATTTTGAGTTTGTGTTTCCACACAAACTGTCTTTGTAACCTTGTTTAAATATAGGATTGTACTTGCTTTAATAGCTGCTAGATCTTTATTTTACGATTGGACGCCACTTGCGCTGGGCGCCACTTGCTCCCTCTCCCGACTAACCATCTAGTATCATGTCCATGATTACATTATTTTGGTTTTCCGATCTCAACGGAATCATATCATTTACAGCTTGACAGAGTCTAAATTGACATAAATTAATAGTCTAAATTTACACAGCTTGACAGAGTCTAAATTGACATAGCTTGATAGCATAAATTTACACAGCTTGGTAGTATTCATTTATACAGCTTGATAGTATAAATTTACACATCTTAAAAGTATACAATTCATACAGTTTAATAGAGTCTAAATTTACAAATCGTGATAGTAAAAAATTACACAGCTTAAGAGTATAAATTTACACAGCTTGTCTGAGTCAAAATTTACAAAGCTTAACGGTCAAAATTTACAAAGCTTGAATGTCTAAATTTACACATGTTGATAGTCTAAATTTACACGGCTTGGTAGTCTAAATTCACACAGCTTGATAGTCTAAATATAACCCTCTTCCTACAGACTACCTCGTTCTTTCTCCACCACTCAAAATGTGCAGCGTCTTTTTATATCTTCTTCGTTTAGTCTTTTGGTGAGTACTTAGGCGAAGACAACTCGCGTCAGCTTCTGGTTACAATTGAGGTGTGATAAATGCCTTAACGACTCAAACCCCAGAACAGAGTATAAAAAGAAACCCAGAAGAAAAAGAAAAAAAAAAAAAAAAACCATCCAATTAAAAAAGGTGTACCGTTGTATTTTCTCGGTTCTTGTGGTAGGGAGCAGCCAAAGAACTGCCACGTAAGCACTGTTATTTATTTGACATGTCAGTCAGCTATGTCAGCTCAAAGCTTTCGCCCCCCCCCCCCCTCAAAGCCTCGGTCTCACGCCACCCTCTTCTGATTCCACTTTACCTCTAGGACTAGCTTAGAGGTTGTCTTAGAGAAAGTGGGGTCTAATTGAACTTAACGCCTTTGGTTTGAGGATGCTGAGGGTGGTGGCTGTGAAGACAGAGAAGTTAGTGGCTAGACGTAGAAGAATGCTGTGTTCGTTGTTCACACCATTTGGCTTCAAATAAAACATTGGCAGTTCTATTAGTGTAGAATATGTTTGAGGAGAAGGTAGCTGCACATGTTAATACATAGACAAGAAATGGGGGGGGGGGGGGGAACCTATTAGTGAAAGATGGAGAGAGAGAGAAAGATAGAGAGATAGAAGAGAAGAAAGAGAAAGAGGAGACAAGAGAGAGAGGAGAGGTAAGAGAGATGAGAAAAGAGATAAGGAAAAGAGATAGATAGAAGAGAAGAAAGAGAGAAAAGATAGAGAGAGAAAAGAGAAAGAAAAAAGAGAGAGAGAAGAGGACAGTGACAGAGGAAAGAAGTGAGAGAATAGAGAGAGAAAGAAAGAGAGAGGGGGGGGAATAAGAAAGAGAAAAATAGAAAGAAAAAGATTCCAAGTTATTACAAGAAATCGAAAAAGAAAAACGGAGAAAAGGAGAGAAAGAAAGACAACGAAAATAGAGAGAATGACAAAACCAGAGAGACAGACTAGAGAGCGACAGACACAGGGAGACAGAGAGAGAGACAGACTAGAGAGCGACAGACACAGGGAGACAGAGAGAGAGACAGACTAGAGAGCGACAGACACAGGGAGACAGAGAGAGAGACAGACTAGAGAGCGACAGACACAGGGAGACAGAGAGAGAGACAGACTAGAGAGCGACAGACACAGGGAGACAGAGAGAGAGACAGACTAGAGAGCGACAGACACAGGGAGACAGAGAGAGAGACAGACTAGAGAGCGACAGACACAGGGAGACAGAGAGAGAGACAGACTAGAGAGCGACAGACACAGGGAGACAGAGAGAGAGACAGACTAGAGAGCGACAGACACAGGGAGACAGAGAGAGACAGAGAGAGAGACAGAGAGAGAGACAGACTAGAGAGCGACAGACACAGGGAGACAGAGAGACAGACTAGAGAGCGACAGACACAGGGAGACAGAGAGAGAGACAGACTAGAGAGCGACAGACACAGGGAGACAGAGAGAGACAGAGAGAGAGACAGACTAGAGAGGGACAGACACAGGGAGACAGAGAGAGAGAGACACAGAGAGAGACAGAGAGAGAGACAGAGAGAGAGACAGACTAGAGAGGGACAGACACAGGGAGACAGAAAGAGAGACAGATAGAAAGACAGAGAGAGCGAGAGAGAGACAGAGAGAAAGACTGAGAGACAGAGAGAAAGACTGAGGGGCAGAGAGAGAGAGATAGAGAGAGAAAGACTGAGAGACAGAGAGAGAGAGACAGAGAGAAACACTGAGAGATAGAGACAGAGAGACAGAGAGAAAGACTGAGAGAGAGAGACAGAGAGAGAGACAGAGAGAGACAGAGAGAGAGAGAGACAGAGAGAGACAGACTAGAGAGCGACAGACAGAGGGAGACAGAGAGAGAGACAGAGAGAGAGAAACAGAGAGAAAGACAGATAGGGAGAGAGAGACAGAGAGAAAGACTGAGAGACAGAGAGAAAGAAAGAGAGAATGACAGAGAGAAAGACTGAGAGAGACAGAGAGAAAGACAGAGAGAGCGAGAGAGAGAGAAAGACTGAGAGACAGAGAGAGAGACAGAGAAAGAATGAGAGAAAGACAGAGAGAAAGACTGAGAGACAGAGAGAGAGACAGAGAAAGAATGAGAGACAGAGAGAGAGACAGAGAGAAAGACAGAGAGAGAGACAGAGAGAAGGACTGAGAGACAGAGAGAGAGAGAAATACTGAGGGACAGAGAGAGAGACAGAGAGAAAGACTGAGAGAGAGAGACCGAGATAGACAGAGAGAAAGATAGAGAGAGACAGAGAGAAAGACAGAGACACAGAGACAGAGAGAGAGAGAGAGACAGAGAGAAAGACTGAGAGACAGAGAGAGAGACAGAGACAGAGAGAGAGACAGAGACAGAGAGAGACAGATAGAAAGACTGAGAGAGAGAGACAGAGACAGACGTATGCAGCAGATGCAGTCCGGCTATATATGCTTTTGGGTAAATGCCAGGTGGGCCGGCATCCGGTGAGCCGGTGGAGTCATCGCTTAATACTTGCTCTGACCCGTAACCTGATCCGTTCCAACTTCTGCAATCCATCTCCCAGGTGTGATCAGTAAATACGTATCAATAAGCCAGCCTTGTTTACCGGGACTAATTCATGTACTTCCTTGCTCTCTAGAGGAGCATATTGAATGGTTTTATTTTCTGCTTCATCATATTTCAAAAGTATTAATTCAAATTGAAAAAAACATCCACAATTTGTAATAATTGCTATAATAATTGTTTCGTCTGGTTTTAAGGGTCAATAAAAAAAATAAAAAAACTCTAGCAGGGGTTCTAAATTTGACGTGATGCAGCTCCCACGTGTTTGGAGATGCCATTGTTTGTGATTTTTGGAAGACATGGGCTTTGTTCGACCATGTTTCGTAAGTTTCTTAAAGTAAATTTGAAGATAATTACATCTTAACACAAACCTCCCGCAGGACGGCGAGGGAAAAAAGCGGGCAGAGTTTGAACCCGGGACCATCGTTCAGAGCGAATTGGTTTGTGGAGTGAGGCGGGGAGGGGGGGGGGAATATTTCTCTACAGCAGTGCTTCCCAAATTATGTTCCGCCGAACTCTAGTGTTTCGCGAGGCATGAAAAGGTGAAAAGTACTGGAATAATTAACTATTGGCCACCACGTGAATTGATATTTCAAAAAAAAAAAAAAAAGCAAAGTGTTCCGCTAAATACTCAGAATGTGTGAAATGTTCCGTTAAGGAAAAGGTTTGGGAACCACTGCTCTACAGCACTATGTGCGAGGTAAAGGGGGAGAGGGGGTTTGAAATGGAGGGAAGAAAAGGGGGTGGAGAGATCGCTGAACTGTTAATAAGCTCAAGTCATATGTTCAAAGAGTGTTGGCCTTCATCAGTCGTAGAATGGTAATGGCTCATCTCGTATAACTCATTTTCATATGACTGTGGAGCCTTATTTTTGGAGAGACACCCCCGTCTACATATATTGCAGATTTAAGGTGGCTTTCGCTTTGGTGGTAGAGGAGCCGGCCATTTTTCGTTTTACACGCTTTTCTTCCAAAGCTGAGGCCCATGTTTGTTCGACGTCCACGTACTGTGGTTTAGTGATATGTCTTCCCAGTGGTCAGTATCGGTGTTCACTGTCTTGAGGTCCCGTTTGATTACATCCACGTAACGGAGGTGGGTTCAAAGATTTAAGAGTAAAGAAGCGAGATGCAATACTAAATAAAACACTAAACCCACAAATACAAAACCTAGTAACATACTCAGAAAGTTACAAAGATACAAGCGCGTTCCTCGTTCCATATACTAGGACAAATTTGTACAAATGCTCCTTCTTTACTAGTGCTATTAGACATATTTAGAGCATGGAATGGGTTGCCTGAGCCAGCCAGGAAAACCAATAAGCTGGCTGAATTTAAGTCGTTGGTTAACATGCATGACTAGATTGACCTAGGAACACGCGTAGGACATAATCATCTTCTTTTTTGAAGTAACGTCTGTAGTTTTATAAGATAAGAAGATAAAGACTATTCATTGCTACCACTGAAACTTAAGAGAGATGTATATCAGTTATCTGCACTTATTTTCTACTGCTATGTTCTACTGTCCTCAAAAGGATAAAGTCTTTTAACCTATCAGTCTAAAGATTCATAGTGGAATGCTTCCCGCACAGGGATTCTCAAAGTACGTTCAGTCACTGAGCACTTAAACTGTTTCAGAACTATGTCGCTTCGAGAGGTCTCGGAGAATCCCGTTGAAGATGGAATTTTAGGGCGCCCTGAAGTCCAATCAACGGTAATGTGTACCTGGCATTAATTGGGAGAAAAGTAAAGAGTGTGGTCGTTGTGCTGGCCATACGACACCCTCGTTATTAGTTTGCAACAGAAATAGATGATATTTACACCATCTGCAGGGCCGGACTTAGGCCACTGCAACCTATGCATTTCCCTAGGTCGCGCTAGTTCTAGGTGTCAATCATTACATTAAACCACTATAACATATAATTACAGGGTTTCCTCGGCCTTCTGTTTATCCAAGTCCTCTTGGAAATCTCCCATAATTGCAAGATATATAAAAAAGTCATGGAAATCTCCTGAAAACTCATAAAAACTGAAAAATAGACAAAAATTGTCATTTTGGGGTGCCAATCCTATGCGCGATAAAAAAAAATGGCATTGTCAGCTTTCATTTCATTTCATAAAAATTTATTGCAGAGACGAATGTGTTTTCTAATACAAAATCTTAATCTTATCCCTACCCAGACTGGGCCCCGCGCAATCCCTTCTGCATAGGGTCCCGCCATTGCTAGGGCGGCCCTGACCATCTGACACACAGATCGCAAAGTCTGAAATGGATTATTTTATCGCATCTAGAACTACACCTGAAAATTCGTGCACTAATGTTTGTTTATGTGTGTGTGTGTGTGTGTGTTTTTGTGTGCGTGTCTAGTGTCTGAAGAGTAGGATTGATTCAGATGAGGGGATACAATGGGTTAATTGCTGATGAAGGAGACAGAAGACGCAATCACGCGTAATTAATGTATCTTAACTCTTTACCTTCGTAATTATTTTTTCACGTTCTGACAGAATGGTTCATTTTTTACATTTGTACATTCTACAATGTTATGATTTAACTTCAATAACATTTTTTGTTTGTAATCAGAAAACGTTAGTTTTGGTATAGAATTTTAGGAGAATGCATGCTCTTTTTATATAACACTTATAAGAGTTAAAAAAAAAAATTTAATTTAATGGGGTCAAATCAAAGAGGTTATCGTTGATTAGGAGAGAAAGAGTTAAAAGCAGCAGTTTCAAATGCGTTCATATATATTGTTGGAATTTTTCGACATCTTGTAATTTTACATATGCTTGACTATATCTCCAGATCGTAGATGTGTGAATTTATATGAATTAATGTCAAGTTTATCTTGTTCATAAAACAAGTTATTGTGTTTATTGCGGTGGCTGAGTGGTAAGGCTTCAGAGCCGAAGGAACCCTGGTTCGAATCCTGGTTAAAACTGGGATTTTTTTTCGGGATCCTTAGGGCCCATCTGAGTCCACCCAGTTCTTATGGGTAGCTGACATTAGTTGGGGGAAATAGTAAAGGCGGTTGCTCGTTGTGCTGGCCACCCTCAACATCTGAAAGGGGGACTACTAGATTAGGCGACAACCCAAAAGCCGAACTACATCAACAGTGTGCATGTAAGGTTACGCTCGTAGGTCTAAATCTAGTCTGAAGATGGCCTCGTGTGGTGTGTTAACCAAATTCCGAGAACCACAGATCTGGTTGACTTTTGTTGACAGTTTTATACTATGCTGCCGAGGACAAACGCAGGCGGCGAAAAGAAAATCTAAATCGACCACTTGCGGACAATGGTTATGCTTGCCCTGGATGTGGCCAAATATGTAGGTCACAGCTTGGACTGCGCAGCCACGGGAAATACTGCATTCCTCACTAATCTTCGGACTCGAAGACTAGCCTTATATATATATAAATATATATATATATATATATATATATATATATATATATATATATATATATACTATTCCTCATTTCGTGTAACCAGAACAGCGTAAAAAAACAAAAGAGTTGCAACAACAACAGACTTGAGAATCACTGTCCAAGCATTACCGTTAGATCTCACCTTCAAGGGGTAGACAACCCTTAAGTATGCATCTGGGTTACGTTCCTGATTTCTTGGGGTTTTCCAAGTTCTCAGTAACCTGCTTTTGGAATCCAGCACTGGTCGTCTGGCACTAAATCTGTTTGTCTGTTACGCACTAGTAGACTCGACATAACCTTCCCCCCTTTTTCCCCCTTTACCTATACACACACATACACACACACAAATACACACACACGCTGGCTTACACGTACAAATATACGAACAATCAAATGATTGTGTTCCAAGTGAGAAAGAAATGTTCGACTCGAGCCAAAATAAAGCAAAGTCCTTGTGGGGCTAGTTTATGGGAAGTGTTTGTGTTTGATTGTATGTTGCTTTCTGTGTCTATCATGAAGTATATGTGTTTGTATTTTTCGTGTTTATGTCTATCTTAGTGTTTAATGTAAGAATTGTGTATTTGTGTTTTCCGAGTTTGTGTTTGTCTTAGTGTTTAATGTAAAAACATGACAGAATGCTGCAAAGCGCGCGCGCGCGCACACACACACACGACGTTTGAGTCACAGGCTTAATTATTTTGTTTGATATCTCGAACAAGGGAAAGAAATTGTACTTGACTGAAGTGATGACATAAGCTGAATTAGTCCCCTTTTATAGGTCGCCGCCTTCAATTAAGTTTAAAGACTAAGACTAAGACTAAGACTGCTTTATTGATCCTTACGGAAATTTGTTGTGATTACAAGGACCCTTTTCTCATGTAAAGACAACACAACAGAAAAATACACATGAATACAACAGACAACATAAAGAGTTCATTCAGAGACTACACACAAGTATATTGGTGCATTTCATGTTCCCTGACCAATGAGTGGCGGTGATAGAGTCTGACCGAGTGAGGTACGAACGAGTTTTTGTACCGCTCCGTTCTTGTTTTGATTGACAGCAGTCGCCCACTTCGCGACGACCTGGCGTAGTTCTGATGGAGCGGGTGGCCGTTGTCTGCAAAGATTGTTTCGATTTTTCTTAGGCACGTTTGTTCAAAAAGTTCCTTTAAATGTGGTAATGTTGTGAGTGTAATTTTTGATGCTTTTTTAATGATGTTTTCTAGGCGTCGCAACAGTTTAGATGAGGCGTTGCCTTGCCAACAACTTATTCCGTATGTTAGCAGATTTTGTATAGTCGCGCCGTAAAATGTCTCAAGGATCTTCTTGTTTAGTTTAAAGCTATTGAGTTTGTATAGAAAAATAAGTCGCTGGGCTGTTTTCTTTGTCAGAGTTCCAAGGTGGTCTTCCCATGAAAGCTTGTTGATGATTACGCCTAGATATTTATATGCCTTTACTTGTTATATAGATGTAGTGTTTATTTGCAGTTCACGTATAGTTTGTTTTTTCTTTCTAAAATCTATTATAAGTTCTTTAGTTTTTGTTACATTCAGTTCTAGAAAGTTGTCGGTGCACCAGTTTGTAAACTCTTCTATCGAGCTTCGATACTGAGTTTCGTCTCCTGAAACAAACAATAACATAACTATACAATCATCTACAGCTATAAGCACCTCACTAGCGGAGTGGTTAGAATGTCGGCTTGAGGTGGGTGAGCCATAAGTTAAAATTCAGGTGGTCCCCCTTTTATTTATGATTATTTTTAGATGCTTTTAAAATCGAGTACGATAGAGTTCACCCAGACATCCTTTTCTTTCTCCTCTCTCCCCCCCCCCCCCCCATTTTTCTAACTGATCCAGATAAGTGATTGAGAAAGGTAAAAGCATGAAATAGCTCTAAACAAAAACAAATGGTAAAAATATTTCTAATCGCACAGGGTTATTATTGTTGGTCTAAATCTAGTACAGATTTCACGACAGGGCTGATCCAAACTAATTGATACAACTACACTTCGTATAAGCTTTGTTGTTGTTTTTGTTACCTATTGTTGAACATATGCCCAGAATGGAAACCTTTGGTGTCGGTTTTCCAGAGTTAAGAATCCCTGAACTATGAAATGATAGCATCATTCCATCCGTGTCTTTCCCCCCCCCCCCTCTCTCCTCTCCGTTCTTTTTTTTTTCCCCTTTGACTTTCGACTTCCTCCTACTGTTAAGGACTAGAAGAGTGCTGTGTAGGTATCCCCATCCAAGATTCAGGTTAGATCTAGTCATGGCATGTAGGGCCTTAGCATATATAGTGTACACACCGTTTCATCTGTATAGACAGTGGCCGTAGCTGGGGGGGGGGGAGGGGGAGAATTTGAAAATCCTTCCGAACCCCAATGGAGTGGGGCCCCCAAATGAGTGGGTTTTTTTTTACATTAAAAATTAAATATTACGCAAAAATTCAGGGGCCCCCAAAGACGTCAAGCCCCCGGGACCTTAAACGATGGCAAATTCCTAGCTACGCCACTGTGTATAGAAGATAAGCTACATCAGCTACATCAGATATCAGAGGGGTAGTGAGGGGGGATAAGGGGGTACGATGTCTCTGTGTTATCGTGTGGTCTATTACTGTCTATATTTATCGTAACAGCTGATGATCGATGACTCGGCTTCCTAAGAAATTCAGACTTCTATTTAAAATCCACTTCAGAATAATGAACCATATGCTACTGTATAGTAGGAGATTATTATGAAACGGAGATTCTCGTGATATCATCTGTGTCGGATAAAAAACTGTAAATAGCCAGATTTTTGGTGTATCCGGTGTACTGAATATAGCACAAGTTGATACTCGGTGAAGTTTTTAAAAATTGCGTTATTTCTTGCACTTTTTAGGCGACTGAATAATCAAATTTCGAAGTTATTTCGCTTCTAGCGAAAACACAATTCTGTCATTTAGCTGCCATTGCGAAAAGACATTAGACATGCACCATTGACAGAAAACATTGACATTAGACATGCACTATAGACAGAAGACATTGACATTAAGATGTTGGCATTAAAACATTGACATTAAGACATTAAAAAAAAAAAAGACATTGACATCAGATATAAGATATGATACATAAAAAATTAAGTCATCGTCATAAGATAATGACATAAGATAATGACATAAGATAATGACATAAGATAATGACATAAGATTATGACATAAGATAATGACATAAGATAATGACATAAGATAATGACATAAGATAATGACATAAGACATGGTCATAAAACATTGAGATGACATAAGATGTGACATTAGACACTGACATCGGTCATAAGAAGTGACATTAGACACTGACATCGGTCATAAGATATTGACATCCGACATTGGAATAGAGCATTGAGATAAGGCATCGACATTAAGACAATGACAATAGACAATAACTTAAAACATTGGTATCTGACAAGTTCTGAGTGTATATGACTATATGTACATCCTCTGTTCCATATTCCCCATAGTTGGCTCTAATACTAAAAGATTACTAGTAAACATATCTATTATTTAAAACAGGAAATGTCTCTGTGTTTGCGTGTGTGTGAGAATGTGTTTGCGTGTGTGTGATTGTGTTGTTGTTTTTTGTTTTTTTTTTGGAAAAAAGGGGGAGGATGAGTTAAAGGTGGCTACTTATGCTAGTATTACTCAGTGTTGCTGCTTATTTAAACCCTTGAAGGCAGTGTCTTGAACGATGTCTTATAAACTGGACTCATTTGTCAGAGCACAAATACCTTGCAAGGACCAATTTGTTTGTCGTCTAAATGTGTCGACGTCTCTTATTTCCCCCCCCCCCCCCTCCCCTTCCTTAATTCTTTCTGGAGTATTAGGTTGTCCACAGGTGTGACCATTGCCATTGAGTGATTCATTCCATGTACCTTCCTCTCTTGACTGGCTTGTACGACATGGGTTCCTTCCCTTTTTTTTTTTTTTTATCATAGTCTTCAAGATGTATTAACATGAACCCATGCTTACGGAGTTATCTTCCCCTGTATTACGTCATCTAAAAATTATTTTCTATTGGGCAATTTTCACGAAGAACTACACAATGTCAAGGACGCTGATCTGCCCCTAAAATGTTGTCAACTAATTAACCAAACAAGCACAAAGAATTACAAACAGAAGAGTTTAGAAAATTTGATTCTGTTATGCTAAAAAAAAGTGACAAAAAATAATTACAAATTATCTATGATAGCTTACCACATTGCTAACACTTCCGTTTTTCTGTTCATGGTATAAATTATTAAAAATAGAGTTTTTCCTCTTTCAGTGCGAATTATTTAGATCGAAAAAATGGAGCTTTAAGGGATGAACACAAATTTTCAAGAGGGGTAGAGTTACTAAAACTAACATAACTTTTTTATTTTATTAAATAATCTAACATATTTGATTTTATTTTAAAGAAAAATGAATGGGCTACAAAATTATAATAAACAAAATTAATTATTTAAGAAAAATATTTTTTCATTAATTTTAAACTGAGCACGGAAAAAAATATATATTAAAAAATTCGCTTAAAATCGATAAACTGAAAGATTTAACCTTTTAATTAAACATTTAATCCATAAATATTGAAAAAACACAATACTGAACACATTTAATCACTTCAAATGTCATAAAAGATGAACAAATACACTAAGAAATTGTATTATTTACATCTTTCGGGTCATGGGAAATAAACTAAAAAGAGGAACCATTAACACAATTCTCTCTTTTTTAAAAAAAAGAAAGTTGGTACTGCATCAAATTTACTACCAAAACAAAGAACAGTCACTCCCACATCTGGGAAATAAAAAAAAAGAGAGAAAAAAAAATTAACTTAAAAAGATAGGGAAATAACTATTATCAACCAAGTTACTCGCTGAGAGTAACTCCGCACTGACCAGCGCTAGCGAAGTTACTCGCTGAGAGTAACGCCGCACTGAAAGAGTTTAAAAAAATACATAGGAAATAAAACAGAGCTAATCTAAGCGTAAGAACTCCACATTTATAATTATATCTATCAATAATGTAGAATTTGTTACATATTTAACAAAACTATTGATGAACAATACTTAATTGACTGATTGGTTATTCTTATAATTTATTGATTCATTTTTTTTTAGGTAGAATAAATGATGAGTAAAATGTAGAATTGCTCCGATATTGGGTATGGGAGACATAGCGTGTGGAATTATTAAAAGGGATAAACGCCCACATATTTAGCCATTACTATTAATACCAAAGGATTGCTTTTCATTCTCGGTATCAAACAAAATAATTAATTACCACTACTTAATTGACTCATTGGTAATTATATTCATGGTTTGGTAGTTTAAATAACGTTTTGCGCAAAGTTTCAACTTGATCCGAGAATGGGAAGTGTGAGAAATAACGTGTACAAAATTTGCATCAGACAGACAGACAGACAGAGTTGATATAAACTATGTAAAAAAAAAAAGCTAGCTATCTATAGTATTCTTCCCATAGATAATAAAAAATCTAATAGATCTCCAACTGACACTTTTCTTTCCGTTCGACCTATTGTAAAAGGATTCTTTAAAAAAAATTTGAGTATTAGGGACAGGATGTTGTTTTGCTGATTTGACATGTACGAATTTAAAATCCCCCTCCCCGGGGCCACCACATGAGGGGTACACATTTGAGGGTAAAATAAAATCCACTGCCGAGGACACACGTAGATGGCGAAAAAAAAAATAGACCACCAGCGGGTAATGGCTATGTCTGCGCTAAATTTGGCAAAATTTGTAGGTCGCATCAAGGGCTCCGTAGCCACGGGAAATGCTGCATTCTTCACTAATCTTCAGACTCAAAGACAAGCCTTATTATTATATACTGCATAGCAAGCAGTAACGATAGCGGGCTGGTTGTGTGGTATACGCTTTGGATTGATTGCCCTGTGTTCGAACCCTGCCCGCAGAAACCTCCCAAACTTACAAAACAATGTATCTAATTCATCAAAATAAACCTTACCTAAGGCCCTTAACTTTTACAAGTTTATCGCCCTTGTGAGGAATTTTTTAAATGCTGTTGATATTTTAAGAGTAATTATTTAACATTGATCACGGGAAGGAACTAAAACACTCCCCCTCCCACTCTTACCCTCCGTACCTCTCATTACCCTTCTCGGCTCCTTTATGGTTCCCTCGTGCATTCCCTCTTGTGTTAAAGAGGGACCTCCCTAGCTCTGTGCGATAATTAGAGCCATAAAATTAAAGAGTCATGGCTCCGTTAGCTTTGGATTAAAGGATTGCTGATTTTTATGTGATTTCTGTTTGGTTTGATGTTTGAATCTAGGCGGCCGCTTAGGGCCTCCATTCGCAAGGACTAAAAGAAACATAGAGAACAAAAATTGCGTATCTTGGATCAGATCTCAAACATAGTAGATGGCTGCCTGGTCTTGCGGCTTGCGCTCTGGACTGTCGTTTGACTTATCGATGGTCCCGGGTTCAAATCCTGCCCGCTCCCATCCCCCGTCGTCCTGCGGGAGGTTTGGACTAGGGAGTAAATTATCTTCAATTCTGAAGAGGCCAAACGTAAGATAGAACATCCGAAACATGTCAAACATTTATACAGTAGGGCACTATGACTCTACATTTACTAGTCTAACTCTGTCTCTACAACGAAAATTGCGATATATGAATTTCAGTTATAAGCCGATTTAGATATAGACACAGGCAGGTTTTTAATAAACTGCGTACTTTTACTTTTTTTTTCGCTGTTTATTTTAATTTTTCCATTTCATTAAGGGCCACCAGGGCCTTCAATTATCCAAGGTCTGTCCTGACCGAATACACCAAAAAGATTGCTATTTATGGATTCGCGTCCATGTATGAAAGTGTCATATACTTTACGCCTGGATGGGAGATTCGAATAAGCTGTCAGGAAGACTGGAGGTTACATCACATCTCAACACGGGCTTACAATTATTTTTTTTTTCTGGTAAAAAGACGAAGCATCACTTTAGGGGAGGTAATGCGCTAATTATGTATCCAGAAGATGTCATTTTGGTAAATTACATTGCAAAAAAAAAATGTAGTATCGTCTGCTTGGAGATACTCTCTCTACCATGTGTACCCTACGCGCATGCGTAATGACAAACACGTGTACACAAAGTGACTTGCGCAGGCGCAACATCTGCACATCGCTTTCACACTTCCTGCGTCTTCAGAGACACAGACGGTGATGTCAGCCGGCGATTTTCAAACTGTTGCAACTTAATCTGAACAAAAAAATGAGCACTATTGTTTGATTTGATTTTGATTTTAGGCACATCGGCACAATTTAGGCCATGTCGTGCCTGCATTCCCTTAAGGACTACTCTCTCTCTAAACAACAAGGGCAAAATTCTATACAGTCATATCATTAAAATCAAGGTCTATTCACAGTTAAAATAGTAGAGGTAGTAAAAATTTAATTATTTGGTAAAAATCTAATGTAAATAGTACTATTGTAGAGGTTAATACATGCATTTTATGTATCTTGTATAATAATAATAATTTTCTAATACAAACTCTTAAATTTCACTTATTATCCGCTTCCCTACCCAAACTCGGCCCTCGAAATCCGTTTCGCATAGGGCCCCACAATGATTAAGTCCGGCCGTGCTATTTAGTGACGGGTGATGATACATAGTAAAAGATTTTACAAACAAAAATTTTACAAACACTAAATAGCAGCGCAGAAATAAGAGAGTAATAAAAGTAGTGATCTTTCCTTTACTTCTTGCTTCTCGTCCAAACTGTTGAGGGAAGAAGAGAATTATATATATAGATAGATAATAATTTGCCATGATTTCTTTTTACCAGTACTTTATACGGAAATATATAATCTCCAGTCTATGTGAAGACTGGAATTTTAAACTGCGGGACGCAGGACGTTCCTGAATCTACCCAACTTTAAAGCGGACATTGTTTGGGAACGCGAATGCGGGCTGGTCGTTGGTCAGTCGACCTGATACCTTCATTAACAGTCGGCCATAAATCAAGATAAATTGCAGTTATTTGGACGAATGGATCTGGGAGTATGAAGAGGAATCGCAAACCTCCTATTACTTTATTGGTTCCGCAAGGTTGTTAACGCCGGAAGTGGTAATGGTCTTAAGTCATCCTCACCACTGGCCATTAGGGAAGACATAGCTCTAGACCGCAACAGATGGAGAGAGACAGTGACCAAGAAAGCCATGGACAGTGAAAGAACTTGGGATTCAGCTCAGGAAGAAAAAATGGCTAGCTCCTCTACCACCGAAGCAAAAGCCACCTTAACCTGCGCTGTCTGTGGACGGGAGTGTCTCTCCAAAATAGGGCTTCACAGCCACATGAGAAAGTGTGTGAGATGTACTATGGCGGTGTTACGACTGAAGGAGGTCAACTAGCTATTATTCTATTCGAATTGATTGTAATCCCGATTCGCACAACACTTATACTGATTAAAAGGAGCCAGTTTCTGGGTTGAAATTTAAAAAAATAGGAGTGGTTTTTTTTTATTTAAAAAAATGCTTTCCGTAATATGTATCTGCAGTAGTAATCAAAACATTAAAACGTGTTCAATTAAAACATAATAAGTATCATTTTCATTCATATTTTATTATATATAATCCGAAATATGAATTATGTCCCCTGTTTCTAAAAATAGCCTAATTAAAAAAACTAGACCGAAACCGAAATTAAACGAGACAAACTATCAATCATTTGGTTGTTAACCGTAAAAATATCTATCATCTACACCAGAGTTTTCCCAAAGTGGGGTACGTATACCCCCAGTGGTATGGGAATAGTTTGTAGGGGGCACGCTTTGCACATAACTAACTATGATTATTTTTTTATTTTTTTGTTTTTGAAATACCCATTCAGTTTATAATTCGTTTTTGTTATTTATTTTCAGTTTTAACAAACTCAAATATTGTACATTTTAACTTTTTTTTTGGAGAATTTATTTGATGTGTCTCTGAAGCATACTAAAAATCAACTCACTAATTTAATACTTAATTGTGATAGAGTCATTATTATTTTGTGTATGTATGTCTAAAAAAAACAAGTACCGGTAAATACATTTGGATGTTTTTAAAATGGATCTTTTTTTTTTGGGGGGGGGGGGGGGAGTACTCAGCATTACGAAAATTCTAGAAGGGGTACTCATGGGTCAAAAGTTTGGGGAACACTGATCTACACAATACTTTAAAATAAGCAATAATGTACAGATTTTGAGAGTCCCTGGTCTCATGACCTGATCATTAGGATTCTTTTCATGTTTTTTTATTCATGATGTTAATTATAAACTAATAAAGGTTTGTTTTTTTTAAACATGACTAACCTTACCATGCGGCATGCTCTTCAGACTGTTACGATAGTCCCGAGTTCAAACCGCATCCCCTGTCCTTCCCTGTCGTAGCGCTTGGGGATTGAATTAGGACGTATCAACCATTATTCCCGAAAGAACGACTGAACCTTATAAGAAAAAGAGTATATCATGCCAGGTACTATCAATGAGATCTCCAGACACAGCCATTCAAAAATTTTTTTTCCGCCTGCCTTTCCCCCAAATTCCACAAGTTCTTTTTAACAATGGACTGAAAAGGACTACCCTTTAACTATTCTTGGTGTACCAACTCTTTTTCAAAATTTGGTCTGTAATTCACTGCGATTTTTTTATATTTATTTATGAAAAAAACATCTGGCCAAATCTTTAATTTTAACCATGACATGCCAACTAGGATGTCTGTAATTTAAAGATTAGATTTGCAGACGACTGTCATTTTCCCCCCACTCCTAAGACTTCTGTCTACATTAGAACAATGTGGGCGATTGTAAAGTGCGTTAAAGTTGCGTGCTAACTAGATTCTAGATTCTTCCATTGTTGCTTGTCGTCTGCTAGAGACGTGTGTCATTTTCCATTCTTGCTTTGAAGAAATGTTCTCGCGTGACTTCTGTTTGGAATCACTGAACAGTTTTATTGCCCTTTGTCATGCCCAAAACTCTGGCATGGTATTCACGTGATGTTGACGTTGTCCAGACTTTGCTAGGGATTTCTGAAATGTCTGCGCGCACCCCACTAAGGCTGTTGGTAGGCCTATTTCACCCCTTACAGACACACAGACGAACACAAAGTCACGATAAACTGGTATCTCGGACGTTTGTCATTTAAATGTCGTGTAGGGTAGTTGTTGAGCAAATGAAAACCTCAGTTTTCGAGAGCAAGTTTTTGCGCTGCTTTAACTCTTTCTCTCCCTAATTATTTACCACATTCTGGTGGAATCGACGCTGGTATCGTCAGTTAGGAGAGAAAGAGTTAAGTCTTAACACAGGCTGGTCAAAGCAGGGGTGGGGGTGGGGGGGGGGGGTTATGACTTAGGATACCAAGTGGGCTGTTTGCGAGACATTTGTTTAGTCTCAAGGACCATCCACTAGTGTTACTCTTCACTGAGTAGGTGGAGGGGGGGTAGTGTAGAAATGGTAAAAGTTACATTAAGTTACATTGTATATTACTTTTTATACAAAATTGTATGTAATAGTCTGAGTACTAATAAATTCAGACTCTGTGGTTTATGTGGCAGATGATGTAAATGTGATCTGTTTCTGTGGCCTAGTGTTAACGCGGATGTCATGTAGCCAGCATAACGACCAACCACCCTTACTTTTCCCCAACTAATGTCAGGTACCCAATCGAGCTGGGTGAACTCAGATCCCGAAATTAAAAACCCCAGTCTTCACTAGGATTTGAACTCCGGACCCTGGTTCGGAAGCTAAGCGCCTTTGCGCTCAGCTTTCCGCCTCCAATAGTCTGGAAAGCGGGTCACAAACATTATATAGACACTCTCGTGCGCTTCCTCCAAGAATGGGAAATGGACGTCCTAAAACAGGAAAATCCAACTCTTGATCGGTCTTCATGGCGCAAAGCCGTGAATGTCGTGATTTTGAGACACCAGGGCAATGAGATCTGGTATCAATAGAGAGAACGCAAACAACAAAAAACTGAGAATCAATGCTGTTCAACTCTGCAACAGACTCAAACTTCCCATGTTTTTTTTTTTGTTTTTTTTTCAAAGTGAGGATAGGAATCCATAGTTATCTGCTAGTGCAGTTTTCCCCCCAATTTTTCCTTAACGGAACACTTCGCACATTCTCTTAGTATTTAGCGGAACACTTCGCACATTCTCTGAGTACTTAGCGGAACACTTTGCACATTCTCTAAGAATTTAGCGGAACACTTCATACATTCTCTGTATTTAGCGGAACACTTCGCACATTCTCTAAGTATTTAGCGGAACACTTCGCACATTCTCTAAGTATTTAGCGGAACACTTCGCACATTCTCTAAGTATTTAGCGGAACACTTCGCACATTCTCTGAGTATTTAGCGGAACACTTCGCACATTCTCTGAGTATTTAGCGGAACACTTCGCACATTCTCTGAGTATTTAACGGAACACTTCGCACATTCTCTGAGTATTTAGCGGAACACTTCATAAATTCTCTGTATTTAGCGGAACACTTCGCACATTCTCTGTATTTAGCGGAACACTTCGCACATTCTCTAAGTATTTAGCAGAACACTTCGCACATTCTCTAAGTATTTAGCGGAACACTTCGCACATTCTCTAAGTATTTAACGGAACACTTTGCACATTCTCTGAGTATTTAGCGGAACACTTCGCACATTCTCTAAGTATTTAGCGGAACACTTCGCACATTCTCTGAGTATTTAGCGGAACACTTCGCACATTCTCTGAGTATTTAGCGGAACACTTCGCACATTCTCTAAGTATTTAGCGGAACACTTCGCACATTCTCTAAGTATTTAGCGGAACACTTCGCACATTCTCTAAGTATTTAGCGGAACACTTCGCACATTCTCTAAGTATTTAGCGGAACGCTTCGCACATTCTCTAAGTATTTAGCGGAACACTTCGCACATTCTCTAAGTATTTAGCGGAACGCTTCGCACATTCTCTGAGTATTTAGCGGAACACTTCGCACATTCTCTGAGTATTTAGCGGAACACTTCGCACATTCTCTAAGTATTTAGCGGAACACTTCGCACATTCTCTGAGTATTTAGCGGAACACTTCGCACATTCTCTAAGTATTTAGCGGAACACTTCGCACATTCTCTGATTATTTAGCGGAACACTTCGCACATTCTCTAAGTATTTAGCGGAACACTTCGCACATTCTCTGATTATTTAGCGGAACACTTCGCACATTCTCTAAGTATTTAGCGGAACACTTCGCACATTCTCTGAGTATTTAGCGGAACACTTCGCACATTCTCTAAGTATTTAGCGGAATACTTCGCACATTCTCTAAGTATTTAGCGGAACACTTCGCACATTCTCTAAGTATTTAGCGAAACACTTCGCACATTCTCTAAGTATTTAGCGGAACACTTCGCACATTCTCTAAGTATTTAGCGGAACACTTCGCACATTCTCTAAGTATTTAGCGGAACACTTCGCACATTCTCTGAGTATTTAGCGGAACACTTCGCACATTCTCTGAGTATTTAGCGGAACACTTCGCACATTCTCTAAGTATTTAGCGGAACACTTTGCTTATTTTTTTTATTTTTATTTTGAGGAAATAATTCACGTGGTGGCCTATTAGTTAATTATTCCAGTATTTCCTAGAACTCCTAATCAGGCCTCACGGAACACTAGGGTTCCGCGGAACACAGTTTGAGAAACACTGTGCTAGTACATAGGAAATAGGACCACGAAGAGGCAGCTATATATATCAGGGGCGGCCCAAAAGTAGATTAGCAGTTATGGCGTAGACTTTATTTGAAAATTCGACACTAGAAACAGCGGGGAATTCCTTATATCTGTTAACATACACAATTTAATCTTTCAGATGCTCAAAATATCTCCCTTCAGCATAATTCCACTCTTTCCAGGAATGTTTTATATTGCTATTACTAAGCAAGTATCTCCAAGCATATAACAGGTAGTGCAATAACTGTAAACCTACTTTTAAGCCACCCTGTATTTAATGGACTATAAAGAATGCATTTAATCACAATAATTGACCTTCACCTCTCCCTTAGTATGTTGAAACGTTGGGGCACCGCACAGGATCGTTGACCATCATTCTCCATTCCTCTCTGTCTCCCTCAGTCGATAGCCTGTCGATTCCTTTATGTTTTCTTCCCATCGCTTTCTCTGTCTGCCTCTTCCTCTCTAACCTGATACTCTTCCCTGAAGGATGGTTTTTGCGAGCCCTGAGGACATTGTAATATGGCCATAGACTATGAGGTCTGCGTTTCTTAACTATAAATTTGATTCATTAAACACATTGAATTGTTTGCTAGCAAGCTTTGCGTTTTTTTTTTTTAAATTGCGCTCTTCCGTTTAGTGCTATGGCAGGAGGCGCGGTGGCTGAGCGGCAAAGCGCTTGACTTCAGCATAGGGCTCTGGTGTTCGAATCTTTGTGAAGGCTGGGATTTTTAATTTCGGGATCTTCCGGCGCCTCTTATGGGTACCTGACATTAGTTGGGGAAGAATAAAGGCGGTTGGTCGTAGTGCTGGCCACATGACACCCGCGTTAGCCGTAGCCCACAGAAACAGATGACCTTTACATCATCTGACTTATAAAACAAAAGGTCTGAAAGGGGAACTTTAAGTGCTATGGCAACCTTTCAACATACAGCTTAAAAAAAAACAACAACATTTCTTTAAAAAACAAAACAAAGCTTATATTAATCGTACTTGAATCCATTAGTTTGAATCAGTCATGTAATTAAATTTGTAATAGATCAAAGAATAAAAAAAACATTTATAAAAATAAATTGGCCTAAAAAAAAAAAGGGGGATCAACCTGAATTCGAACTTGTGGGCTAAAGCCTTCTCAGATCAACGCGGTAACCACTTTGCTAGCGAAAGGTCTATGAAAATGAAAGATTGTATTGTTTCTATTTCTAGTTTGCGTTCACTAAGCCTGAGAAGTCAACCTAATGTAAAGAGGATTTATTCAGCTTTTACCACCACTTTCGTAAAGTAGGCCTACTATTTCGTAAAGAACTATTTCTTTCCTTTGTTTGAGATACCAAACAAAGTACGTTATTACGAATAGTTAATTAGCTAATTGGTTACTTAAAAAAAAAAAGATTGATTTTTTTGTGTTTTCAGGCAGAAGAAATAATTGTGCAAAACTTCAGCTTGGTCCGAGATTGGGTGTCGGAGAAATAACGTGTACAAACTTTTGGCCAGACAGACAGACAGACAGAGTGAGTTGATATAAGCTTTGTACAAAAATAAGAGAATATTATAACTGTTAAGTGCAACAGACAGCTACAAAATAAGCGCATATTTGAAATAGAACCACATATAAGTAAACGCCGGTACAAAGAGTGCCACATATCAGACTGCCAATATTAAAGTGGCTTCACAGGTAAACACAATTCAGTTCAATCAGACTATCAAGTTACTGGCAAAATTGTTCAAAACTTCAAAGGAAATGTATTAAAAACGATTTCAGTTGGTAAGTTTTCTCTCCAATTTAAATGTTTTGACGTTTGGTAACCATTTTTTTTGTGTTACTTATGAACTCACTAACACAGATTCTTGGTGACCATTCAGTTTTATGTAGTCATTTTTGTGTGTGTTGTAAAGTAATGTTCCCCTTTCAGACTTGGCAATCTATACGGCAGATGATGTAAAAGTAACCTGTTTTCTTTGGTTCACGGTTAACGAGGGTGTCATGTAGCCAGCACAACGACCAGCTGCCATGAGTTTCCCCAACTAATGTCAGGTACCCATTAGAGCTGGGTAAACTCAGAAGCGACCTAATGACCCGGAAATAAAATCTCCAATTCTTCTATAGGATTCGAACCCGAAATTACTCGGTCCAAAAAGATGTCAACTTTTATTTGCATTTGTGGACATTGGATGAACCATGATGTTGTTTTGCCAGCCCAGCAAGCAACCTTCTGACTTTGTTTCAGACACCGACTTGAAGCTTCTCGAACTCAAAACCTTCATTCACAAGACGAAATCCCTGACCCTCCACCCTCCACCACTAAAACTCGAGGTCTTCGAACCAGTCAGCTCCTTCATTGAAATTCTCAACCACGGGAAAATTCGTCAATTATTCCAAAAAATGTTTTGAAATGTACATTTATGGAAACTGGATAATAAAAACCATAGGCTGACCACGAGCAAGGTGGCTTGATGAGGCAGATCTACAACAGCTAAAAGTCCTGACATGGAGACGTAAAGCCCAGGATAGATCAGAATGGAGAGATGTGCTAAAGCAGGCCAGGGGCCTCCATGGGCTGTAGTGCCTCTGAGGGTGAGACAGTCATGATGAGAGAGAGAGAGAGAGAGAGAGAGAGAGAGAAAGAGGTGAGAAAACAAAGAGGGGAAGAAGAGATAAAGAGTGAAGACAATAGAGAGAGGTGGCCAGAGAAGAGATGGAAGAGAGAGAATACAAGAGAGAGAGAGAGAGGAAGAGAAAAGAGAGAGAGGGTATAAAACGAGAGAAGCAATGAGAAACAAACTGAAAGACTAATAGAGAGAGAGATGTTCCTAAAGACATATCTGACTAGTAGAGAGAGATGTTCCTAAAGACATGTCTGACTAGTAGAGAGAGAGATGTTCCTAAAGACATGTCTGACTAGTAGAGAGATGTTCCTAAAGACATGTCTGACTAGTAGAGAGATGTTCCTAAAGACATGTCTGACTAGTAGAGAGAGATGTTCCTAAAGACATGTCTGACTAGTAGAGAGAGAGAGAGATGTTCCTAAAGACATGTCTGACTAGTAGAGAGAGATGTTCCTAAAGACATGCCTGACTAGTAGAGAGAGATGTTCCTAAAGACATATCTGACTAGTAGAGAGAGAGATGTTCCTAAAGACATGTCTGACTAGTAGAGAGAGAGATGTTCCTAAAGACATATCTGACTAGTAGAGAGAGAGAGATGTTCCTAAAGACATGTCTGACTAGTAGAGAGAGATGTTCCTAAAGACATGTCTGACTAGTAGAGAGAGAGAGATGTTCCTAAAGACATGCCTGACTAGTGTGACCGAGCCTTGAAACTGATTCATTTACACGTCATACAGTTTTATAAAAATATTAGATTCCACATCTGATTAGACCACGTGAGCTCTTGACCTATAAGAGATGAATACAGGGCCAGAAGACAAAAAAACAAAGTCGACCAGATCTTTATTTGGTTGAGAACTCAAGTAGTTATCAAGTTAATCCAGTCCCTATTGTTTCAGGCTCTGTTTGGGGTGTCGGGAGCCTCGTCGTTGTGTGACTCAGTCGTAAGTTTCCTTTAATTCGCGTCATTTTCTTTCAGCTATTTCACCTCAACAACTATTGGTACACGTGTCCTTAACAGCTGATTTGAAATAGCAGCTCAGCACTGCGCACTCGGCCTCACCAGTGATGGAAGGGAGCTCAATAGCAGTGGTAAGAGTGCCAGGTCTGGAAGTCTGATGCTATCTGGCGGTGGTCTGACCTACCTAACCTTCACTCCCCAGGTCTGCTGACCCACGTGTGCTCACTCCTGCTCTGTGTGCAGTTATATAGGTTTGAGTCAACGCCCCTAGTATCTCCCCCGACCCCCCCCCCCTTTTTTTTTTTAATGCTCTGCTTCTATCACCTACCCGTCTCCGCCCTTCCGTACGCCTGTGACGTCGGGACGATGTAAGGTAAACGACCTTCACCTTTAATAACAACCCTCCCCTTCTTCGTTGTATATGAGGGTGGGGGCGGGAGAAAGGGAGGTCAGACAATGGGCGTGCTTAGAAACGCTTCTTGCCACTCAGCTAAAAATAGAAATGACGACACAAAAGGGCGCCGGGGGGGGGGGGGGAGTTAGCACAATTTGCAGGTGGTTGTTTGTTCAGTCTACGAGAGGCGTGATGAGACTTCCGAAACTATGGTGGTTGCTTTAGGTTTTGTTTTGGCTGTTATTAAATGGCTATTATGTCTCTACTTCTGAAACATATTGACTCTTGACTAATACATTGTTTCTTAGCTACATTGGCAAAACTTTTTCTGTCTATACATCTTTAAGTAATAAAAAGTATGTTACAATAATTCACTAATTTTTATGATTATTTAATAGGTCTACTAGATCTGGCTAGCACTAAATCTAGATCTACATCTTATCATAGGAAGATATTGCCATTGTTGCCATGTATAAGACAACAGTCACTTGACTTTTTATAAAGTAGGCCAGAGATTCGGAACTACCTCATTACTTTCTAGAATTTGTGTCATTTGTTAACATGCAGGACTAGGTTGACAAAGGGACACGCTTAGGAATCATCTTCTTTTTTGAAGTAACGTCTGTATTTTATAATATAAGTTAAAAAGGATTGCTCTATAAGATGTATTAAGGAGGTATTGTCATTGAAAAAAAGAATTTTAGCGACCCCCGGAAGGGGAAAAGACGCTATTAGTTTTGTGTGGAATGTCCGTCCGTCCCGTTTAGATCTCGTAAACTAGAAAAGATATTAAAAATCCGACATCATGATACTTTGGACCTTTCAAAGCTCTGATGCAACGGCTACTTTTTTCTTTTCTGAAAGTGAAAAATGTAATTTTTTAAAATTCAACTATGCAAGCAGTTTTTTTCCTAAAATACACCATTTTTACAACCATTCATTATTAATAGTAAAAAAACAAGGGATGCTGTTTAATAAGGGAGATGGCGATCTACTATATATCAAACCTATTTTCGCAAACCATTTTAGATTTTTTGTCAAAATTTTTTTTTTTTAAATGTATTGCTAAGTTAAGTAAGTTCTGTCATACTAGCTACTACATTTATAGCTTACTTTTTTCGTTAACTATAGGTGTGTTACGTACACATAAAGCAGCTAACGAAGAATTTGTTAATTATTTTTTTACGAAATATTTTTTTAATGAGGCTTTGATTAAGAGAGTAATATAATATAGAAAACAATTAGATCAATAAGATAATGATTATATGAAATTACGTAGGCCTGGTTCACATCTAACCTCACTTTCACCTATCCCTTGGTCTGCTGGACCATTGGGGCACCACACAAGATCTGTCAACCTTCTTTTCCCATTCTTCTCTGTCATTTACCTTTGATAGAATTTCATTCTGATGTTTCTGAAAATATTGAAACTTGCCTTTTTACCTGCCTGGGTGGACCACTTCAGGGGCCGATTTAGAGTTTGTGTTTCCACACAAACTGTCTTTGTAACCTTGTTTTATGTTTTTCTTTTCTATAAATCATAGTAACATATACAAGTATTACATATTACATTAGTTCTTGCTCCTCTTGGAAATCTCCTCCCTTGGCCGAATCACATAGCGAAAATGACCGAAAAAAAAAAGTGGGGGGAGACCTAGTTACTTTTTCCGTTGTAAAACCTTTGCGTCCTAGTTTTGTTATAGGCCCTTATATTTTTGGCATTAATGAAAATATAAAACCTCCATGTTGAAAACGTTGCTTTCCAGCAGAACCATTCCCGTGCGTGTTGTGGATGAGATCTGGCTAGTGGGGGGGGGGGGGGGGGGGGGCGTATCTGGAAATTTAGGCACCGGATATTTAGGCACCGGATATTTAGGCACCGGATAATTAGGCACCGGATAATTAAACACCCGGAAATTTAGGCACCGGATAATTAGGCACTTTTTGACAAGGCGGAAAATTAGGCACCGGAGAATTAGGCACTCTTTAATTAGCGACCTTAATTTTGAAAGTAGTTTTAAAATGTTAAAGTATATGTTCTCCTTAGGCTCTGGGCTGTCGGTGACGTTATCAAAAAAATAGCAACTAGAACGATTCTTACTGAATTTTCATGATATAAAAGGAAAGCTGACAAAACGAGGAAAAAATGGCCATCGTGAGAATGTGTGGAAAAAATGACTCCGGATTAATAGTCATTATAAAATATAGACCTCACAGGATTCAGGAAAGGGGAGGTAGTGTTGATTCTCCTCTCATTGCTTCCTGACCTTAGCCCTTCCTCCTCTACGCACTCCCACTAAAGTAGAGGATTTGTGGCGGGTAGATGTTGAACTAGGTCGTGAAAAAAACGCAATGAGTCTCAAGGCTGCACACTGGAGTACAGGGCAGGGTACAGCATTGAACATAACTGCTAAAATGGAAGTTTGGAGAAAATTATCTTCTTATAGTGGTAATGGAAATGAGCAGGTGGGATTTGCGCGTGTTACTTATAGGAATTAGATATGTTGATAAACTAAAGTAGTATACATATTTTAAAATACCATTAATATCTATTATCAACACTCCTTCTTTTATATTGTTAATGGGTAACCCCTTTAGGAAGATTTATTGTGTGAGTGTATAGGTGTGTTACGTCCTTCAAATGTGGTAATTAACTTTTATTGAATATATATGTAAATTTATGTAATATAATATTTATATAAATTGCAATGGAAATCGCAAAACGGATAGAAATTACGATAAAATATAAAGTTTTGAAAATTTAAAAAAAGTTTATGGAAAAGACAGATGAGTTAAAAATTTAAATATCATTTTTTTGGAATATTGGTCTGTTATTAATACTTATTCTGCTTATAGAAGATTGTTGACGTTCCAATTTAACCCCGCCTTCTCTATCATAAACCAAATATATTTACTACAATTTTCGAGAAGCCATGATTCCCACATTCCTTTTTTGTTCAGTACCTAAAACAATTTTTTTTTCTTCAGAATGAAAAAACAACGACAAAAAAAGGTTTCATACACACATTATTAAACACACACACACACACACGATTAAAAAAAACAACAAAAAAACAACACTCGTTTCCCTTTCAACACTGCCCAATGAAATTTAACTATCTTCATTCCCCTTATATATATAATATTATTTTTATTACTGTTCTTATTATTATGATGGTTTTAACAGAAACGTGTTTACCAAAGTTTTTGGAAGGCCTCTAAAATGTAATCCCCAGGCTTCCATTTGAACACCTTTGTGTTTCCATACCCTTTAGTCCAGTGTGTAGCCTTCAGATTCACTACGTAACTTATAGGACCAAGTTTACGTCTACCTGCGAGAAATCCTCTCATTTAAGTGAGAGTGTGTGCGCCCCCCGCCCCGCCCATCCCATTTTAAGAGTACGAACCCTCCCTTTCCCACAAGCAGAGGGCGATTGCGTTATATTTATCCCCAACGCTCCCCGACATAATAAAATATTTTATAATACTTTTTAATCTAAAGTATTTACATTAGTAACTAAATATTTACACAATTTGCATAATCATCAATTTTAAAAACTCACCAGTCAACCTTATAGGGGTTGGTGATGGACGGAAGCAATGAGCGGAGAATCATCTCTACCTCCCCTCCCATGAATGCTGTGATGTCTATAGTATATAATGACTCATGAGTCATTTTTTTCCACACATTCTCATGATTGTCATTTTCCCCATTTAGTCAGCTTTTCTTAGCTAGAATCGTTCTAGTTGCTATTTTTTTGATAACGTCACCGATAGCCCAGAGCCTAAGGATAACATATACGTTAACATTTTAAAACTACTTTCAAAATTAAGGTCGCTAATTAAAGAGTGCCTAATTATCCGGTGCCTAATTTTCCGCCTTGTCAAAAAGTGCCTAATTATCCGGTGCCTAAATTTCCGGGTGCTTAAATTTCCGGTGCCTAAATATCCGTAAATACGCCTTGCCTAAATATCCGGTCCCTAAATTTCCTAAATACGTCTGCACAGAGAAAAAGCTCGAACACCTGTGAGTCAACGGTAACTGTTAACACCCGAGGAGTAGCGGCCTCGGTAAGTGAACTTTTAGATTTTTACCCAGTGCTTCTTTGTATACTATCGTCTGTGAATGTTATCTAGTTTTTGTTTGGTCCTCCTGACAGTTGCTGCATTGCTTGACCAGTTCAAAGTTCATCCTCTCTTTTCGTCGTTATGTAGAAGCCTTAATTTTTGTAGTCATTTTGTAGCCGTCACAATTCTGTAAGAAGGTTTCGTAAGGTTTAAGAAAGACCTCTTAAAATTTTTTGTATCTCCCTACTCTGTCTCTCTCTATCTCTCTCTGTCTCTCTCTCCCTGCCTCTCTCTATCTATATGTCTCTCTCTGACTCTCTCTCTGCCTCTCTTTGTCTCTCTCTGTCTCTCTGTCTGTTTCTGTCTCTCGCTCTGTCTTTCTACTTGTCTCTCTGTCTCTCGCTCTTCTTTTCTCTCTGTCTCTCTCTCTGTGTCTGTATATCTCTCTCCTCTGTCTCTCTCTGTCCCTCTGTCTCTCTCTGTGTGTCTCTCTCTCTCTCTCTCTCTCTGTGTCTGTCTCTGTGTCTGTCTCTCTCAGTCCCTCTGTCTCTCTCTCTCTGTCTGTCTCTCTCTCTGTCCCTCTGTGTCTCTCTGTGTCTGTCTCTCTCTGTACCTCTGTCTCTCTCTCCATCTCTCGCTCTGATTTTCTCTCTGTTTCTCTCTCTGTGTCTCTCTCTCTGTACCTCTGTCTCTCTCTCTGTACCTCTGTCTCTCTCTGTCTCTCTCTGTCTCTCTCTCTCTATGTCTGTCTCTCTATGTACCTCTGTCTCTTTCTCCATCTCTCGCTCTGCCTTTCTCTCTGTTTCTCTCTATGTGTCTGTCTCTCTCTGTACCTCTCTCTCTCTCTCTGTCTCTCTCTCTCTCTTTCTGTCTCTCTCTTCTTTAAAACGATAAACATATAGCCTCTTGGGTCCGCCCAACTCAACTGATCCGCGTACTTGACATTTGTTGGGGAAAGTAAAGGCGGCTAGTCGCTGTGCTGGCCACGATATCCTCATTCCACTATACAAACGGGTAAACTTTACATCATCTGCCCTATATATAGCAAGGTCTGAAAGGGGTACTCAGTCTCCTGCATGGTTTTCATAGATGTCGTTATAACTATTACAACAGCTGTAGCATGAACTTAGAACGATACATAAAACAGGAACTAATGCTTGTGACACTTATGTAGGTAAATCTAGCTCATTAATTGTCCCTGTCATATTAAAATCTGCACGTGATTTCATCGCGACCGACCTTGACCCAATTTGTTTTTAAATCTAAAAAAGTACTTGAAAATACTTTTGAAACCTGAACAATTTAATTTGGTATAAATAGTTAACGGAGCCCGGTCAGCTGACTTTATGTAAGCACTCCCAATTAGTCATGACTTGACAAATCTTGATCATTGTTTATTGGACCAATGTTTACTATTTTATATTTGAGGGACAAATATTCGTGTCAGGAAGTGATGTATAGGAGGAGCAGAGAAAAATAGGAAAAAGAAAAGAGAAAATGATAAAGAGAGAATAAAGACAGAAGAGATAGAGAAAAAAAAAAGATTTAACTCACTCTCGAAACAAACATTTCAAGAAAAAAAAAATCTCACTTTTCTTCTTCTTATCTTATATAATACAGACGTTACTTCAAAAAAGAAGATGATTACGTCCTACGCGTCATGCATTCAGTCATGCATATTAACCAATGACCTAAGCTCTGCCAAGTCACTGGTTTTCCTGGCTAGCTCAGGCAACCCATTCCATGCCCTAAAGATCCCAGGATTCGAACCCGGGACAATACCGGTTTGGAAGCCAAACGTTTTACCACCGCGCATTCTCAGTGCTGTCTGGCTCCTCTAATATTTTTTAAAAATCTCCTTAATAAGCCTTACATTACAATTCTTTTATTTCAACATAAAAAGAAAACAAAATATCTTCAAAAACCTGATCTATAACTAACATACAAGTTTTTGTATGAAAAGTTTGGGGTCTTTTTTTTTTCTTAAAGCTATATTTATGTTTCCTGACAACAATTTTATATACGCCTCCCTCCCCCCCTCCCCACGATATAACCTTAGACATCAGATGCTTGGACTTTTCCTTCTTGTATAGTCACAACTGCTGCGGTGTCCGGGTTTCTTATAACTCGTTAGTTACGAGTGGAAACCCAAATCCTATGACGTAACATGAGGCTAAAAAAAAGACAGGTTCTTGTTGGATAAAAATTGGCTGCTATATCACGTGACTTGGGGTATTGTGATATCACTACATTACCAATAGCATGGGGCAGGTCGTATGGAAATTACTTAAGAAGTAGGTTAAGTGTATATAATATGATAAGACTTATCTAAAAGCCTACCGGTACTGACTTCTATAACACTACATGGCCGGTATCAATCGCCGAAATTTCAATTGAAAGTAAAATTTCGTTTTGGGAAAACCCCAAGAAAATATATCTTTTGGAGAAAGAGGATCCAATTAGGGTGAATCCGATAGAATGCCTTAAGGATCCAACAGACTTTAGGAAATGTCAAAATAACTGAACATAGAGTTGGTGGTTTAATTGTTTTAGTAATTTCACCTTACAAAAATTAAGTTAAGTTAAATTAAGTTAAGCCTATTCAGGAAAGTTGTTGTCCAGTGGTGCCCATCTTTTTTCGGGGTAGGGGCCTTAATCATTTTCAAAACGGGCGTCAGGGCGGCACCCTCAATATGGGGTCACGGAGGTCACGGTCAAAAGACACTCGGGTCATCTGTTTGTGTGGCCCACGGTTAACGAGGTTGGCATACATTAGAGCTGGATGGACTCAGAGCGGAGGTCACGCTCATAGGGACCCTAGAGATCCCGAAATTCAAAATCCAAGTTTTCATTGGGATTCGACCAAAAGGGACTTTCGGTTCGGAAGCCAAGCGCTTTAGCGCTAGGCCACCGCGCCCCCAACACGTCAACCCGTCTTACAAATGTTCGTGGGCCTGCTTTGACACTCTCCAGGGCCCCCTCTGATACCCCACCCTTCATCTCTTCCCTCCCCCATCAATTTCTTCCTTCTTATAGATGTCAAACGAAAAAAAATAGTCGAAAGTGAGAATTAGTTCTATAAAACTCTTTAAGCCAGGTGCCCGCCAAATATAATTGTTTACATAGCAACAGACTGATGACGTACATGACATGAATTCCGGTATTACAGCAAGAGTGATTTCCCCGCTGTTTCATATTTCCGTGTAACCGCATTGGCTGCTCTGTGTCCACGTCATAATCGGAATTTAGTCTTCCCCCTGTTTTCGAGTTTTAAAAATAGCCTGCGGCCTCGTGAGGGCTTGTTTTACTTCCAGGCGTGAAATGTGATAAGTAAATGATCACAGCTCTTACTTATGACTATGACTTTGGTCATACTGACCCCTTCTCTGGTAAATCAAAACAAGGGTGAACAATTTGAAATAGCACCAGCAGAAAGTGGGGAAAATAAGTTATTAATAGGTTGTTTTTTTTTAGATTGACCTACTTGATATAATGTTGAAGTCGAAACGAAGACATGATAGATCTCTATTGTATGGCCAAAGTTGTGTTTGAATCTGTGCATTGTTATTTGATTATTTAATGTTAACAATTAAAAAAAAAGCTAAATTACAAAAAAACAGATTTTAGAATCTTCTTTATAGATTCAGTGGATAACCAATAGAAGGGGTGATGCTACAGTTTATTGTGTATTTAGTTTTATCTTGATTCGCTTCATTTAGAACATACTCTGAGACAAAGCGCTATTTAGGGCCTTTGATTGATTGGATACTTCTGGACATATTACTGACCTTAAAGGTTGAGTGTATTGAGTTCTCATGACCGCTGGTCAACCACCGTGAGTATTTCACATCTTTTTTATAAAAAAACAAACAATTTTAATAGTAAAACGCCCGAGTTATTTTAAAGGAAATAGATCACACCTTAAGACCCCCCCCCCTCCTCCCCGTAAAGACTCCAGCGCCCTGAGGGCGCTCATTTTTGTTGAAGATTCTGTTCTCTTCTAAAAAAAGAATATATTAAGTCATAAAGGTCTGACCTGCACAAGGGAAAGGTGGGCATAACTGTGACTCGGCGAGTGCATATGTTGCTTATATTTTTTTTGAAATTTTTGTTGATATGGCTGAGTGGTAAAGCAGTTGATCTTCAAACCGAGGGTTGTTGAGTTCAAATCCCGGTGAAAACAAGGGAAGAGTAGTAATAACTGTGACTCGGCGAGTAAATATGTGCATTTGTTGTTCATGTTTTTGTTGATATGGCTGAGTGGTAAAGCAGTTGGCCTTCAAACCGAGGGTTGTTGAGTTCGAATCCATGCTATAACTGAATCCACCCACGCATAAACGTATCTGACATATTTTGGCCACATGACACCCTTGGGAACCGCCGGCCACAGAAACCAAAGACCTTTACATTATCTGTCTGAAAGGGACTCTTTTTTTTTTCTTTTAAGGGACGAAAAAGATTAGGCTAGACTAGAACAATATGTTGACAAATGATTTGGTAACATAAATATCATATTTGATTGGTACAGACCCAACACGTTGTATCACATAAACACAACCCAGAATTCTTTGCATACCTTTTGGATAAGTCCAAATATAGCTTCGGAAATTCCATTGTATGTCATGTTAAGTTGTTACCATTTTTTTTTCTATCTTTCTATATGCATTGACATGTGGACCACAAATAGAACATGCACATTAAAAGAGCACGCCTCTCGAAAAAAATAAACACACACACATTGTTTTTAAACCTACTTTCGCCCATGTTCCTCCCTCCCACAGAGCTCCCTCACAGCGAAATCCCTACCTGGTCGCCCCACACCTTCCAAGGATCTACCTGTCCCCTCGTGTCACCAAACAAATGTGGAAGTAATGCTGGGAAATGTAAGGAATGCTGGGATACTGTCACGTGGGCATGTAAACTATAACAAGCAAGAGCAAACCAAAAAAAAACCAAGAAACTTTTCTGTAATAATTTGAGCATTGGAACGATATCCTTGTTCTCTAGATAGCAGCCTAGATCATAGCCCTAAAGTGGCGTCGCATTCAAAACGTCTTTAGGGAGAAAATAAATAGGCCGATAGGGTAATTTGGGGGAGAGGGGCATATATAACGAAACTTGACAAGGACGAATGAAAACTTCATCAGTTAAATTAGCAGCGTTCATCGATAGGGACCACTTTCCCAAAAAAAGGCGGACCTCCACACGTTAGTGGTAGTACATTGACGGAAACCGATACGGCCTTTTGCAGAGTTGCTCGACCTAGCATCACAGGGTAATTGGACATTCATATTCAGGCGTTAGTGTCTTAGCACACAGGTCGGCATCACCATGTGTTTCCATCCAGATACCTGCTTATTATTAAAAATTTTGAAATTATATCATAGTCATCCAAGAAACCATGAAACTGTTGGGGGGGGGGGGAGTGGAAATACAAATGGAAAACGAAGCAGAGCTAGATCGATAATGATTTGTTTCGGTTACTATTTCTTCTCTATCGAAGCAAAGCGGGGCATTTTTTTTTTTTTTTTTTTTAAGAATAAAACATAGAGATAATATATAGTCAACCTTTAACTAGAGCGTCAATATATTGAGTATACACCGCCCATTTACTATCTCATGTGCGTCTTTTTGAATGGGGGGAAAAGGGGTGGGGGGGCGTTCTTGAATGAAGATGAAAGGGGATAAGAGAAGACCCGCATGACAAAAGATAATGGGGACACGCCAATTACGGCTAGTAGCAGACGACATTACTGTCACATCCTGTGCTCGTCCAGGTTCCCAATCATGTTCGACGGGGGTGAGGAGGAAGGGGGGGGGGGGAGGGGGGGGGACCACCCAAATGACCTTTTCATCTTATCTCCTGGTGTGTATATGTGTGTGTGTCTGTGTGACTTTGTGTGTGTGTCCGTGTTCGTTATAATATAATTGAGCTCAAAGACCGCTTCACCGTACATTTGAAACTAAGCTCAAAATGTACTGAAAGTTAAAAAAAAAACAAAAAAAAAAAAAACTTGACTATGCTTAAAAATATACAAAGGAAAAAAAAAATACCAAGACAAAATGCATGCTTTAATACTAAGGGATGGGAGGCGCGGTGGCTGACACATGACACCCTCGTTATAAAACAGTAAACCTTATACTCTTTGAACGCCCTTTCCTAATCCACCTTAGGCAGACCCTACTTCCACTACAGCCCAACATAACCAACACCCTGTACGGCAGTGCTGAACAACTGAAGAAAACAGCACACTATTTTTCCTTGGCACAGTCTGCAAAAGAGCTGACAGCTCAGCAGCAATAAAGCTGGCTAGAAGAGGAAGAAGACACCCTCTTTAACCGTGGGCCACAGTAACAGTTGGTTGTTTTTTTTTGGGGGGGGGGGGCGGTGGTTGAGTGGTTAAGCGCTTGGGTCCTGTGTTCGAATCTTGGTGAAGATTGGAATTTTGAGTTTCGGGATTTTTTAGTGCGCACCTGAGTCCATCCAACTCTGATGGGTACCTGACTTTAGTTGGGGAAAGTAAAGGCGGTTGGTCGTTGTGCTGGCCACACTGCTCGTTAACCGTTTGCCAGTGAAACAGATGACCTTAGTATCGTCTGCCCTATAGATCGCCTGGTCTGAAAGGGGAACTTTTACTTTTTTTTTTTAAACTGAGGAATATGTCTTTTGTCCAGATTCGAAGGCATCTAACTTTTAATGGTATTGAGATATAACGGGAAAAAATGTGTTAGTTCAAATAATTAGACAAAATGAACAGATTATGTTAGGATACCTCTCTGTCCAGATTTAGCTGTGTGCAAAGTGTATTATAACACAAGAATCAATTTAAAAAATCAGTTAATTAACAATTGGTAATTAATTACTCTGTTGGTATCTTGAACAAAGGAAAGAAATCATACTTGACAGATGTGGTGGTATAAGTTGAATTAGTTCCCTTAAGGACTCGAGCCCTGAGTGAACATTTTTTTATGCATTAAAATAACGATCATGTAAACATTCACCAAGATGTCCCCTTCTTCCCTCCCCCTTTCCCAACTGGTCCAGACAAATGATAGGATCAAAGCGCATTGAGATAGCTCAAAGCTAAACAAAAACAATTGGTAAAAATATTTCTAATTGCAAAGATTTATTTGGTCTAGGATGAGGCTATTCATAGCTACATGACTGATCTAAACAAAATCGATACAATTAGACTTAATATAAGCTTTGTTTTTCTTTTATAAAAGTATTGTTTAAATGTTTATCCTGTTACAAATTTTTCATTACAATTATTTTTTTGCTTACTGATTTTCCGGATATTTCTCATAATATTCTAATTCTATTACTTTAATTTCATAGTATCATTTTTTTTTACTGCTGTAAAGTTACATTCAAGCCTGACGCGTGTGTGTGTGCGTGTAGGTAAAGGTGTATGTAAGTCCGTGTAGTAAAATGAAGAATGCTCAAAAATTTGACATTGAAATACCGAATCACCTATAGGAATCTCCTCAAGGTGCGGGGGGGGGGGGGGGGAATAACCGATGACTTAGTCACAGGTAAGTGTCTGTCAGTAACGTACAATAGAATGAGTTTTCAACATCAGTAGAACATAGTCGTTAAGTTGACTTTATTTAGGAAATGGACTTTTTTTTTTGGGTAAATACATGACGTAATGTTATTTCGCAGTACTTCCTTGCGTTGGACTTTTAAAAAAAATAAATCTATATGATGTGAAGTTATCTTGAAGATGGTCAATAAGTACAGACTCTAACCAGGCTAGGACCCAGACCTTCATTACAGAGCTATGTTTCTTTTGAAGCAGGTGGACAATGGCTCTCTAACCATTTGACCTGACGGACCATTCATGTATTGATTCATTTATACAACGTAATGTTTCCTTGAAGCGATTTGGTGATGATTCAATGTCCAGCTGACCAGATAGACTATATGGACATTCAATAATTGATTGATATGGTGCAATGTATCTTCAAGAGGAATGACTGACCATAAATTTGAGAAAGTAGAATAAAATCATGTCCGTATAACGGGGATCCTGTAGGGGTCTCATTAGAGTTACCAAAACTAGCTATACTAGGGCGCGTGCGATTTGATTATAAATAAATGTGTGAAAGTTTAAAAGAGAAATTATTTGTTTGTTTCACAAGTTTACTTCTCTATGAATACGACAGATTGATGATTCTGTAGCAGGTCTACAGCAGCTAAGAGTTTGAGCGTGGAGACGTAGGGCTCAGAAGATATCTGAATGGACAGATGTTTTGAAACAGGCCAGGACTCTCTCCGCGGGCTGTAGTGCCCTAAATGGATGGATGAACATCTCTTCAGACATGAAGATGCTTACGTCTAGAAGTTACGTGCTAGCGCGGACCTCCCGCAGGACTGGAGGGGATTCCTGCGGGAAAGGGATGAATCGAGACCAATAGTCAAAGAAGGCCTGAACACTGACCTGCAACGTTATAACCTGTGGGCAGTATTGACCAAAAGCTCATTGCCACGTCGTAAAATAAACTGTGACAAGTCCCCAAAAGCCCACTGAGTTTGGAAGCACATGAGGCGCCCTGACCGCACGTTCAAGTGGTGGAGGCTGTCCAGGCCTGAGCAAACTATTATAGCACAGTGCGGGACAGGCCACTGTCCTGATGGCTCCTATTTCTCACGGTTATGGCCACATTTTGACTCACGGTGCCCACGCTGCGGGGAAGAAGAAGAAACCGTGTCTCATTTTCTGTTTGACAACCCCAGACTAGAGGATCTCGACAGGTCTGGGAAACCAAAAAATTCTCGACCTGAATGGTGACATGTATGCACTACCTAAAACAGCAAGGTTCTGTCCAGGGCTTTTGCAAGACAGGATTTTAGCCTCTCACGCCCTCACTCAAAAGGAGTTTGATGATGATGATGATGACGTTGCAGATCAGTGTTGAGGCCTACTATAACAAATGTCTCGGATGAACCTAGGACCATCTTGACCACAGTCCGGAAATTATCACGATACTAAAGAACCAAGCAGTCAGTCATAAGTATTTAGATCCACCATTGTTCTAAATGCCTCGATAATGTGTTTGTTCTCGCGTGCACTTTGGAGCTACTCCACATTTGAATTCGCCCCTGCAAAAGCAATATACATTCTGACGTCTGATTGACACCTACGTAACACAAGACACATCACAGACACTCACTTAATAGTTGAACGACTCGCCTCTCCGTTCTTATCGTAAATATGGCGGAAACTGGAGAATCACTTCTGCTGAGGCTAGAAAACTTTTGGTGCACTTCATCCAACACGAGGCTCGTTTGATCTCGTGACCGGCTCGTGTGTTATCCCTCGTATCAGGGTATCACTGAGGTGTGGGTTAGGCCTGGGGAGCTTCTAGCTCTGTAGCTATTTATAGCATTTTCATTCTGGGCAGACGAGTATTTGCAGAACGAGAACAATTCAAATTTCCCTTTTGGACATTTGGACATGCGCAGTTGAGATTTTAAAGGATCTAATTACTCGATAAAGTTAACAAAAGGAGCATAGGCATTGAAGTACTTGACCCTATAAGGAAAAAAGAAGAACCGAGAGGAACAAAGAGGAACCTAGATGAGACAATGCAGGAACCGAGGCGAATCTAGCGAAGTCAAGTTAGCAATCAGTAGGAACCGATAGATGAACCAGGAAGGATAATCTGATTTCAAGAATTTAACCAGGAGGAACCATATGGAGCCAAGCGATGAACCAGGAGAAACGATCTGGAGCCAAGACATGATCCAATGGGAGCCATATGTTGACGAAACATAAACCAATAGGAGCCATATGTTGACGAAACATAACCCAATAGCAGCCATATGTTGACGAAACATAACCCAATAGGAGCCATATGTTGACAAGACATAACCCAATAGGAGCCATATGTTGACGAAACATAACCCAATAGCAGCCATATGTTGACGAAAAATAACCAAATAGGAGCCATATGTTGACGAAACATAACTCAATAGCAGCCATATGTTGACGAAACATAACCCAATAGGAGCCATATGTTGACGAAACATAACCCAATAGCAGCCATATGTTGACGAAACATAACCCAATAGCAGCCATATGTTGACGAAACATAACCCAATAGGAGCCATATGTTGACGAAACATAACCCAATAGCAGCCATATGTTGACGAAACATAACCCAATAGCAGCCATATGTTGACGAAACATAACCCAATAGGAGCCATATGTTAACGAAACATAACCCAATAGGAGCCATATGTTGACGAAACATAACCCAATAGGAGCCATATGTTAACGAAACATAACCCAATAGGAGCCATATGTTGACGAAACATAACCCAATAGGAGCCAAATGTAGACAAGACATAACCCAATAGCAGCCATATGTTGACGAAACATAACCCAATAGGAGCCATATGTTGACGAAACATAACCCAATAGGAGCCATATGTTGACGAAACATAACCCAATAGCAGTCATATGTTGACGAAACATAACCCAATAGCAGCCATATGTTGACGAAACATAACCCAATAGCAGCCATATGTTGACAAGACATAACCCAATAGGAGCCATATGTTGACAAGACATAACCCAATAGGAGCCATATGTTGACGAAACATAACCCAATAGGAGCCATATGTTGACGAAACATAACCCAATAGGAGCCATATGTTGACGAAACATAACCCAATAGCAGCCATATGTTGACAAGACATAACCCAATAGGAGCCATATGTTGACAAGACATAACCCAATAGGAGCCATATGTTGACGAAACATAACCCAATAGGAGCCATATGTTGACGAAACATAACCCAATAGCAGCCATATGTTGACGAAACATAACCCAATAGCAGCCATATGTTGACAAGACATAACCCAATAGGAGCCATATGTTGACAAGACATAACCCAATAGGAGCCATATGTTGACGAAACATAACCCAATAGGAGCCATATGTTGACGAAACATAACCCAATAGGAGCCATATGTTGACGAAACATAACCCAATAGGAGCCATATGTTGACGAAACATAACCCAATAGCAGCCATATGTTGACGAAACATAACCCAATAGGAGCCATATGTTGACGAAACATAACCCAATAGGAGCCATATGTTGACGAAACATAACCCAATAGGAGCCATATGTTGACAAGACATAACCCAATAGGAGCCATATGTAGACGAGATTTGAACAATGGGAAACTATATGAAGTCAAGAGATGAACCAGGAATAACGATATCTTTTGTTTGACATGTTTCGGGTGTTTCTTCAGATCTGAAGAGAATTACATTCTAGCCCTAACCACCCTCAGGACGACGGGGGCGGACAGCGTTCGAACCTGGGAATATCGAGTTCACAAGACCAGGAAGCCATGTGGAGCCAAGAGCTAAACCCCAAATATTTAACGATATCTTTTATTAATTACCAGTCGATTATTGACTAATTGGTTACATTTCTTATATTGTTTCGTGTAGTGTCGTTGCCAATGAATAATTGTGCAAAGTTTCAACTTGATCCGAGAATGAGTGTGGGAGAAATTACGTGCTCCATCATTTTACCAGAAACAGACAGACAGACAGACAGAGTGAGTTGGTGTAAGACTTGTAAAAAAAGAAAGAATTATCTTCTCTTGTCAAATGTCCAACGCATCATATCTCATAGTATGTCCAAATTATCCCAACATTAATCAAGATTTACAGTTTCTGTAGAGCTCCTCCTGTTAGCCATCTTTAAATCTTTCTTCCAAACCCAGAGCTTCGCTTTTCAACATAGCAACACAATAGAACAATCTTTGTATTTGACATTTTCAACACACACACACACACACACACAGGTACACACACACACACATGCACACACACACACAACTTAACTGCAAGACTAAAGTTCGTAGTTGAATGCATTATGTTTTCAAACAGTATATTTTGTCTGACTCATAAAAGGAGGGGGTGGAGGTAAGTCTGTAGAGGAAGAGTTGCCTCAGGGGGAGGGAAGGGGGAGGGGCGTCTAAAAGGTCTTGACGACGTCTAATCTAACAGGATAATTACCTGCAGGTATAGTGCGTGAAGGAATTTCATCTACTAACAAAGAAGTAAAAAAAAAAATTAAAATTCGTCTGTCAAACTCTTAGATTCTGATCTCCGCCCCGTTCAGAGTTATTGAAGTCTCTCTCAGACACATTCCTGGGTTGTCCTTCTTATTTTTATGTCTGGAGTAAGAGGCCTTGTCAATGTCTGGCCTAGTTCCTTACCACCTAGCCAAATACACCTACCAACCAACAATACTTTGAATTTACAGATCTCTCCCTCTCTCTCTCTCTCTCTCTCTCTCTGTGTATATATTTGAATATTTAAATATTTATAGGCCATATGTATATATATTTGGTCAAAAAAAGTAAAGTTTCCCTTTCAGACCTTGAGATCTATGAGGCAGATGATGTAAAGGTCATCTGTTTCTGTGGCCCACGGTTAACGAGGGTGTCATATAGCTAGCACAACGAACAACCGTCTTTACTTTTCCCCAACTAGTGTCAGGTACCCATTAGAGATAAATGAACTCAGATCTCAGCCCAAAGTTCCCGAAATTAAAATTCCTAGTCTTCACTAGGATTCGAACCCGGTACCCCCGGTTCAGAATCCAAGCGCTTTAGCACTCAGTCACAGCGCCTCCATGTAGACTCTCTCTCTATATATATAAATATATATAAACTGAATATTTTATAGGCTTCAAATACAGAAGAAAATAAAATGTATTCACTAAACACCTTTAATCAGTGGCGTCGCTAGGGTTTGTGTCACCCGGAGCGGCTAGCTAACGGTGCCTCCACAATCCCAATTACCTCTTCCAGCGAAATACAGGGTTTGGAGGCCCCCACTCTGGTTTTATTTTTTTTGTTTTGTTCCCCGGGGCAAAGAGTCATTAGGGTTTACCTAAACGTTTAGCCTAAACCTGATCGAGGCTTGCGGTACTAACACATAGGCTAAATGTCAATATCCGGAAAGTTTTAAACATTGACCCACATACTGTAATTACAGGCTCATACTTACAGTCACAATATTGACCCCAGAAGATCCCACCTGTCCGTTAAAGGATGTCTGCTATCAATTCTATAATGACAGCTTTAGCCGGAAGCTCTTCCAAATGCAATCATTTTCGATTCCCTCCTGTCAATTCAAAAAGTTGGATTTCGTCTGCTCAAAGTATGCAACGTGCACAGAATGGTGAACAAAGCAAACCAAGTTTTGTGTCCCTTATTTGTGTGATCTATCTATCTATCTATCTATCTATCTATCTATCTATCTATCTATCTATCTATATTTTAACCAGATACGGGAGTCCAGATACCTTAGAAATGTGTTAAAAATCTTATGAGCAGCTAAGTCTCAAAAGGAGAATTTATAAAAGAAATAAAAATTTGGTTAAAATCAACCAATGATGCTTATACCTGTATACAAAGTTACAAACCGTAAAATTACTATATTAAAAAGTATCAAATTATTTTGACCAATAGGCCAGACAACAATGAAATATACATTGAGACTTAGCTACTCATAAGATTATTTCTAAACGAAGGACTATCGAGGTGCTATTTAGTCAGGGCAATGATCATTGGCGTCGCTGGGGTGCAACCCACACTCGGGGGATCCACAACCGCTTTTTAACAAATTGACTGAAACTAGATAACCTGACAAGATTGTTAGTATTTCTAAAAAATTTTTTATCTTTTTGGGAAAGTACAGGTCGGTTGATTTTAGATGGTGACACACGTTGACTAGCCTAGACTAGGGTGACGAAAACCCTGGTGACGCCTCTGACAATGACTAGCCGACTTAACTTTCTCCAGATTAGTAACCAAGTCAATCAAAATTTGACGAAAAAAGGAGATCGGGAATAAAAATCACATGTGCCTCCACAAGGACTCAAACCCGCGATCTTCAGAATGATTTAACCACTCGACTATCGTTATTAGATCTAGACTGTGGAAAAAAATTAACGTCACGTGAGAAGTTTGAGACATATTTATTTTCCTGCGAGAATCTCCCTGGACGGAAATTTTTATTCTTACCACACCAAGAAACAGTTACAGAAATATTTAGATCTAAAACGGTCGAGATGTACTGTTGCAGCATATAGTCAAATAACATCTCTCTATCTGTCTGGTCAAAATCTTGTACACGTTATTTCTCCACACTCAATCTCGGATCAAGCTGAAATTTTGCACAATAATTTCCTTTACCTGACAATCAAAAAATGTTTTAGCCAATTTGTTAATTAACTATTTGTAATTAATTATTTTGTTTGGTAACTCGAACAAAGGAAAGAAATTGTACTTGACTCAGATGGTTGTATAAGCTGAATTAGTCCCCTTGGTAGGTCACCACTTTAAAATAAGTTTGAAACAAACAAGAGATAACTATACCATGTTCTATTTCCATACACACCTCACTAGTAGAGTAGTTAGAATGTCGGCTTAAGGAGGCTTGAATCATGAGTTCTGATTCAAGTCGTTTCGCTTTTTTTTCTCCTCTCTCACTAATTTTCTTTTGTAGTCCAGATAAGTGATAGGATCACGGCGTATTGAGAAAGCTAAAAGCGTGACATTAAATTGGTCTGAAACTATTTGATTAGAAACCCGTGGATCCAGTACTTCGTTAATCCAAAGGGTATTTGAAATTTAACTTTTTTTTTTCATGCGTCCGAAAATGGCTGCTTTTTAAAATATGAGCAACACTGTAGGCAGCTTTACAACCGACTCATTGTCTCGTCTCTTTTCGGTAAATATTCCCATCGATCTTCACACCTCTAGTCGTAGTTTAAGAATATTTTATTCCCGGCTCAAGCCAAGAATGCAGTCATATTTGTGTATAATGCTGTTTATATATTGTTGTTGTTTTTTTTTTAAACAGCCACACTTCATTGATGAAACAAATATGTTGGCAAAAGTAAAGATCCGTTCACTTTTCCTGGTAGATTCTACATTCAGAGTCCCATTTATAAACGCCAAAAAGTTTTAGGCAATGGTACCAATCCATTAGAGAACAACTGAGGGCCTAAACGTAGTCAAAATGATATTTTTCAACCCTTTAAAAAAAAAACAGGGGGGGGGGGGGGAGTGGAATTTGTTACACTTTGTGCCGACGTTTTGGCGGACCGGTTGAAACGACATCGCGGGCCGGATCTGCCCCGCGGTCCCTATTTTGGGCATCACTGGTCTATATCTATAACAAACGTAATTTCATAGCTGACCAAAAACTAATTGATACAATTACACTTCGCATAAGCATAATTTATTTTTCTTCTGTGTTACTCTTTCTGTCAGATTCGTAACAACGGTTACACCAAATGCTTTATTATAACGGTCGATGGAACCCATATTGTAACGGCCCACACCACGTGACCAAGAGGAGTTAAATCGGATGTACTTTTGGCAGACGAGTTATGGCGTCACACGAGTTACTTTCTCTTTTGCCTTTGTGTAACATGCATATTCAATCGAGCATAGCGCAGGTTGACTTTTGTTTGGAATAAGCTTCAGTCTACGGATGGCCAATAGAGCGATTCAAACATGGCACTTGCATTGACAACAATACGAAACAACCCAACGGTCATGGCGGTCACTCCTGCCACACGCTTGAAAGTCGAGGTCACGTTGAAATAGTCTTGGGCTAAAAGTGTTGCGCAGTCGCTCCCGGCGACCTCGTGTACCGGTACTTCTACGATGTATTGTGGCCTTTTTTGTATTCATTTGAATACGCTCGTCGTGCTGGCCACATTACACCTTCGTTAACCGTGGGTTACAGAAACAGATGACCGTAAGCATCATCTGACCTATAGATCACCAGGTCTGAAAGGGGAACTTTTTTTTAAATCGATCTCCAGCTTTTAAAGTTTACGTTTTATTTCAGTTTCGTCGTTATTTCCGATTTTATATTTGTGATGCAATGACCACTCTCAAATGAGCTTACTTGACTCCCCGCGGAATAAGGAGCCGAAACAGTGCTGCGCCATCGGACTCCGTTCTTCCTCAGTTGGGCCCATGTCCATCCAGCTGTTTTAATGCTTCATCTCCAAATCTCCATGTTTGCTTCGTTCTGTCAGCCTTTCTCTTCTAGTTCCGGTCTAGAGCATGTTTAGCAATGTTTTCTGATGTTCTCCGCATTATGCCCTATCCAGGGGCGTAGCTTGAATTTTCCATCGTTTATGGGCTCGATGAGCTTGACCTCTTTGGGGGCCCCTGCTTTTTTAGTATTATTTAATTTTTAATGTATAAAACACTCGTAAGGGGACTCCCCTCATGTGGGGACCCGTGGGGATTTTAATATTCTCCTCCCCCCACCCTAGCTACGCCAGTGGCCCAATCTAGCCCCATTTATGGCTTACACTGAGACAAGAATACGCTTGCAAGGGGCAAGCTTCCAGAGTCTATGAAATGTATGTCTATACTTTCGGAATAGCAATGGTTATTTTATTTGAAGAATAAAGTTCTATTTTTATTTCATTTCGACTCGTACTCTAGTTAGGGTTAGGATTCCTTGAATAATCTTTTTCGCTTTTTTTTTTACGTTATTATTATATTCGTTTTTATGTTAATTTATTCTAAACAAAATCCCCCCTCCCTTTATTTTGTTTACTTTTATTTTCGTTTCTGTTGAAAACAATGAAGTCTACAGCATTTCCTGTTTATTATGCAAAGAGCTAGACCTAGAGCAAATGTTGACTAGTTTAAGAATGAGAATTTTTGTTATGTGTGTAATCTATTTGTGTTGTACTGTGTAAAAATAAAACTCACTTATGGCTACAGTGATGGCGCGCAGTTCATAGTGTGCACCCATCCAAATCACACCCATGAGCAGAAGTGAAGGGGGGCATAATCGCGGACTACCCGACTTATCGTTTTCTCTATTCTTTAGTTCATTCGCGCCTTATGGTGGAAAGGCCGACTACACCTTGATTCTCGGGTGCGGATTAACCTCCCTTGACTAGACTAATGCTAATGTTTTTACATGGTGGTGGCGGAAGCGATTCAACCATTGGCTGATTTGTACCAGACGTGTCCACCCTTTGTGCAGTCTTTGGTCAATTAGTATGGCCAGAGTTTGGTAATGTATTCAGTTCTTTTATTTTTCCGATTTTTTGTTTTCAAAGCTGTGGGTTCATTTTCAATCTTTAAATAAGTATAAGTTACTGTCAGGACTATCCAAAAAACGATTGTTATAAATAAACAAAAGCAACAATAATAATCGAGGCACTTTGTACAGCCGCCATTTCTACTGCACAAAACAAAATGGATGAATGAATCATTAACTCTTAGTCTCCTAACTGACGCTACCAACGTTGATTCCACCAGGACGTGTCAAATAATAACGGAGAGAAACAGTTAATGTCCTCTTGAAACAGACACACTAGTTTTACCTGACACTGTTGATATTCTTCTTTTATTATGCATGGAGTTGTCACAAATGTTCCGGAATGTTTACCTATTTAAAAAAAAAGTGAATATGGTAAAAAGTTAGACACCTTTTTTTTTCTACCACACCTATTATCGTATAAAGCTGAAATTTCGGGCAATTATTTCTTTTACCTGACTACAAAAGAATCAGCAACAACAAAAATAACCAATTAGTTACTCAACTATTGGTAATTAATTATTTAATTCGTACAATTAACAAGGGAAAGAAATCGTCCTTCACAGACGTGGTGTATACGTTGAATTAGTCCCCTTGAGGACTCTTGCGCCCTGAGTGAAGCTTTTTTTTTTGTGTGTATTTAAAAAACAATTATGTAAACATACCCCCCATACTACCCCCCCCCCCCTTTCCAATTTTCCCAACTGGCCCAGACAACGGATAGGATGACAGCGCATTGAGAAAGCTAAACAAAAACAATTGGTAAAAATAATTCTAATTGCACAGATTTATTAGGTCTACGTTGTCACCCCATAAAATTACGTGACTAATTGATACAATTACACTTAATTTTTTACTTTGAAGTGCAGAAATCAATTTCATTGCAAAAAAAAAAACGCTCTCTAACAAAAACTGTCTGTGATCTGTAAACCCTCGTGTGATAAAGTGATTGTGCCACCTTAGCATTTCTAGTGTCAGTTTCGAATTTTTTTTTTTTTAAAAGATGTGAATTATTGCGTCCTAGCAAAACTCTCCTGCTGGAGGGTTCGAACCTTCATGACAACTGGAAGCGTATACCGCAAGGAGAGGCAGCCAACGTTGTTTTCAATCTGTGAACTTTCTTTTGATTATCTTAAAACTTTCAATAGAGAGAATAAGATGGAAAGAGAGAGAGAGAGAGAGTAATGAGATGCTGAGAGATGAATGGAAAGAAAGAGAGAGCAGGTGAAAAAGAGAGAGAAAGAGAGGAATCGGTGGGACGCGGGGGTGGCTGAAAATATTTGCTGAACTAACTGTGACTTATCGAGTGTCTACAAGGACCAATGTCCTACTTTACAAGTGCAAATATGTCCTACTTTCATTCTTCCAAACTCCCGTTTAAACAAACAACATAGAGTTAGATATACAAACATGTTATAATCCAGGATCAGTGCTACTGTTGGGGCAGGATGCCCCGATTCACAATCTATCACCCTAATGATTATCTTATCTTAATATCTTATCTTATCTTATCTTAATATTATCTCTATACATAAAAAAATTGTTTAAAAATTCTCTCTAGAGGCAAAATTTTTTATGATGACCTAGTTCTATACACTCGGTCTAAAATGCCCACAGATTGCGACGTCGCAGAGTCAGTGTTCAGGCCTTCTCTAACGATTGGCCTCGGCTCAACTGACAGTGAGGCCCAAACCTTCGGATGGAGGATATCTGGAGTGATCAGATCCTTTAGGTACAAGGCCATTTCTTTGTTGCGGGTGCACTGGTGACAAAACGTGGCCACCTCGTAGTCGACTCTTGCACTCACCGATAGCCAGTGGAATGTACGCAGGACAGCAGTAGCAGAAGCAAGCCTTGTTTTGCTGAGAACTATCCATTCAGCGCTGTTCCAAATGTATGCACACAAATGAATAAAAATTAAATTATTGATGGTATAGGAACCCAAACCAGTCAGTAGACACATCAGGCAAGCTAGGGAAGCGTGGTCGAGAGGCCAAGTGCGCTTGAACATTTCTTTGTTGCGGGTGCACTGGTGACAAAACGTGGCCACCTCGTAGTCGACTCTTGCACTCACCGATAGCCAGTGGAATGTACGCAGGACAGCAGTAGCAGAAGCAAGCCTTGTTTTGCTGAGAACTATCCATTCAGCGCTGTTCCAAATGTATGCACACAAATGAATAAAAATTAAATTATTGATGGTATAGGAACCCAAACCAGTCAGTAGACACATCAGGCAAGCTAGGGAAGCGTGGTCGAGAGGCCAAGTGCGCTTGAACTTGGCTTTGCTTGGCTACCCAGAAGGGGCCTCGAGGTTCGACACCCGACTCGGGCAGAGTTGTGTTTACTGACTAACTCCTAGATACCCCCCCCCCCCCGCCCACTGGTCCACAAATGAGATTGGACCAATGCTCTGAGCATGCTGTAAGCATGAAAGTAGCGCTATATAAAAACTATAATATATATAATACACGGAACACAACGAAAAGGGGGAGAATAAGGATGATGTGTTTCAAGGTTTCGTATGTTCACTGAAGCTTGTCGCAGACGACATCACTCATGGTCATACTTTGGTGGCCGCTGTGGTAGAGTTAAAGAGGGGAAAAAAAAGTTAAAAACAACAACAACAACGGAACAATCTTTATTCATATCTTTAAAAAAAATTCCGAAACTTAAAAAGACAAGATGCTAGGGTGGCACAATCACTTTATCACACGCGCGCAGGGCCGGTCCAAATAACTTCGGGGCCCTATGCTAAACAGATCGCACGGAGCCTAGTCTGGGTGGGAATAAGGATAATAATTGAAAATTAAGATTCTGTATAAGAAAAAAATCGACTTTGAATTTTATTCATTCTTTACCAAGTACAAAATTGCGATCAAGTTAACGTTACTTTACGAACCTTGCAACCTATGGCACATTTATATGTCAGTGACTATAAAAGTAAAAAAGTATAGGAACTTCCGATTAAGGTGAAAATTCGCCCAATTATTAAATGTTATTACATGAAAGCTGACAATGCCTTTTTTCTTTTATCGCGCCTAAGATTGGCGTTTTCGCAATGAATGACACCCACAAATGACAATTTTGTCTATTTTTCAGGAGATTTTAATAAATTTATGAGATTTCCAGGAATTTTTCGTATATATTTTGCAATTTAATAATTAGACATAGAATTAGCGCGGGGCCTATGAAAGCGCAGGGACCGCATAAGTTGCAGTGGGCTAAGACCGGCCCTGCACGCGCGTTTATATATCACTGAAAGCTTGCTGCTAGAGATCGCATTTTTGCAGTGAATTTGATTTCTGCACTTAAAATTTAACAAGAAAAACATATAAAATACTTTAAAAAAAAAAAAACAAAAAAACTAAGCTTATTAAATATTAAGTGTCATTGTATCAATTAGTTTGGATCAATCATGCAATAAATTCGTTATAGATCTAGAATAACAATAAACAAATTGTGCGATTGCTACTAGTTTTACAAACTGTTTTTGTTTGACTTGATTTCATGCTTTTAGCTATCTCAAAGCGCTATGGTCCAGTCTGGATCAGTTGAATGGGGGGTGGAGGTGTCCGTGTGGCTTTTCAAAAGCATGAAAAAAAAAATAGTTCGACTTAAATTTGAACTCGGCGATTCAAGCCTCCTTGATGGAAGGTGGACTCACTGACCTAGTCAAGTGCTTATGAAATTAGAAGATTTTAGAGTTATCAATTGCGCGGGGAAAGTGCAAACTCTCTAATCTAAATTGTAAGGAGGTAACCATGAATACGAAAAATCTCTTCTTTGAGCCACGATACTCTCCAAGCCTTCCGCATCAAAGCACTCCAAAAAGCGTGATGTATATAAATAGTATCACGATCAGATGTCACCCTGTCCTGCCTATCCTCGAAATGATCCTATTTGTACGATAATACACCTAGCCAATATTGGGTGTAACTTGGAGTTTCCCTTTTTAAGGGAACATTTTACTTTAAAGAAATAAATAATGACTTTGATTGTATAAACTTTTGTATTGGCGTATATGTTTTTCTGCAGTATTTAAAAAAAGAACATTATTGGCTTGAATGAATTTTCCAATTTTTTTTTATTCCTTGTCAAAAGCTACAAGTGTTTTTGGGGTATGATTTGGTGTGGTCGCTGTATAAAGAACCGTAGCCTTTTATTCTGTGGATGTAAAGGCGGACTTTTTGTTTAAATTTGTAGGTTGTGAAATAGAGGCGTTGGGTTAGATTGTGCACACGGTTGAGCCCTAATAGAACAAAAGCCTTACTGAGGGCGTCGCCTATGCGTAATGTAGAACTATGAAAGGGTTTGTTTTTTTGGGTGCAAATTCGAAAGGTGATTTTTAGTATGTGTTGTATTTGTAGACGGTCGTTGACTTATAGCACCAGACTGCTGGTAGAAAACTAAACCGATGTAGGTGTATTATATTTTAACTTGAAGAACTTGAAATAACTTTGAATAATTTCTTTGACAACAATAATAAATATAACTTTTATTACAATATAGACACATTTTAACTTGAGAGGAAGTAAATGTAGTACACTTTAGTAATAATATAAAATGGTATGTTTAACATGACTACAAAAACACGTCTTTTCACTCTGGCATTCTGGAGTCGACTGACCTACCTAAAACAGCTTACGACAGTGCCGCTTATCTTGCATCATTGATTCATTCTACTGCATAGCCACCAACCAATCGCTAACCGTCACCATAGAAACACACGCGCACACACTTAATAGCAGTAAGAAAATGAGATTTACCTATTATTATTGATATTTGCAATATTTTTCCAGTGTTGCATCATACTAGTTTATGTGCATGTTATGAGTCCCATCTGTTTTTCTTCCAACAGCCAAATCTTCTCCCCTGTTTAGCTTCGTGGAAGTACATTCAAAGTTTTGTTGGACAGTCTCCTTACTCTCTACAGTACAAACACTGACTTTCTAGTGGACTGCGGTGGCTGAGGAGTAATGCGTTTGCCTTCTGAACTGAGGGGTATCGGGTTCTAATTCCGATGAAAGCTGGGGTTTTTTTGTGTGGTCTTATGACATCCTTGTTAACTATTGGCCATAGAAACAAGTGACCTGCGTTATAGATCGCAAGATCTGGAAGGGGAAATTCACTCTTTTTAAATAAAGGACATGCACTGACTCTTTGGGGGATGTACAGTGACATACAGTGACATGCAGTGAAATACAGTGACATGCAGTGACATGCAGTAACATACATTGACGAGCAGTGACATACAGTGACATGCAGTGACATACATTGACATGCAGTAACATACAGTGACATGCAGTGACATGCAGTGACATGAAGTGAAATACAGTGACACACAGTGACACACAGTGACATGCAGTGACATACAGTGACACACAGTGACACGCAGTGACATACAGTGACATACAGTGACACACAGTGACACACAGTGACACACAGTGACACACAGTGACACACAGTGACACACAGTGACATACAGTGACATGCAGTGACACACAGTGACACACAGTGACACACAGTGACATGCAGTGACATGCAATGAAATACAGTGACACACAGTGACACACAGTGACATGCAGTGACATACAGTGACATGCAGTGACACGCAGTGACATACAGTGACATACAGTGACATACAGTGACATGCAGTGACATACAGTGACACACAGTGACATACAGTGACATACAGTGACATGCAGTGACATACAGTGACATGCAGTGACACACAGTGACACACAGTGACATACATTGACATGCAGTGACATACAGTGACACACAGTGTTATACAGTGACATGCAGTGACATGCAGTGACATGAAGTGACATGAAGTGAAATACAGTGACACACATTGACATGCAGTGACATACAGTGACATGCAGTGACACGCAGTGACATACAGTGACATACAGTGACATACAGTGACATGCAGTGACATACAGTGACACACAGTGACATACAGTGACATGCAGTGACATACAGTGACATACAGTGACACACAGTGACACACAGTGACATACATTGACATGCAGTGACATACAGTGACACACAGTGACACACAGTGACACACAGTGACATACAGTGACATACAGTGACATGCAGTGACATACGGTGACATGCAGTGACATACAGTGACACACAGTGACACACAGTGACATACATTGACATGCAGTGACATGCAGTGACATGCAGTGACTAGGGAAATAAGAATAAGACGAACAAAAAGAGGGGAGGGTTGTGCGCCCGTTAGATAACCTGGGGCGGGGCGGGGGGCTGCCACTTGTACTAATCTTTAATGCTTAGCATGTGATAATCGGTTTGTAAAGTCTCTAATCTCGTGCGGAGTTTTTGATTTCCCATCGAGCGCCTCCCCTGGTGGCGGATAAGGGAATGCCCTTCAGATATGTGGGTACCGGGGTGGACCAAACTCAAACCTGCTGCCTTGCAGGAAGAGGAGGATCCACAAAGTCTAGGGCAGCTTACCCGAAAATAAATGAAGCTATCCGGCGAGCTGAAAGGGGCAGCCCACCAGATGGTTGTGCGCAGGGCTAAAAATGCTGTTACGAAAACTTCTAAAGGAAAAAAAAGGGCAGATCTACAACAGCTTGGGATTAGGGCGTGAAGACGAAGGGCCCAGGAGAGATATTATGAAGCAGCCCGGAGCCCTCCATGGGCTGTAACGCCACTGGGATGAAAGGATGGAAAGTCTTCATTAAAAAGTAGGCGTTTAAAAAAAAAAAAAGATCGTTTTAATATCCCGAACGGTGTGGTCAAAAGTCTAATCACGCTAATACCGAGACAAGCAAGACCCGTCAAGTCACGTGACACCATGTTTGTATAACGTACCATCCATTGGTTAAATAACAGTCTAAATTTAGATCGCGCGGTGGTTTAAAAATAGAATGGATACAGCCCTATGTAGACTGCCTTGATTCTCGCAGTCCTGTAGCAATGTAAACAATGTGTGTTTCGACTTGCGTCAATCTAGAGTCGAGAGAGTATCCACTATCACGATCTGGAAAGCTCTACCTCTAATGACATTGCTCATTCTTTCTCACCTTAAAGTCTCTCTCTCTCTATCTCTCTCTCTCTCTCTTTATTGATTGATTGATAAAGGCAGAGAGAGAGAGATAGATAGAATGAGAAAGATGAAAAATGGGTTAAAATATGACAAAGAAAAGAGGTGTGAAAATGTTAGAGAGATAGAGAGAGACAGAGAGAGAGAGAGAGAGAGAGAAAGAGAGACAGAGAGAGAGAGAGATTAAAATGAAAAGTAAAAAGGTATGAAAATATTAGAAAGACAGAGAGAGAGAGAGAGACTGGGAGAGAAAGAGTGAGACAGAGATAGACAGAGAGAGAGAGACAGAGAGTAAAGGAAAGAGTAACACGTGTCACGTTTTGTGACAAAAATATAGATTTTATGCACATTTACGATAACTATTTAAGCTTACCGCAAATGATATTATATTAGTTTTTCGGGTGTTGACCGTAATAGGGCACACGACCTACCTCTATATTGTGACTATAGCGTTTTAATTGTTTGATCTGCTCTCAGGGCATAAACTTTAGAGTTGTACTTGTTTGATCTGCCCTCAGGACATAAACCGTTCTTCTTGTTTGATCTGTATTATATAAGATAAGATAAACTGTTGAGCTCCAATACTTTAATCTGTCTTCTTGGCTGGCACTGGTATAAGAGTACATTCCATTTGTTAGATAATATTTCTACAAAAATCATTGCCTTACGACCAAATGATGACTTTCCATGGACATTCTTGGGGACGTCATAAATGGACGCGCCTTTCCGACCTAGTGTTTATCGACCATTTATCCTGACTCCGGTCTACATGTTAGGTAACGTCAGCCGTTATCTGTAACTGCCCGGTAGTTATCTCTGCTAATGAGGTGCAGACGTATCCCGTGACTGCCAGGACTCACAGCGCCATCTGTCAATGCAACGAACCGTGACAGCGTCGGGCACCGGCACTGACATATATCACTGAAGTCATGGTGTCAACGCCGTATTTTGATTTTGGGAAGTGAGTTGCAAAAGAGAGGTGGGGTGGGGGTGGAATAGAAGAGCGGGTGTGTTAAGGAACAGGATGACAGGTGAAATACGCAGCACTTACGATTATGATATTCAAAATAGGCAAACATTTTGATGTCGTCTGCTAATAAATAATGTCAAGATTTAGTTCCCCATTCCTTTTTTTTTTTACCTTTTATTATTTTCACGATAGGTCAAGGACGCTAAATTTGATGTTGCCAATTAGATAAAAAGAATAACATTTTAAAAAATACTTTAAAAAACACAAAACAACAAAACAAAGCTAATATTAAGTGTAATTGTATCAATTAATTGCGATCGGTCATGTGATTAAGTTTGTAATAGACGATGGAGATTGTGCGCATTTATGATCCTTTGACCAACGGGAGAGATTTTATCCAGTCGCCAGGAAAGAGAAGAGACCTGTCGTCGACCTTACTGTCCTGAGTGAGTCTGGTGTGAATGTTCATTTTGGTTTTCTATAGCTATAATGTTTTGTTTGGTGTAATGCACAAATTGTAAGACAATTTTTTTTTTACGGATAAAAATAATAATAATTATAATAATACTAATTAGGAAACGAACGAGTATTCATTCTCTGGCGCTGCCAGGGTCGAGTTTCGCTAAAGGGAAACAAAATTCATCGTAGTTCCTTTATCAATTTTCACTGAGGAATTTTCTGGTGATGTGGCAGGTCTGCAGCATTACCGCCTTCAGACAGGCAACGAGGATGTTCCTAGGAATGTTATGGGCCTTGAAGGTGTCTGCCAGGTCAGTTGTTATAATCCTCTCGGTTGATATAACAATTGGGCATATTGTTGTTTTAGATAACTTTTATTATTATTATTATTATTAAGTAAATTTTACAAGATGATAATTTAATCACATCCGTTACCAAGGGATACGATTCCTTGATTCCAGCGCAGGTGTTCCTTCTCTAAAGCAAAGACCTTACACTGCGGCGCAGTGTGCCTCTTCTACGAAAGGGGATTCTCCCCCCACCCCTCAAATACCACTCAAGGCTACTCAAGGGGAAAGACGGCACCACATCTCGGGCCGGATATAGCCCACAGGCCTTTGTTTGGGCATCACTGATTTACTAGTTACATGATAAATGCCTGTTCCCGCGTGTAGGGGATAATTAATGATATTTATTGTTAATACCGTATACGCGTTACTCTCCCCTTCTTTAGTTTTGTCTCTCCTAGAGAGGAATGTGAAATCAATCATCAGGAGGCCAACAGACGTAAATCCATATTATATGTTTTTGGGGGGGGGGGGGGGGGGTACCACATTTTTTGGCACTGAGGGCTTAACACGATCTTGAACCGGCCTTTACATGCGTTAGTGATTGTCCCTTTGTCAGGGGGGGTTACGTCCGATACCAGACAAGAGAAAGCCACATCTGGGCGTAGCGCTTCGACTATTTTTTTTAATACCGTGATACCTTCCAGTTTTGGGCGCGGCTTCCGAGATTCTGCTTGTATTTAAGTCAAAGGCGTCTTTAGTCTCCAGGTGCTGTTGAAATATAGAGCTAGGAGATAGATCTATATACGTCGTGGTTTGTGGCGAGATAAATCAGTCTCTCGGTATCTTGCTCTCTCTCTCTCTCTTTACTTTCTTCTCACTCTCCACACTCTCTCTCTCCCTTTCTTTCTCCGTACTCTCTCCTCTTTCACTCCTCGCTCTTCTCTCTCTCTCGCCTCTCTCTGTTGCTCGTTTTCTACATCCTCTCCCCTCTCCTTTTTTCTCTTTTCTCCCCTTCCTCACACATTATCTCTCCCCTCTCTCTATCTCCTTTCCTCTTTCACTCCAAGCTCTTCTCTCTGTCTCTCTCGCTCTTTCTGCACCATCTACATGCTCGTTTTCTAAATTCTCTTCTCTCGTCGCCATGTTCTGTTTGGTCTTCCTCTACGTCTTGCTCCCTGGGGGTTCAACTCTAAGGTCTGCCTAGCTCTGTTGTTGGTATTTTTTCTAAGGGTGTGACCAATACATCTCCACTTCCTCTCTAGGATCTGCACGTCTATATTTCTCTCTCCACAGGTGTGTACGACGTTGCAACGACCCATTGGTCTAAACTGCCCTCAGGTTGTGACGTCGCATGTCAGTGTTCAGGCCTTCTATAACGATTGGGCTCGTTGCAGCACCCCATATAATGTTGATAATAATAATAATACTGTATGTTCCGATATCTGCGTTAGCATTGGCAAAATATGTAGGTCACAGGTGGGTTTTAGTGATCGCGTTATTCACATGACACCTTAATTTTCCGACTCATAATCAAATCTATTTCTATTTATATTTTTAATCGAATAGTGATTCCGTGTGTGTGTATGAGTTTAAAGCCCATAAATGTCAGTGGCCAGTTGAATAGAAGAGTCACGCTTGTTTGCAAACAACAGGGCGAAGCGATGACTGTACCGCGTGCATCATCGCAATCTTTAACCCGGCGCCCAGGGCTACACCCCGCCGTTGCTCACTCACGAATGGACGGGTCATCTCGCCTCACGTTGACCCTGTGACCTCCTCCCACGCGCTAAAGCCAGCCTGCAGAAAACTCTGGTTCCGTTTTTTTTCATTCATAAATTTCATAATCTCCAACTGCTGTTCCTATTTTAACCTCCCCCCCTTTTTTTTTCGCAATTATGTTCATTCTCTTAAAGATCTCCCACCCCCTTTTTTTTTTTAAAGTAAGGGCCAACCCCTTAAACGTTGTTTAGTCCATGATCACCCGTTCTCTATTTCTCACTCACGCACATATACAGGCGAGAAAGAAGGGGGGGGGGGGTGTATCTCCTATACCAGTCCACCCGCTTCTAGGTTTGTGCGTGCCCGCGCGCGCCTCTCTCGTCCAGTTCTCACATACGATACCCATGGCACGCACTAGTGTCCTAAATCCATTCCATTCATAAAAAAAATATTATTTTTTAAACATTGTCCCCTTCGCCCCGGCCACTTGAAGTCTCTCCTTCCCCGTCTCCGCGAAGCCACCAAGTGACGTCAGCGCCACCTCGCGTCTCGCCGCGCGGCCCAACAAGTTGGCGAGACGCGAGTGAGGGAATGCATGTCCCTGCCGAGCGGTATTTTTAGTGTGGGCGGGTTCAATCGTGGGGGTGATAAGCAAGAAGAAAGAAAGAGAGAGAAAAAGGGGGGAGATATAAAAAAAAGTTTTTCAAAGATTGGTCCTGGAGGCAATATAAAATATCTCATCGTAACGAGGAGGTAATTCTTACTTCTATTGACTATTAGTTTAGTTATGTACTTAGCCGAGTTGCTTATACAACTTCTAAGCTGTGTTTACTCTTGAATGTTAAAAAACTGAAAATAGTCGTCTGCTGCTTTGAGAAACACTTTTCAGCGGAACAAACTTTTTTTTAGTTAGAGCTTGGCTTCGTGCAAATTAACACCGATGCTTACAGGTGGCTGTGTGATCACATGTTTAGTTTGGTTCTGTTTCGGAAGTGATTAGATTTTTCTTTATTTTAGCATTTGAAATTTATTCATATTTTGAAAACCATAATTATTCACTGGAAACTAAAAAAAGATGCAGAATTCGTTGAAAGTGTTGCCAACTACATAGGCATGAACAGATTGGATCTAGACTTCTAGATCTAGACTTTGTATAGCAAATAGACTACTTGCTTTTATTTTGCTCCATAGGGCCTATTTGGTGCATTTTCCCCCGTTATTTCGCCCTCGTGAGTTGAACTTTTTTCATGAAGTGCTCGCTCGCCATGTTCTCATGTAAAACAAGCGCTGTTTGTTCTTTTTAGTAAATCTTCCATACAGACTCGGATGACTGCTTTAAGCATTGACCCAGGCCCGGAAAGGATTCGCGCCTCACTGGCGCAGAAGAGAACTTTTTTCTCCCCCGATTCATAAATTGTAGGACAGGAAGAGGAATTAACTTCTTGTGTTATACATTTTGATTATGATGGTTGCCTAGTCGGACTAAGTACAGGACATATAGATCTTATATCGGCCAAATCATAAACTGGTGCCTTATCGATTTCAGGAAGTGAGGTACGCTTATTTCCTTGTATAACGGCCTGTAGTGAGCGGGGGTAAAGATATCTGCTCACGTGTTGCTTGCAATAGCGGACAGTGAGGGTGTGCGTGGGCGCACGTGTTTACCGTGGCATTCATTTACCGGCCCATGACAAGAAAGGACTTTCATAAATAAACACCGGTTGTCCTCGCTGCCGGACTTGGGGGTGTTTTCTTTTTTAATTGCAGGCAGAGAATCTAGAACTTAAGTTTCTGGTTGTTGTTTTTTTTTTTTTTGAGTGCTCAATTCTTCTGTTTGGCTTTACGGTCCGTTCAGCGTGTGAGTGTTTCATTTGTTTGATTCATGAGTTCAGATGATTTACTTGTGAACAACAGTTACTCGCCTTTGATGTCGCTGGGACCAGAAGAAACAACGCCGTATTGGAATATAGGTCACAGGTAGAATGCGTTTCTTTTTCTATTGAAGTTATTGTGTTTGTTTTGTGTTCCTGTTCATTATTTCACCATTTTAAAACACCATAAAATAAGCAGACGATACGTTTTAATTTCGCGTTTTCTTCTTTAACATAAAGGGTGACAATTTGAACACATTTCAAAACGGGTTAAATTGTTTCGTTTTACTGACCCCTGTCTATGGCAACCACGTTGTAATGGCGTCTGGCAGTGGCGTGCGCGAAGGAGGGAACACTTTGCGGACCCATAAATAGATCTAGATCTAAATGGAACACTGAAAATTGTAGATGAAACGGAATTTCCATTTGTTTGGACCAATAAAATTATCATAGTTCTATTCGCGTATCATTTTTTTTTTTTAATCACTATAGATTTAGTCCAGATCTAGACCCAGATCTTTAGTCTAGCCATAGACGTGGCCTTTAGCAAGAATAAAATTGATTTCAAAATGCCACAAATACATCTAGATCTAGATTATTATATATATATTTATACTCCAGTGACTTGTAAAGAGATCCAGTGGCGTTTCTTATGTCGGTGTCACCCGGTGTGGCCCGCCTCTCCACTAGAAACGCCACTGATTAGATATTATTTGGATCTTATATGTTCCCTCTTTTATCTGCCGACTCTGAAGTGCACTTTTGATAGGCCTACCCTAAATGGTTCATTAATTCTTCTGCATCGCGTTTTTTTTTTTAGATCTTGATCTGTGTAGTGATATCTGCAATATTATTGTAATTTAAATGTTAAATCTTTTGCATTAATTATTATAGGAGTTTTAGCTTTCATTATTATGTGTATGTATGTTTGAGCATTGTTCTTGTTGAAATATAGACTTGTATTCATTCGAATATAATAATTATAATAAGAATAATAATAATCCGTAAGGAAAATTGTATTACAATTTGTGCATTATACAAAAACAAAACATTATAACTAATTAACTATAGAAAGCGAAGTAGATGTTCATACCAGTTTCTCGGTGGCTGAGCGGTCAAGCGCTTGGCTTCGGAACCGTGGGTAAAGACTGGGATTTTTCAATTTCGGGATCTTTAGGATCTGAGTCCAACCAGCTCTGATGGGTACCAGACTTTGCCGGTGAAAAGTAACGGCGGTTGGTCGTTGTACTGGCCACAGAAAAAGAGCAAGCAGATGTATCTGCCCTAGAGATGGCGAGGTCTAAAAGGAGGAACTTTACTTGACTTACTAGTTTCACTTAAAGTAGACGTACATAAGAATGCACCTATGTAGCCGCGATGCAGTCGTGGTGGCTGAGCGGTAAAGCGCTTGACATCCGAACCGGGGTCCCGGGTTCGAATTCTAGTGAAGACTTGGATTTTTAATTTCGGGATCTTTAGGGCGACTCTTGAGTCCACCCAGCTCTAATGGGTACCTGAAATTAGTTTGGGAAAGTAAAAGGCGGTTGGTCGTTGTGCTGGTCACATGACACCCTCGTTAACCGTGGGACACAGAAACCGATGACAATTACATCATCTGCCCTATAGATCGCAAGGTCTGAACGGGGAACTTGACTATTTGATTATGCAGTGCTAAAAAGGAGCACACCATTATCATTTCACTTTAAAAAAAAAATAGACTATCCACACGTCCCTTCATTTTGTACACCGGATACACCGAAAAAAAGCTTTCTATTTATTGGCCTTCCGTCATGTATGGAAATCCCCAATAACAGAAAGCAGTGCAAGCCTCAGCGTATTCGAAGATGGTTGTACAGCAAGGGTGGGGTCAACCCTTTTTCGGACAGGAGGCTGATAGAAAGTTTGGTCGTATATGGCCCGTGGGCCGCGCTTTAGGAGTCGTTTTTTAAAAAGTATATATACTATAATAATTATGAAAGGAAATGTTATCAAAAATTTATTAGACACAAAAGAGAGGTGGGCCTTCTCAATTTTAAATCCGGCCCTGGCTGTAAGCTCCCACGAGGTCCCCAATTCTCTTTAACCAGGAACTTACGCCCCTCTCAACGCACAGTGACGCCCCTACATAATATGCATGCTTACTTGGTTGATAACATTTTAATTTAATGCAAAAGATTTTGGGTAAAAGAAGAGGTGGTGGGGGTATCGATTAAACATAACACGTTGAGAACCACTGCCTTTTAGCGTTCCGCCTTGGCACTATTGGCGTGGACTTGAATGTAACACAAGAGACCTAAGTTCAAGTGAGTGTTTTGAATGCTCTAGATACTGTTTCCCCTCGTACACAACTTGGGAAAAACCGAAACGTCACAGGGACCGATCGTGACGTAGCCAACTTCATGAACGACCTTCACAGAGCTGCAGGAATTTCTAAGTTTTAAGTTGTGTTTTTTTTTTTTTTCTTTCTAGCTTAATACTTTTTTTATGATATATAAAAAAAACACAACATAACGGAATTGGTTGATTAGGTTTAGATGTGTATAAGAGAGAGAGAGAGAGAGAGTTCAGACTAGGAAGCTTGAGCAAGAAAGAAGGAAGGATTAAGAGAGATAGGAGAGAGAGGGCGGACGAGAAAGAGGTGTTCTAAAAGCTACCAGAGGGTGAGTTTAAAAAAAAAAGAACAAAATTAGAAAGAGAAAAAGAGATAACAGATATAGGAAGAAAGAGAGAGAGAGAAAAAGATATATATATATATATATATATTTAAAGAGAGATACAGATTATGCTTCTAGTATAGGGATACTATACGAAATACTCATTTGTATATACACATTTTTAGTTGTAAACTTACGGAGTATTTTCAGAAATTTGGTTTGAATTTTTCTTTGCTGAAAATTCTAACATGGCATCCTGCTGTGTTGCTTAGCAACAAAGAGCTACCCCTGTATGTTGGTGAAACATATCGTGAGATTTATTGATCCATTTGTTACTCCTCAGGATTACGACTACCAAAAAAAAATTGCGAGCCTGTTTTTTTTTTCTTTAATATTTCATTTGTCTACTCTATTTCTCTCTGTTCAAATGTTCTGTTCACATGTTCTGTTCACATGTTCTGTTCACATGTTCTGTTCAAATGTTCTGTTCACATGTTCTCACCTTAACCCAAAACTCGCGACCTCAATCTTCAGTCTCTCGGCTCCGGGGCGGTGACGTCACAATTGGGCAGTAATTAATTAGAAGGATGATGACAAGGGGCTCGTTGAGCCAATTTCTTTAAGTGCCCCCCCTCCCCCTTAAACAGTTGTCCAACTTGACGTCTGCTGGAAGTACTTGTAAGTCGGGAATCTCGCTCCCTCAATTACTACTCCCCCCTCCCCGCACCTCCATCTTCTCCTCCCCTCTTGTCCCATTTCCTCTTTTTCTTGTCTGGCTTATCCCCCCCCCCTTTTTTTTTCCCCTTAATCCTATAAGGTATTTTGTAGAGATTATTTGTTAAGACAGACTAATGTATATAACTTGTTCACTTCGAAGACCTTTTATCCAAAGCTTTACTTGCCAAGTCTGGGAAAACGAGGGGGAGGGGGCGCACTGCCATCCTCTTTCATACGTACTTCAGAAAGTTGTATTTTGATGTCATTTAATACTTTGTAATGCTATCTTCTTATTCACTCTTTTCGAGACATTTTTTTTTGCGGCCTAATTTAAGTAAACTTCATACCAATAAAACAACACCCCAGTTTTCTTGTAATTCTTTCCCAGATTGTTCCCTTTCGCACTTCCATGTCAGAATATACATCTATAATGTTGTCCCTAGTACCCATGATGGTATCAATGGCGTTGCTAGGAATTTGCTACCATTTGGGTGGGGCTTAGAATGATCTGACTCTTATAGGCGTAGCTTAGAATGATCTGACTCTTATAGGCGTACCTTAAAATGCTATGACTCTTTTAGGCCTAACTTGAAATGCGAAGATTCTTATAGGCCTACGGTCTACCTTAGAACGATATGACTTATCGGCGCACTTTAGAATGCTATGACTCTTATAGGCGTAGCTTAGAATGCTATGACTCTTATAGGCGTAGCTTAGAATGCTATGACTCTTATAGATGAATATGGTTCGATTCTTTACTCAAATATACATTAGAACATTGTTAAACCCTTCTGCTTGCGCCGTGAGTGTCTTGTGACGAAGAGCGCAAACAAGGTTCCCCACTCGGCTCTGCCAGAATCCATCCTCACAAACATATCAAGAGACTGACAGGTCCTTTCATTCACTTGTCTAGCCAACTCTTCTTCGGGTGACTGTTGCTACCTGTTCTTTACACGGTGCCTTGAAGGATGATCTTGGCCAAGAAATTTGATCTTAGTCTCACAGTATCTTCAAACCATTCCAGCGTTTGTAGCGTCAGAGTATCGAGAATCTCTTAATAATTGTTTTCCAAGTTCTCAGGCCATTGGCGCACGTCTGCCTTGCTAGATTACAAGCTGTCCTCAGGCCAAGACTAAGCTTCGCTCTCGAGGTGGCTGGGAGATAGATGCTTCAAGACAAACCAAAGGTTCTGGGTTCGAAGCCACGAGAGAACACTTTCTTTTTACTCGGATTTATCGAGCGTTTCTTTGTTCTTCATAGTTGTAAGTAGGGAATTTGGATGTTTTCATCATTATACTGGCCACGTAATATCTTGATAATACTTTTGTATTCCAATACCTAGTTAATTTTGCTTCATCGACCTTATAAACGTTAAAAACTTAAGACCTTAAAAAAAAAAAAAAAATAAATCTAGGGATTTTCAGAAGGCTGGGTTTATTTAATTCACTGTTAACTCATATAGTTCTGTCTTCTGCTTACAATACTCAGATAGTCGATGAAACGACACCAAATAGTTTCGGTAACAACTCGTGGTTTGCGTTTTGACAGGCAGTGGATGACAGTGTGTCAGTCATTGCGATACCAACATAAACTTATGACAGGGCCCAGAGATTCTCAAACTTGTTTCTTCATGCATTAATAACAATGACAAGAAGAGAAACCATACATTTATTGTTAATTGTATAATGTTCTTATGCAAATTTCATGAACTGTTTAGTGATCTAAAATTAACTTTATAACCTTGTTGATTATGTAAATCCTTTAGTAGCCGAGCATCAAACTAAAAGAGTATTATTGTTACAATTTATCGCCAGAACAGACATGATGGAATGCATAATAAATCTTAGATTATATCTAGTCCTCTATGTTCCTCATCACTACAATGTTGTGTGTCCTCATTCTTGGGTTGACATCTGGAAACCGGTACCGGTCTGTCAACTTATGGAGGCCTCTCTACTAGTGAATTGGTAAAGCGGTCATAGTAATAGAGTTCAGCCTGTATACAATGGCGTGGGACTTAGGACTGAGTGATGTACACGAACAGTTTTTTTTGTGTTGATTAGCCCGCCTTGTGGTACATAACAGTTTCAGGAATTCAATCGCTCCAACAAAAACATTTACACTGCTTGGAACCTTTGGGCTTCCACGGGAAATAAGGACAGATCCTTCCGAAAGAATCCCAAAAACTTCGTTTATCTACAGCAAAGGACAATGGACTACCTAGTGATCGTCAAGTTTGGACTGTTTATGAACAATTTTAACGTGAACTGTTGTGTAAACCGTAAACTTACGGTAGTGTCTTATGTGTTGTTGGCAATGTAATCTCTACAGTACTGAATAAAAAAATGTTAAAGAAATCATTAAAACTAACGAACTTATAGGATAGGTGTCTTACATTTGTTGCATTTGATTGATGGATTGGTATTCCTTCCAGAAGCCAGAATTAGATTGTTTAGTTCATCGAGATTCGAACCCGGGGCCTCAGCAAAGCGCTTTACCACTAAATTGCAACGCTTATTTCCAATTAAAACTTATTTGGTGATATTTGCTCAGTCCACGAACTTCTGGTATATAAGCACAATGTAGTGGAAAGGCATTTCACCAAAGTTAGGCAACAACGGTAGCATAAACACCAACTACGCCACTGGTAGCATATGGGAAATGAACACAATGATTTACATAAGGGGGGGGGGGGGTCGGGTGCGATATTCTCGCTCTTTAAACGCCATCTCCCCCCACGTGTTACCCTCCCAGCTGTCATTCACCAAAGAAAGTCCCACAAATATCTGCCCCCCCCCCCCCCAAACCAGCTTGAGTTATAAGCGTCTAAGGGCGCTACTGTTCAGATGTAGGTAAGGTTTGGTTCAAGTATTTCCTCTTTTCTAGGCTTAGTCAGCTTTATAAATAACCCTTTCGTTCAGGTACAAGAAACGAAGACCTAACAATTACTGCTGTGTGTAGAAGCATATATATATATATATATAGGGCCTTGGTAATAATGTAACTGTGGACGCGATATCTCGAGATGGGTCAATAAAAAAATGTTCATTGATAAACGATGACCTTTCAAGGTCAGATTTTTTTTTCCTTTAAACCAGCGCTGAAATACTTTTCCTGAGATAGGCAACGATTGTCGTTTTTTCACTTGAACTACCTATGCGTATGTGTGTGTGTGCGTGCGTGCGTGTGTGACTGAGAGAGAAAGAAAGAGAATGAAAGAGAGAGTGGGTGAGAATGAAAGGGAAACTGTGTGTGTGTGTAAGGGAAGAGAAACATAGTGTGGTACTTCTGGTTTCAAATACTCCCGAAGACTGGCGCAGAAGGTGAAAAAACTAGAACTTTAAAACGGCCTGTATGGAAGCAAAAGTCGGACTTGACAAAACATGTAGGTCACAGCTAGGACTGCGCAGTCACGTGATACACTGTACACCTTCTTAATCTTCGGACTCAGAAGACAAGCCCCCTAGGTTCTTATTTCCTTAATGTTGCTACATTTATTAAGAGTATTTCCAAATACGGACTAATAAGCATTCTGATACGGCGCTGCAAAATAGCGGTGTATGCTACGCCGCCGGTCGGCTAGTTCTGATAATTACCGTTCTGAGACCAGAGGTCCTTTGGTAAAAAGAGGAGGCGATGTTAAAGTTAACATTTTTTAGCCTACTGTTAACGTTGTTGGCTTGTGGCTATCACAAGGACCAAGCTTCTTAACATACACATTTTTAACATACTTGTTTTTCAGCTAGATGTACAAGGATCCGAACTCACGGCTATCGGCTCGGCAGCTATACGCTTTACCACTCTACCCCAAACAAATCATGAACTGTCCTTTTTGTAATTATTGTTTATTGTTCGGCCTACATATTTAAATATCGTATATTTACAAGAGTACAAATACTATACAGATTGTAAATTGTACTTGAACCTGGCCATCCATAATATGAAACATTTTTCGCAAGGTTGCCAGAAAAGCTTCTCGTCTGTGATAGAAATAGCCTCGCGTGAGCTGTTTTTGGGAATCTGCACCATTTACTGAATACTCGATGTCTGGTGTCGTTGAGGGCGGGTCGTCCTGCCCTTTCCCCAATGTCTGCCCTACCTAAGGTCTTTTGTGTCTGAACACTCACGCGCACACTTAGTAATTTAAGACAATTATCTTTAACTCAGCTTAAATTTTATCTACTGATTCCGTGGTACAACACTAGATTCTATTTATCTACATGGTTCATTGCTTAGTTAACTGTGTTTACGATTTTTTTTCTACTTTATAAATAATGTATTGTAATAACTTAAGGAGGCAACTCAACGAGATATAGATGTTTAATTACATAAAGACATCACAAATACCCAAACAATGTCCGCTTTGAGCACAGCATCTTCAAATCGGTTCTAGACTTGAGCGGAAATCGTTCTCTCTTCTCTAATGTCAACAACCCTCCTAGTCAATTCACTAATAGTGCGCACCTTCTGCACCAACTTGTGTGGCGGTGTGCATGGCACGGTTATAACACTATTTATCAATCTCTCGTATCTTTGCGTATTCCCCTTGTGTTGTGTTTTCATGGGGAAATCAACTAGCCAAGGGTGACAATTCCACCAAACTTTTAGAGCGATGGACGTCAAGGGTCGCAATGCTCCATGTTCTTGCGATGAATGTAAAGAGAAAAAAAATGTATTTATGAGCGGGTAAATGGTTTGTCTACCTGTCCAATGACATAATACACAAACCGCTCCTTGAATTTTTATAAATTTAAAAAAAAAAATTTAACTTTCGTTTCTTGACCGATTCCTGTTCAATGAACTCCAGTACGTGCTTTTATATTGACTTGATCGCTGTGTATAGTACATACGGTCACTCCCTGTTGACCTGATTGGTAGTGAACTATCAGTCGGGGGAGTGAGGGAGGGGAGGAGGGGCGGTGAGAGAGATAATCAGTTAAAGGTGAATGGAGAGTCAATACGCACGCACGCACATACACACTTAACGTTCCCCCCCTTCTCATCGCCAGGCTACTTGAGCTATAGAATGAACATTTTCTTCAAGAGAAGGAGAGGCGGGTGGGGTAAAACCGTGGGAAAAACCCAGCGTATTTCTCTCATTTTTTTAGTCTTCCTAGCAGACGACATAACATATCCGGGAAAATTAGAAATCAATATTTAACACTGCACTACCGTTCTGTTTTAAAACAGATATCAGAAAATCTGACAGGTAGGGGGTTCTTTTTAACTTAATTTTAACTTAGAGCTAAATATTTCTGATTTTAAATTTAAATGACGATCTAGTCTAGATCTACATTTTCTATTTATATATATGTATTTTGTGTGTGTGTGTGTGTGTGTGTGTGTGGCAGAGAAAGGGAAACAACAACGAAACGATTCTTTTAAAAAAATACAGGGTTACGGCCCCTTAGTAAGGGTAATCGCAAAACGTCCGTTTTTTTTTTCCCAAAGCCAAAAGCGAGGGCTGTTAGACTACCGCACTTGGCCTAGCGCAGACATATTCACTTTTCTCCTTATAAAGTCGAGTGGATTCCCCCAGTTAGGGCGTTATTTTGTGGCTGGTCGACAGCGTAACCAGAAGAGAGCAGCGGTCTTCGGGATTCTCCCTCTTTCACAAAACGTGGACTGGATTTAATATGTAATGTTATGAGAGATTGCGTGTGACCCCCGCTAGTGATTTGTGTTTTTGGGGCTCAGATCTAATCAAAGAAGTGTTTAGTAGTTTTAAAAAATAGATTGTACTTCTTGTTTTATATAAAACGAACTATTCTATGGTTGTTACAGAAAGGTAAGTCACTAAGACTTTTTATTATAGATATCTAGACTCTAGATTGTAGATATATCATATAGATCTACTAGTTAGGACTAGTAGTAGATACATAAGAGTCTAGATGAGTAGATCTAGCTCAAGATTTTGATCTTTTAAATTTCGATCGATTTTAATCACAGATCTAGATCTAGATCGGTCTAAATAGAAGCCTAAAATAATTACAGTATTTAAACATGTAAAGGCCTAGGTAGACTTCAACTTTAATCTAGGTATACAGATCTAGACCTACAGTTTCTAATGTATATACAAAATATAGATGTATCTAGTGTCTACATTTGAAACTAGATTAGTAATAGATCTAGATCATTGAGACTAGATCTTTCTAGATCTAGAAAATAAAAACTTAGTCCATTTTTGTTTCGCTATGTCACGGAGCCCTATTATTTAACCTGCAATGTAACAACCGACTATGTCACTATAGAGTGTACGCTACCAGTTATTATCAATAGACAATATCACGAGCTATTCCGCTTTACTTGATCTAGATCAAACTAGATGTATACTAGATCTAGATCTTTTTTTTTTTTATCTAGATTTAGATCTAGATTTTTTATATAATTCTATAGAGTTAGGGCTAATATGGTCATCAATTCATTTCCTAAGCTTATCAATCGATACTATTCGATATGATTAAATGTCACACTCGAAGTCACATGTTGACAACCAGACTAGATTTCACTAGATCTTATTTAGTTCAGTCAAGAAGGCGTATTTTTTTTTTTTATAAAGGGACAAACTCAACTGGCCAGTTTTCACTGCACGTTAAGAGGACGCGGGATGGCGTTCGACCCGAATATTTTCTTTTAATCGAGTGGCTGCCTGATCTGTCATCTCGATCGTCCCGGGTTCGAACCTGTCGTCCCGCGTGAGGTTTTGGCTAGGGTGTAATAATCGTCTATTCGCGTGCAACAAACTAATCTCGAGTATAATAACACTAGATCTAGATTTTTTTATATCCTTTTTTTCTCAGAAGGTACTTACAGTGGTCTAGACACGAACCTGGATAGGAAATGTTTACCTGTGTACAATGTGCATTATGATTCACTATGCTAGTTATATATGGCACCAGATCCCTGGTTACAACCACGACCCCGTTTAACTAACATGCGATCTAACACGAGCTAGTTTTGAGAATCTAGGTCTTTATGTCTAAGATTTAACCTCGTTAATTTTTAGGATTCTAAAAATACTACAGACAGTGGGTTAATATTGAAAATCGCCCCCCCCCCCCCCACACACCTTTTTTTTTCCTTTATGTGATTTGTTTGTGGTTCATATTGTAAAAAATCGCAATTATTGGTTTAAAGACTATTTCACCCACCCCTATTTTCTAAACTGGGCCGCCTATGTACATAGCTAGACTATTATAATTTTATCTAGTTACTAATACCCGAATAATGCTTTAGCATTTTCACCCTTTTTTAGTCCGCGCTCCCATTTTCTTGTCTCCCCTTGTTAGGAGCAGTTTTATTTATAGTATATCTATTTACCGGGATGGTCTCCCTTGCGTTGTCATCGAACGATGGTGCTTTCTTAACGCTTAAATGAATTGATAGAGGCACTTACGGCGTTATCAGGTGTGTTTCATTAGAGCCCGATAAATGGCCGGGCCATGTTTGATTAGTCCCGGGGCCCTAGATTATTTTACCGTGATTTTTTTCTCTCTCTTTTTTCTTCGATACATCGTTCGACATTCCTCGCTACCATTACTATCGCGGATCGCGGCTGGGATAACTTACCACAGAGGCTATTATATGTGCGTAAACATTATTATATTGTGAACGCGCCTACCTTTGCAGGTGAACTGTTTTCGGGTGTCTGTCAGGAGGTTAAGATGGGGGCATGATAAGTCAGGCTCTAAACATTGCTCGTGGTAATAGGTGTGTTCAAATGAGGAAAGGGGGGTAGCGATTTATTTCACACAGACACAGAACCAGCGTGAAAGAAAAAGATGTGCGAGGGGGGGGGGGGGAGGTAATTTAGGGACTTGTTATGAAGATCGGGAGCGAGTTATCGCCACATGCACTCGCAATGTGTTGGAAGGTTTTTAATTTAACAGAGGATAGGCCTCTCGCTCTCTCTTTCTCTCACCTAACCATTACAGAGAAGGGTCATCTTCGTTGTTATAAACCAGCTAATTTCTTCAAGAGTGTCTGCGCATGTGCTGTACATAGCTACCTCATAGCTGTTCGTGCTACTGAATTTAAAAAAAAACAACAACACAGCCTTTATATATTATAACAGTATTGTGTACATAACACACAAAATATTGAAACATAAAGAGACAGTAGATAAAAAAAAAGGAAGGTAACACTGTGCGTCATAGACGAAACAATATAAAAAAAAAGTTACAACGCTAAAACGAATCGCCATATAGAAAGTCGAAAATAGACAAAGGGGAAATAAATCTCATAATGAGAGAGATAATCAAGAGTCGCCTCTCAGCAGCCCTTGCGCCCAAGTGTTTTAAGGGGAAGTCATGCTAAAATAGTATGTAAGTTTTTGAATGAGGCTCTGTACGACTGATACCCCCCCCCCCCTTTTTTTTTGGTCACACACACGCATGTATACACATAACACACATATTTTAATATCCCCAGAGCCTTTTCCTGACTCCACAGCCAAACTTAATCTACCACTCGCCGTACGTAACTGCAAAGCGCCCTCTGCCCCCCACCTTTTTTTTTTTTTAATCTTTTCCCATTTTCTTTTGTTTAGCACCCTTAGATTCAACTAGTGCATTGTGTTGGGGAAAACCCCAGATAAACACAGCGTCTATATCTTGAGCAATTTCAAGCACTTGAATCTTATCAGAAAGTGTTTTTTTTTTCCCCTAGCTGTATTGTTTACTGATTATTGCTTTAAAGCCAAACCGTTGGCCCTCGGGCCAAAATAGGCCCAACATTTTTTTCTTTATTATCCAGACCGACAAGGAATCGTGAACCATTGTGCAAGCTATCATAAAGATTTAACAATGATAGCAATAAAAGGTGGCAGAGGCGTTAAGCCTATCCAAGGATTGAAAGCTTGAGTTCTGTTGGAACTGTGTTGGTTTGAGTCCTAGGATTAATGCTGTAAAGCCCGTTGGTGTCTTTTACATTGACCAGAAAGGGACTACCAGTGGACGCGGCTAAACAGGTCATAACAATCCTCAGTAGAACAGTACAGAACCGGACACCGTAGTTACATTCTCTTCCCGGTTCCAACCTAATCCAATGCTGCCGTTCTATGGAGTGAAAGAAACCGATGTCGCCTATCTTGTATGACTGTTCCAACCACGTGGCCTAAACATAAGAGGAAGCGTATCTGGCAGCCGTCAGGCTGTAAATTCCATTTTTGCCATGGAGTAGTCCTTCGTGCGCTCTTTCCTGCTGAGGTTGATCTCTCCGTCGGAATTTTTCTCATCATGTTGCGATCCATGGATTGTCGTCCATGACCGAGTTCTACATGGGTACCCGATTTCCGCTTGGGAAAGCGTTGTTCTGGCCACATAACACCCTGGTTATAGCTTGAACTCAGAAACCCAGTGAACATAGAAGCAGGAATATGGGAACGGTTAGGTCTTAGAGGCCTCTTAACGTCTGTTTATAATATCAGCATAGCATTCCTCGATTCGGCCAAGCTTAGCATCCCCCCCCCCCCCCCAAATAACGTGTTCAACACACGTTTTGTTATATATAACTGGCCTCAAGGTCAAGGTCGAGTCACGTTCCAATATCAGCAAATATTTTGTCTTCGTCTAGTTTGTTAACAACAGAAGTATCCATCGTCTTTGCAGGTACAGTGTGTCCCGGGTACGCTATTCTGCCTCATCGTGGCACCTGGGTGGAAACGGCTACTTGAGGGGGTAGCTAGGCTAAATGAATGGCGAAACATAACTCCCGTGGGGATGCCCACAGGTAGACGAAAGTCAACCTCTTGCACGAGCGGGGTTGTAAAAAAGCCCCCACGAACATGTCACACATCCATGCGCTGTTCCTCAAAGGGACCGTTACATAAATGGCGAGTCCCCCACGGCTAGCTTGGTATAACGAAGGAAAATGGCGGAGGCTCCCGGTGTCCTCTGCCTTCGGCCATGTGCAGCCAAGCATGCGTCGGGGGCCAAAGGCATTGGAAACAGCAATGCTTTACATAGGCATTGACTCGGGTCTCTCTCAAACAGAACTGTGTTCACACAGGTTTTTTTTTTACTGTTTGGCGTCCAACAGGTTTTTTTTTCAAACTTAGGGCTCGAAGAGCCTTCGGCTCAGCCCTTGGACATCAACAAGGTACAGTGTGTATTTGGTTGGAGGGGTGTACCCTTGTCAAACTATCAGCTTTTAACACCAGATTACTGCCAGATTTTATATATATATATATATATATATATTCAGAGCCAAACGAATATCAGACCATCTAAAGCGTTATAATTTTGCACACGGCCGATGGGAAAAGGTTGAAGTATTTATAAGATTATAAAGATAAAAATAATCGTGATTAAAATAAATTGAGATTGATGATTAGTTAATATCTTTAAAAAATGCCTGTTCGACAGCCGGAAGTTTCAAAATTTGGCAGTCACAAAAGGATAATTTGTTTCGTATAGTTTCTCTTGAAACTTGTTAACTTTTTTAAACATATTGGTCTGAAATGATCCTTACTAGATAGATAATAAAGCCAAACCATAACCCAATAAAAAAACACTTTAATTTCTTATAATGTCACACAGTGTTGGTTTAATGGTACAGTATGTCTGTCTGTTGACAAAGCAAAAAAAAAAATGATTTGCCTGATTGCGCATTGAAACAAGAATAAAAGTTTATACGCTATTCATTCTTTAAATACATTAGAACTTTATACCTTTTTGTTAAAATTCTCTTTCTATTCTATCTCTGTCTCTCTCTCTCTTCTTTTTTCTCTCTCTCATGTCTTCTCTCATGTGTGCCTTGTCTTCTCTACCTCTAGTTTCTTTTCTCTCTCTCTCTCCTCTTTTTTTTTTTATCATTTTCACTTCTCTTCTCATTCTCTTTTTCTCTCCCTCTTTCTTCCTTCCTCTCTCTCTCTAACTCGGGAGGAAAACGTGCATATTGATAAAGGCGCACGATGTGTGCGTGGGCGAGAGCGTGAGTGTACAGAGGCCGCCCCTCCGGTTCGGGCACCCCACTATGTGTACTGCAGCAGATTAGACCCCGCGATACTCACTTAACAAAAGTCAGCGCTGCTGGAGCAATACAGAAAAAAAAAAACGCAACACAAACAGACGCCCTGAGCCACAAACTGCGGGAAGGGGGGGGGGCGGTGAAGGGCACCAGAGTAAGGGGGGGGGGGGGGCTTGCAATCGTCTGCATTCTCAGACATGCCCCGTGTGTGTAAGTTTATATTCTGCTCACTTGATGCGTCCTCTATATCCTCCCCCCTTCCCTTTTTGTCTCTTTATAGTTCAATCTCTTCTCTTTATTTCGCCCTTTCTTTGTGTCTCGATTCTGTCTTCTCTTTCGACTTTTCGTTTCAAGTATTGTGTTCCAACATAGTTGGCTCATTCGACTGAAGTCTCCCCCCCCCCCCTCAAAATAACAAAAAAAAAGTAACAAGCATGTTGGCATAGAACCACAGTAGGCTCTTCCACATACAGTAGTTTATATGCAGGTGCGTCGATACCTTAGGTCATTGGGGTTGGCACGCCTATGGAGACTCACGTCCCTCTTATAACAGATGAATCTACTCCTCCCCCCTATCTTTTTTATATAACATTTTATCATAATTTATATGTTAACCCGTCGGCTTGATAACATGTTTCGTTTCACTAATCCATTTTTGTAATAAACCGCAGACTACACGCAGCTCTGAATTTGCATAATGACGTAATATAACTGTGATCCCTTCATTCTGAATGAATAGCAAAGTTGGTAAGCTTTGTTTGGGGCATTGGCTTGGACCGTGACCTCAATGTCGAAGGTGCCGCTTGGACTCCCAAAGATCATGAAGGGCAGTATGTCACGTGACTACCCAGACCCCATATATATATATATATATATATATATATATCTTCAAGAACTTCTGCTTGAATTAATTGTAGGTTACCCAGGGCCGGATTTACGGCGGTGCAAGCCGGATAGTGCAGTCGGCTAGGGCTTCCGCGTACTAAAATTACCGTGATAATGTTAAGCATACCACAAATTCTGTGATTATTGTTATTGCATTTGTGTATCTTGCCTTTTATTGTTAGTGCTCACTTCTGTTGACCTTTTTGTTTGTTTTCTCTGTCATGTGTTTAGTCTACAGCACTATTTCCTTCTTTTAAGAGTTCAGTCCAAATTGACCTCTCCTCGGTTAATCTTGCAGTTAATTGACCTTTCTCGAGACACTAGGTTGTTGGGTTTTTTTTTGTAATTTTTTTTTTTTCGGGAAGCATGATGACCTTTGGTTAGTCAAACTTGTGGGCGTGCACATAATTCAAAGTCCCACTACTCCAGCAACTTCAATCTGGAAAGTTTAGCAGAAGTGAGAAGGACGTTCACGCAACCATTTAGGCGCGAAATGTGGAGAGATTTTCAGAAGTCTTCCAGACAGATACATTGTTGAATCTAGTCTTTTATAAAATGGTGTCTTCTTCTTCTCCGTTTTGAGTAGGTTAAATTTTCTTTTGAAAGAGTAAATCTTTGATGGTTCATGTTTTGATCAGACGTAATTTTAAGTATTTTTCGAAAAGTTTCTTTAAAACAAACATTTGTGAAATTTAGAAGGCAATTAAGTTTTCACACCACAGTCACTGTATATATGTAAAGCGCTATTTCCCAGGTCACATACACATTTAACATAGCGGCCACTAAGTATTAAACTCTAATCTTGCCATTCAAAAACAGAAAATATCTTACGCCCGGAGCAGAAATAGAAACTGCAGAACTGGGGTCTCCTTTCAGAGCGTGAGCCAAATTGAGGTCGACCTATACAACCTGGTATATTGGATTACTCGTGTGATATTCCACTCTTATTAAAGGTTGAGTAGGGATCAAATCCGTGTTGCCTCTCTTGCTTTGTTACTAATAATAGATGTAGGAGTAAATTGGTCGGGAAAAACTGTAAGATTACGTACCAAATATAGTGCGTTGTGCTATTTCCTTTTTAATATAGCAAAACAGATTGCTTGAATTCACATTTGATTATAGTTACAGCTTTAGTAAAATTCAATTTAGAAAGTTGTCAAGGTTGAAGACTAATAAGTAAAGTAGCAATTATTCATAAATCCCTAAACCATAATCTCCAAATACTAAAACAAAACTTAATAAAATACTGAGAAAGAAACAAAGATTACAATAAATTATCTGTACCATATGCTAGAACAAATTTGTACAAATGCTTCTTCTTCCCTGGTGCTATTTGCGCATGAAATGGGTTGCCTGAGTCAGCCATGATAACCAATGACTTCGTTATCATTATCTTCCTTTGCGTTCCTCACGGAACAAAGAACCTCAAACCAATGACTTGACAGAGCTTAAGTCATTGATAAACATGCATGACTAGATTGATATAGGAATACGCGTAGGACATAGTTGTCTTCTTTTTTTTTAAGTAACGTCTGTATTTTATAAGATAAGAAGTTCATCCGTTATTTGTTTCTTGTTTAATGTTTGAATCGTAAAAATTACACGTCTGCTTCAAAGATTAGTTCTCACTTTTTAATAAACTTAGATTTAGTTGTTGTTTTTTTTTTCTCAACATCCTGTCATACTTTTTTTTTTCAATTTCAGCATAACTGAGACGTCTTTTACTGCCATGGCCAAGGACACACGAGTGACCTTCGACCCCGCCGACGTTCCCGCCAACAAACCGAGCCACAAAGTGCACTGCCACAGAGCAGCCGACAGACAGATCTCGTACGAGGACGCGGAGAACTGCGTCAACGAGATGAGCGAGTCGTTTCCCGCCCTCAGCACCCGGGCGCACCGGATCATGCGACAGGTGTCCGGTTCCTTCAACAGTAGGACTATTAAGGTGGCCCTGATCCTGTCTGTCATATTGAACTTGCTCCTCGCGGTGCCCTTCGGGATCTTTTTCGGGTTCTGGATGTCGCAGAGGCACACGGCGACGTCCTCTCTTACAGCGTCCACCTCATCGTCATCTTCCTCGGCGGACCTAGCGCCAAACTGTGTACTGTGTTCTTCCTTGAACTCTCTGGAGCTGAAGAACCGCATTAGGATAAGGTTTAACCACGGGACGATGTGTTGCTTGGAAGAAAAACATTCTTTGAACGATCCTGACCAGTTGGTAAGTAAGGGGGGGGGGGGGCACTCTGGCCACCTTCTTAAATACATTATATAGCCTTTAACCCTTATCATTCCGATGTTGATGGTGGCGGAGTGGTTTCTGAACCGAGAAATCTCGGGCTCAGATCTCGATGAAGACTTAGAGTTTGAATTTCGGGATTTTTAGGGCGCCCTCCTGTTCACCCAACTCTAATGGCTAGTTCGGGAAAGTAAAGAGGGTTGGTCGTTGTGCTGGCCGTGCGCTATAGAAACAGATGACCTTTTCATCATCTGCCTTAAAGAAATTAAGGTATAAAAAGGATACTCTACTTTCCTACTTTTATTCTGATGACGTTCCAGACAATCAATTCAATTTACCATGAGGCGTTTATATTATCTTGACATATACACTTGAATTATGAATTGATATCCTTCTTTACAAAAAAAAATTCATTTTTTATTCACAAATATCCACATCCTTTCTATATCCATTTAGTAATATACAAAATACACATTTTATCACAAGATGTTTGTGGATATAAAGAAATCTACTTGTTCTAGCCTGGATTAAAAATTGCACTGACTAAAACAAATCTTCCAACTTACTAAAAAAAAATATTATTAATTAATTTTCATATCACAATATTGTATTCAAAGTATGGCCCCCATTTAGATAATTGTATACAAAGCACTTTAAAATGATTCCTAAATCTTCATTTGCTCCCTCCCCCAAAAAAATATAGGATAGAGACACTAATGTGTCATCCTATTTGGAAGGCAGAAGTGTAAAAAGCGCTTAATAATTATCCCCCCTTGTGAAATACACAATGATACTCCTCACTATTTTGGTACAGTCACTCATCCATTTTACAGGTCTATTTCCATAATTTTACCTGGTAATGAACATTTAATACACAACAAAACCAAAGACTCATACACAACACTTAAAAAGCTGTTACATGAAAGTCTAGTGAATAGTGGGGGAGAGTTCTTGGGGTGACAGAATTCAAGGACACATTCATAAACCTACACAGCAAACATATCCCACCAAAAGCTAGAGAGATAAGTTATAGACTTATCTTTGGGATGACCCCTATGTTTAGAAGACGAGCAAATGACCGTGCCTGTATATTATGCCATCTTGAAAATGCAGACAATGAGAAACATATGTATTTGGAATGTCCATTATTCCTTCAAGTTAGAAGTACTGTAAGGGACTTATTAGAAGCAAACTGTGGCAACTATGTAAATGTTAACTTGTCAATTGTATTAAACAAGCTGCCAAAACTAAAAAATAAAATGATACATAACTATAACTTAATTATTGTTTCCGAATACAGGAACCTTGTTTGGGCTAGCTGGCTCAAAGCTCTACATAATAATAAGGTTTTTCATCCTAATCACTTAGAATTGACATTTAGAAAAATAATGGATTTTAGGGTAGAGAATTATCTAGTTTGATTTTCATATACTTGTACAATGCTCAGGTAGTTTTCCAGAAATGGGGTGATGGGGGTCAGGGATATTTGAAATTGTGTTGATTGTTCTGGGGTAGAGGATACTTGTATCATTGTTCTGTCTTTAGTGGATTCAATGGCTAGGATGGTTAGGTAGTATGTCTTTGATATTAAATAATGTTTCTGTTAAAAAAAAAAAAAAAAGAGAGAACACGTCTGCGCTGTTATTAGCCGTCACTTCCTTTATACTATAAATTGCATCTTAGTCATTGTACAAGTATTACATCAGCCTTAATACAAACACATACACAATCCATAACAAGCATCACCATCAACTCTGAAGGAGGGGGGGGGGGCTTACTTACTCTTAATCCATATGACTCCAAGTGGTGCACAGACAGGACCTCAATAGTTATTAGGATCAGGCTCTTTTTCTGGGCAAACTCCGCTCAGTTGAGCCCATGTCCATCCTGCTGTCCTTGTGTCTTGTTCCACTGATCACCTCCATTTTCCCTTTGGTCTCCCAACAATTTTCTTCCCCCCCTCCCTCGTGGATTCCGGCCTAGATAGAGCCTGTCTTGCAATGTCGTCTGCTGCTCTTCGCATCTTGTGCCCAATCCAGCCCCCATTGGCGCCTTTCTTGCTCTGTTTGATGTTTTTTTGGGGGGTTTCTTTCCCACATATTGGGAGTGCTTAGGAGGCTAATTTTTGTTTTGAGTCCCTGAAGTTGTATTCCCAGTATTCATGTTTCCCAAAGGTCAGTGGCATTTTGGTTTTCAAGACCCGTCAAATCGGATTTCGGAAATAGATTTTTAACCTAGAATAGCCAAACAAATATATTTTGACACTTAATTATGATAATATAGGAATTACTAAAAGCAGAAGTGTAGTTTGAATTAGGGATTTGTATAAACTTCCGATTCTAACCAATCAAAAACGCTTTAACACAAGATCACTGCTGCCAACTAATTAGTTTGAACTAAAAGCGAAAAAAAAACGCATATTCAATATTCTGTACACTGAATACACTAAATAGCTAAAGCTTTTTATAGTTATTCGCCATGAATGAAGCTCTCCCAAATCATGATGCAGGTATTTGCTCGGCTGTTGAAGATTAGGAATGTGCATCATAGTTAGCCCTATATGTTTGAAATGGAAAGACTTTGGGCAAGTTTCGAAATCTTTTGAACTAACAACTCCCTTACTACTTTTGCGTTCACGTGAATGAGTGTGTGTGTGTTTTTGGAGGGGAGGGCGTGGGGAAAAGGTTAGTTAAACATAGCCGCCAGACAATCTAGTTCGATTCTTCTGACATCGATCTTCTCGCTGAGATATTGCATTGCCCTTTAAGAATCAGTGCAGCGGACAAAGACGAGGTTCGTAAAGGGAAATCGAAGCCTTAATAACGCCTCGACCTAGTTTAAAATATTTGAACGGTCATGTGTCAAATGTCATCTTGAGATTGGTGAAGACAAATGGAATGGATTTATTAACTCATATGCTTAATAATTATACTGTTTTTTTATGTAGACCTATGTTAGACGTGTAAAAACACTTGAAACTGGTGGGTTTTCAACACAGATTGATCTACAACTCCTTTATACGATCACTCAACAGAACCAATATTTGCCGTTAGTGTGAACACGAGCTTATTTCGCTGTTTTTCCTACACACACACACACAGCCGTCTTTTCTTTGGTGGGTTTATCATAGTTACTCTCAAGTACCAAACTCATTGATTTCTTTGCCCTCTCGAGATCGTGTGGGGGTGACTTTGGTTCAAACATATTAGGACATTTATTGCTTCTTCCATTACCATGTTTCGTTAGCCATAGAGATCAGTAAACCTAGATCTAGACTTATTTTATACTCGAAAACCGAAACACTTGTCTACGTATTTGTTATTGTAAATTAACATTCCACGAATATGTAAGTTGGTGCCTGCAGCCGAGACCAATCGGTACATAAGGCTGGAATACTGACCTGCAACGTCACAACCTGTGGGCAGTTTAGACCAATATCTCGTTGGTGTGTTGCTAATTAAAATACAAGTATCAATTTGAAGTGCTTCGAACATTTAATAATGCAGTGCTAAAAATATAGATCTATAAAAAAACAACAGATTTCTGTGAAAATTTCTGATAAAACGTGTAAGACAAAATCGGACAGGTGCTTTTTTTTTTTCCATCTTTAAAATCTACATACCATAGGATGTAAATCTACTGTCAAGACTCGACCTAGTTAAGTCTTAAACTGAATAGATCTAGGTCTAGTTCCTAGAATGCCTAGATCAGCAGCTTGATCGATTTTGTAGAAATTCTAGAAGTCTAATAGTCTAACAAAGCCTAATTAAAGTGCGAAGAATTTAAACTGTGGTCTAATATAACTCTAATGCACTGAAAAATAAATATTTCCTAGAACATGCCAGCGGCTTGTTTTCTCTACCAGTAATTGTATTAGTGTGATTAGCCTGTGCCAGGCCTGTTTTCACGCGCCAGACACACACCAGTGTCAACAACGTGTTAAATTTGACCTAATTTACCGCGGGATTTTCCAAATCTGCATAGCTCGTTTATCTATTGAGTTTAACTTTGGCAAAGGTCTGCCTTGTATTATGTATATTATTAATATTAAAAAATGGTTGCGAAATCCTACGTTTTTCCTATGATTATCTGGTGCACATTTTGACGCTGACATTTGTCATTACACTAGATATCTAGAATCTGTTTATATTACCGAAAAGTTAGACTAGATCTAGATCTAGAGTCTGGCTGAGAGTGAGACTATATAAAATTTCAGCTCTGCCCTAGATACACGTCATATTATAAACCTCCCTTTACTCTACTAGTCAACTCTAAATCACTCTACTCTAGTTAGACTAGACAACATCTGTAAATCTATATTGCAAAAATTCTATTTCTAGTCTAAATCTAAATATTTATTATATTAGACTCTACAACATTTTAGTAAAACTATTACTAGGGTTTATATCTAATCTAGAATTTAGATCTAGAATCTATATATTTATATAATAATAATATAGATCTAGATCTAGAATTTAGATCTAAATCTTGTCAATCTAGATTTTGCATAACTTACAATGTTAAAAGTATCCATAGACACATCATATGATTCTATGTCTATAGATGATAGAGGCAGCTATTAAATAGATCTAGATCTAGTCAAAATCTACTATAAATGGCTGTCCTATAATGTCCTATGTCACTGTCACTGAACGCTTAGTCTGAAGTAAAACTTACATTTTTTTTTTTTTTCAGTTCCAGATGTTCAAAGATCTATTCCCATGTAAAGGAGGCAACAAGGACTCCTATGCTCAGTTTACTTTGGATGTTAAGAAAACAAAGTCAAAGTTTGAATATATCAAAGATTCGCCAGGTAAATAAAGGCTCTCGAGCGTTTACTTTTGAATGTAGTTTCCACCAACACAAGTTAAAATCATCTGTAGCTCCACCATCAAATATTCACTTATCCACAACGCATGGAGCAAACATATATAGTTCCACAAACAATTGTTCAATGATCCACAATGAGTGTCTCAAACATCTATAGCTCCACATTCTGTTGTTCAATGATCCACAATGAGTGTCTCAAACATCTATAGCTCCATATTCTGTTGTTCAATTATCCACAATGAGTGGCTCAAACATCTATGGCTCTACATTCTGTTGTTCAATGATCCACAATGAGTGGCTCAAACATCTATGGCTCCACATTCTGTTGTTCAATGATCCACAATGAGTGGTTCAAACATATTTAGTTCCACAAAAATTGTTCAATGATCCAAAATGAGTGGATCCAATATTACTAGTTCAACCACCTGTAGCACCACCATCTGTAGCTCCATCCTCAGTGGATCAGCCATCTCTTATGGGAAGTGTTTCCATTTCCCAATTTTTTACCACCTAGTGACCTTTATTTAACAGATGTGTTTGTGTAACTAGTTCATAGTTTTTACCTTCTATCTAGAAAAGGGCTAAGACTGTTGTGTGATAGGAAGTAATTTAACCATTTGGAATAGGAAAGTACTTTGTAAATGATTATTACATAGATTACTTTGTTTAATTGTCCACAGTATTATTTTTTTTAAAGTACCTATATTGTTTTGTTTGTTCTGCAGATAAAATTTTTCACTGGGTCAACAATGGCGAAATTGGGAAAAGTATTAGAAACTTAAATGGAACGGTACAGGTTCTCCAGGATGGAAACTATTACATTTTCAGCCATTTGACCTTCAGCAGCATGGACACACCCTTAGCAGAAGGTGTTGAGGAAAAAATTGTCACACATTCTATCGTGAAAAAACCAGTGTCGAGCAGGAAAGGAAGCCCAACCCTTTTGATGGACCAATTGACAGTGAAGAAGCAGGAGATCAGGGGCAGCACAAATAGCGGCGTGGTTTTTCTTGAAAAGGGGGAGGAGATTTTCGTTTACGCCTCAGTGCCGAACCTGCTCAAAGACGCCGAGTATGGCAACGTGTTTGGATTATTTCTCATTTGAGAGCTTATCATAAGTGTTGTGCATTAACTCATCCAGTGAAAGTGGAGATATTGGATGGAGCAACAGTGAACAGACTTTTTGTTTTTCTTGCGTTAATGTTTTCATGTCCTTCCTGCTATTGTTGAATGCTGTGTACATCTGTTATACTGTAAATATGTATAAAACAAACAAACAATCATAATAACAAAAAACGTTTAAATATAAAAAATTTTTGTCAACAAAGTCATAAACTAAGAAGTCACAATTAATGTTCAAATAACTATGTATGCAAAGCTAAGGTGAATCTGATGTTCAGTAAATCTGCTTTTTAAGTGTCCTAGTGAAGAGGAAAAGTTTTTAAACTGCTGTTTTCTCCCTCTGTCTTCTTTTCTCTGTAGCTAAAAGCAAAATTAATAGAAATTGAAACCCAATGTGAAATTGCTTTATTTTAAGGAGGAAATTCGTTTCGTTAATTTACGACTAATGGGTTATAATTTTTATACTATTCACATTGTTAAAATGCTGAAAAAAGTTACTGACCTTCAGCACTGTGACCAGCATTACGCCATTGTCCTTCAATGTCTGCTGTCTGTTAGGAGATATTTATATTTATATTCCTTGCATTCCAGAATTTCCTGTGTTGCTCCTCAATATGGGTTGCTGTGGAGACATATCATCGTGATAGCCTTTAATTTAAAATTTAAATGTCGAAGATATTTTCTACCTGTGTGTGTGGGCGTGTGCATGCATTCAATTAAATTTTCTTTTTTGTTTCCATCGGCCAAAAAATGAAAAGATATGTTCTGACATTGCCACATGCATCTATGTATATGTTTAATAAATATTGTGTAAGTATTTAATGATGAAATTGAACAGACTAATTTATTCTATGTCAACGCATACTTTTAAACTTTGTATGTATGCGTTTTTACATCACTCTTTTTTCAACCTGTTTTTTTTTTTTTTTTTAATGAAACATTGTTACCACTTCTGCTGAATTTACATGTTTCAGTCTTCTCTGTTTGCTTTGTCATACTATAAAAATCTTCCTGTAATCTCCAGATTTCTGAAATCTGTCTTCAATTTTTCTAACTTATTTTGCATCCCTTTCCAGTGTACCGGGAAAACAAGTTTGAGCTTATTATAGTTGTGGCCAGACTTCTTTGACCCGTCTGGCAGGCCAAAAGAATTTTCAACGCGCATGCCAGGGGCTGCATTGGTGAAAAAATTGTCTAGTACAATTGAACCTCTGTGGCCTTATTATTTATATGGACAGACTTTTTGTTCAGCCAAATAGCATTATGTAAGGGGCTGGATATATCCCACTGGCTGTAGTTTGTACAACACAGTTTATAGAGTGTCTTAATATGACCAAAAGTCTATTGTTTTTATTTTTCCATGTGATGTCAAACACTTATGAAAAGTCCAGGATAAGAACAGAGCAGTCTCAGGGTCAGTAGCATATCTTCCCCTTCTCCCCATTCCCTTCCGTTTTCATAGAACTTTCAATCACATCTGTTAAGAATAAAGAATTGTTACTACTATGAAGTTAATGTAGGTAAGATTGTTAGGTAGATACCTTTTTTTTCCATAGTATTTAAAGTTACTTATAGTTGGTAATTTTTTTTGTTAGGTTTGAACTTAATGTTGAAGTGATATATTGGTCAGTGATGAAACAAGGGTAATTACCAAACAAATTCTGCATTTTGATTACCTCACGTCTGGTTATACGGTGTATCCCAGCCTTCTGTGGACCAATCAGACTAAATAACATAAAACACATTCCATGTAATTTTAATTTTTTCAGGCTGAACACTTTGCAGGAACACAACTTCCTGTTTTTTTTTTGTGTTTTTTTTTTTCAACATTTTGAGACTGATGAGATAATGCATTAAAAATTATGAACTTAAAAAGTTTAACTTTCAATTAATATCAACTGATCCCGCCCTTAGCCTCTTCTATTTTCATCATTTTTTTTTTTTAATTTTGAAACAGTATTTATGTGTATTTCAACATAAAAGAAAAATAACAATACTGGAGAAATTTGCAAAATTTGACAATAAATTCATTTTACTCATGTATGTAGATGTAGATAGAATTACCTACTTAAATGTTTTTTGTTTTTTTTTAAAGAGTATTTGTTAAATGCAAATATGTGATGACGTTGCTAAACATGTTTATCTTCTCTATCATTAGCCCTAGATATTGAGTTTAGGGACATTTGCAGATGTTTTAAATATGCTTATGAATTTTACAACTCGAATGTACTTCTGAAGCAAAGATCTATAGGTCTCTAACAAGATGTGATTTGTACGTTCAACAAAAGATGATTATGGTGGTTAGTACTCTGGAACTTTAGTAACAAAAGAAATTTGTTGGATTCACTATTGTACTCACTTTGATTATATCATGTGTTCATGTCAATTATCATTGATTCAGGGGGTTCTCACACTTTTTATAAATCAGTATTTTTTTAATTTTTTTTTTGCGAGTTTAAATTTGCTTAAGAACCATCAGTATAAAAAACACAGATGTGTGTTGTGACATCCAGGAATTTAAGAAATGGGTACATCACGAAAATGCCTTTAGCCAAGAAATGTGAGAATCCTTCAGTGTGGGTCATTTCATATTGAATTGGCCAAGTCATTTATAATATATTTTGTACAAAGATTTGCTAAATGCTTTGCTGGGCCGTTCGCTTGATAGTCAGTTTAAATAGTTTTATTTATTATGTTAATAAATATTTTTTTTTAATCATTATCTAAAATGACTTGTGTCCTTTTTTTCAAGATATGGCTTTTTTTTTTTTTTTATCACTTTTATGACACAATTTAAGTGCTTGTAGCGAGAGCTTTTCAAAAGCAATTTTTTTTTTATATTTCTACCATGAAAAAAGTTAAGAAGAAAGATCAAATAAACGAAAACATGTTTTACATGTGATATGATGCTGACCTCTTGACCTCTGTGATACAGCAACATAGAACTTAAGATTATGTTTTCCCTTTGATGAAATGTTTGTAAAAAAAAAACTCGTGCCGTCATTTAAAATGAACTTTTTAATTGACTGGAATTATTCATTTTCAATACACTTTGTTATGTATGTCTACAACTTTTTCTCTGGTTTGTGTAAACTTTCTAATATTTCTACAATTCGGCTCTAACTTTGGTCACTGGGCATCTAAATGGGCTACTCTGTTTAATTAACAAAGAAAATCTTTTTATTCTTATAATCTTTTGGACAACCAAAAAACTTTTTTTTTTCCCAATTGTTTATATTATGGGTTGAAAACTTGGTTTAAAAAAACTTTTTTTTTTCCCAGTTGTTTATATTATGGGTTGAAAACTTGGTTTAAAAAAATTTTTTTTTTCCCAGTTGTTTATAGTATGGGTTGAAAACTTGGTTTAAAAAAACTTTTTTTTTCCCAGTTGTTTATAGTATGGGTTGAAAACTTGGTTTAAAAAAAACAACACTTCATGTAAATGTTTGTTGGACAATCAACTTAGTTGAATACGAGACACGCTGTTTTGAATTTAAAATTGATTTCATGTGCAGAATTATTAAACAAATTTTTTTTTTTAATGACTGTTACTATGTTGTGAAAAAAATGATGTGACGCTAGTTAAGATGTGTGCATGTGTGTGTTGCATGGGCTAATGTTAGTGTGTGAAATTATTTATTGAGTATGTGGCTATATTTTTCTATGTAGACATTTCCGAAAGATGTGAGTGAGGTGTGTGTGTGTTTCTGTGTGGGTATGTGAGAATGATGAAAAGGAATGCTATTGTCACCTATTATGGTCTGGTTGATTTTTATGTGCATGCCTCCATTGAAATATTTTTATTGTTGACATTTAAACATAAAAAAAAATTTTTTGAAAAAAAAATAATTAAAATTGAACTTCAACAAAATTGGTTATGCTTGAATTATTTTTAGTCACATATGGTTATACTGACCAAAGCTTGATGGAATCGACCTCTGCTTTATTCAATCAGCCTATTAATCAAACCAAAGTGCATCAGTACCAAAACCATATCTAGTAACACTGAACCTATTTATGTAATTGAACCTATCAGTTTGACTGTACTAGCTATTCTAGCATTTATATTGGCCAAATAGATGTTTTTTTTATATTTGTGTTTGGGTAAGTTTTTATAAAAGAATGTTTAGTGCATACATTCTTTATAAAATAAATAGGAATATTGTCCTCAGACATGTATAATTGAAAAAAGCAAAATGAAGAAACTTATGAAACAATATTTATAAATATAGAAGTAATCAAACAAGAAAATTATAAGACTATCTAACTTACATAGAATCTGTAATTAAATGCAATAGTTGAACAGTAATTAGCACTCCATTTAAAAATAATTATAACCTAATATTTTCTTATATATTAAGATCATATGTGATACTAGGTCCTAATTCACATTCAAAGAACTTTAATTAATTACTAATTCAGTAATTTAAAAAAAATATATTTGAAACCTAGAATCAAATTTATTTTGTAAAGTAACAAATAGCTAAGTTTGAAATGTGTAACTGGCAGTTCTTGTTTTAACTATGGCCTCCATCAGTCGTCAAGCGACTATGGAATACTATGGATCACCTCATGGGAATGAGATGAATGCGTGGGCATTAATTGTGGTCGGAACGATGTTGCCCACACATCAGTTCCCCCCTCTCCACACAGCTGATGTATCCAAGGGAACGGCAGTGCCGATACAATTAGGGGTCAGCGGCGACGCAGGGTGTAGCACTGAGTGCTGCTTCCTGCCTTAGGGTCGCCAGCTGCTGATTTTTCCTCAGGGTTGACTCTCGAAGCCTTTCCCATGATTTGGGTATAGCTGCAAGGCAACAGAGGTTTGAATTAAGAGTTTTCCTTCTAGGCTAACGAGCCCCTCCTGCCCGAAGCTTACTGATTAAGGCGCCAGTTACTCGCCTGTGCCCCTTCTGTTAGTGAGAATAGTTCCGCCGTACTCAATATCTGAGCTACACGCGAAGGCCAGGATTTGGACTGGTTGTCAGAGGCTATTTGAGATGCATGCCATTAGGAAGCATTTTATAGGTAGTGGAGTGCTTACACCCATTACCACTTATGCAATGAAAACCCTGCGGAAGTAACAAACAAAATGTTTGATACTTAGAAAGTTTCCCTTCCAAGCAAATATACACTAAACTCTTTTACTATCATTCATCTGGCCGTGGATGCTGATGTGCCAAAAAAGAGATACTGGGGGCAAACTAGTAATGTTTTTAAATGGTGCCTTACCAACTGGTGTTTTAGAATGGTAATAACCAACTGGTGTTTTACTATGGAGCCTAACCAATATGGTGCTTCAGAATGGTGCTAACCAACTAGTGTTTCAGTAAGATGCCTAATCAAGTGGTGTTTTAGAATGGTGCTAACCAACTAGTGTTTGGATGGCGCTAACCAACTGATGTTTTGATGGCGCTAACCAACTGGTTTTTTAGAATGGTGCTAATCAACTGGTGTTTTAGAATGGTGCTAACCAACTAGTGTTTTAGAATGGTGCTAAACAATTAGTGTTTTGATGGTGCTTAACTAACTGGTGTTTTAGAATAGTGCTAACCAACTAATGTTTTGATTGTGCTAACTAACTGGTGTTTTAGAATGGTGCTAACCAACTGGTATTTTAGAATGGTGCTAACCAACAGGTGTTTTACCTTTTTTCTAATTGCTAAAAAAAAAAAAGATAATCCGGAATTTTACAAATTCAAATTGTATGTAAACGAAAGTCAAGTGACTATGATTAAGAAGTAAGAACATCGTATTCACGGCTTATAACGGTTTGATTCCCCCAAAGGGCTTGAGGGGCTACAAACTGGTGTCTCGATATTTAGAAAGGAAGTGACGTCACGATTTACCAGAATGACAATCTATGACTGAAATATTTGATTATTGACACAAATAAACTGACTTTCAGCTAGAGTCAGTGTAACACATGAAAATTACACAACAAAAAAAAGAAATTAGTTTCTTTTTATTTTCATATAAACAATACATGCGTGCCAGTGCATACCTTTCTGATGCACTAAAGTTATGACAAAATCAAAGGTAACCATGAACCAGATAATTACCAAAGCGCTATGACTGACTGACTGACCGACCTATCTGTATGCTTTTATGTGCGTGGAAGTTTAGGTTCAAGAAGCGTGCATTTGGCATATAGTCACGTAGATCTAGGAAGTTTAGGTACTAGAAATTAAGTACAGGTAATTTAGGCACTGCAGTTTAGGCACCCGGTAATTTAGGCACCGGTAAACTGTGCACTTTTTGACAACGCAAAAAAAAAAAAAAAATAGGTAGCGGAAAATTGGGTACTCTTTAATAGCAACCTTAATTTTGAAGATATTAAACCAAATTTTAACGTAACGTATCTTTAGGCTAGGTGCTATTGGGGACGTTAACAAAAAATGCAAATTATAGCAATTTGTAACTGCATGTTCATGATACAAAAGAAAAGCTGACAAAATAAAGAAAGAGGACAATCGTGAGAATGCGGGGGAAAAGGGGTCTCAGATTAAGAGCCATTATATATTATAGACATCACAGGATTCAGGGAGCGGAGATAGAGATGATTCCCCGCTCATTGCTTCACCCCCCCCCCACCACCACATACCCCTAAGGTTGATGGGTGGTTTTCGGTATTGATAATTACGCAGGTTCTGTTTCTCGACTAAATAACCGGATGCCTAAATTAAAAGTAAAGGCGGTCTAAAGGGAAGATGATCTTAAGGTCATCTGTTTCTTTGGCCAACGGTTAACAAGCAGGTTGTCATGTGGCCAGCACAACGACCAACCGCCTTTACTTTCCCGCAACTTAAAAATCCCGAAATTCAAAATCCCAGTCGTCACCTAAATTCGAACCTAGGACCTCAGAATCGGAAGCCAAGCACTTAACCACTCAGCCACAGCGTCTCCCAGGATGCCTTAATTTCGATGTCTAAAATTCCAGACACCAGTCACGTATTTTTGTTTATTGCACCAAAGTATTACAGTTAAAATAGACTTTATCGCGCTCTATCGACTTTATCGCGTTTATTGCGCAATCTTATGCATTGCCATGTTGTTGTTTTAGATGCCATATTAGAGTCATGTTAAAGATTTTTATGGCCTTTTTTTGACCATATTAGAGCCATTTGAGGTCACGTTAGAACTAGCGATCTATAAGGCAGATGATGTTAAGGTCATTTATTTCTTTGGCAAACGGTTAACGAGTAGGGTTTCATGTGGCCAGCACAACGACTAACCGCCTTTACTTTCCCCAACTAAAGTCAGAGTTGGGTAGACTCAGGGACGCCCTAAAAATCCCGAAATTCAAAATCTCAGTCTTAACTGAGATTCAAACCAGGGACACCAGGTTCGGAAGCCATGCGCTTAACCACCCCACCATCGCGCCCAACGCTATAACTATGATAGGACCATATTTGAGCCATGTTAGGACCATAATAAGGCCATATTGGGATTATGCTAGGATCATATTTGAATCTTTGTTTGACAATGTAATGACTATATTAACATCAGAACAATTTAGAGGCATAGTAAAGCTATGTTAGGGCCATTTCGGTAAGGGCCATGTTCGATACTTTTGAGCCATAGTTTGGGCCATATTAAGATCATTGTAGGGCCAAGAATATGTGCTGTTTGGTTGGTTGGGTGATATCCCTATTAAGATAGTATTGCTCAACTTTATGAAGTCAACAGAAGAGATTTTAAGAGCGAAAAAAAGAGAACGAAAGAAAGAGTGAGAAAGATAGAGAGAAAGATAGAGAGAAAGAGGGAGAAAAGAGAGAGAAAGGGGGAGAGAGAGAGAGAACGAGAAAGGGAGGATATATAGAGAAAATAAATAAAATAGATCGCTAGAACTATTTAAAAAAATACATCTCCATATGTTTTACTAACTTTTTATAAGCACAAATGACCAGGCCTACGTTAAAACTGTAAAACACCTAGATCTAGATCGAAATACGATCATCTCTAAATACTAGGTCACGCTGCTTAACGATTTCGATCTAGTGCAATGATGGTTGACAGCTGGACAGAAGTGGAGGTGCCGAGGAGAGGTCAAGATGACCACTTGACCAGCGAGCTGTTACAGATGACTGGAGAGCAGGGGCAATGAGAGAAGGGAAAGGGTGTTGAAGTGACCGCTATGACATCACTTGTACAGGGAGACGGAATTTCAGTAGTCGCCTGGTCAATTGGACGCGGTGTAGAATCATTTTTTCTTTCCATCTGCACGTAGCTTTTAGAGAAAAGGTGGTTAGAGATTAGGTAAAATCAACCAATAAAAATGTCCAGTGTGTTTGGGGTCGGGGTCACCTTTAACAATTTGCCTCAATGTCGTGTGTCTTGAGTAAAATAGTAAAATACACTAAAATGTATTTTATAAAAAAGCGTTGGGTATCTTTAGTATGAGTTAAGGAGTAGACGCTATTAGTTTTGTGTGGTCTGTCCGTCCGTCCCATTTAGATCTCGTAAACTAGAAAAATATTGAAAATCCGACATCATGATATTTTAGACCTTTCAAAATCTGATGCAACGGCTACTTTTTTCCTTTTTCAAAAAGCGAAAAATTTAATTTTTTAAAATTAACTATGCAAGCAGTTTTTTATTCATAAAAATACACCATTTTTACAACTATTCATTATTAATGGTAACAAACACGGGAGGCTATTTACTAAGGGGGATAACTATTTACCATACTTTTAACACATTTATGAAAACGGTTTTAGATTTTTTGTCAAAATATTATTTTTTTTTACAAATATATTGCTAAGTAAATTAGGTGCTATCATATGTTTAAAATATATGTACAAAAAGAAAAATGTTTACTTTTTTTAAAAGAGAAAAAAGCAATTTAATATGCATATAAGTGGAACATAATTTAAAACAACAATTAATAAGTACTTTTTCATATAATCGCATGAACTGTATCGGTCGTGCATAGTGAAACTAAACTAAAGGAATTTTTTTTTACTTTGGGGTTTTAAATAAGAGATTGACCCTTTACAAAAACAATTAGATAATCATTATATGACATCAGTTAGGTCAGGCTCACATCTAACTTCACTTTTACTCTCCCCTCTCCATTGGTCAGCTGGACGTTGGGGCACCACACAAAATCTGTCTACTTTCTTTCTCCTTTTTTCCCTGTTATTTGCCTTTGATATAATTTCATTCTGATGTTCTTTCAGAAAATATTGAAACCTGCCTTTTGTCCTGCCTGGGTAGACCACTTCGGGGGCCGATTTGGAGTTTGTTTCCACAAACTGCCTTTGTAACCTTTGTTTTTTAGTGCGTTTAATTATAAGCGTTTTTTTTTATTATAAAAAAAAGCGTTGGATGATTTTATGATTTATATCGCCATCGTACGCTTTTTTTCTTCTGCGTTTTATTTTCAGCGTTTTTTAAATCATTTTTTTCAGGATACCGCCAGTTTATAATTATTTTTGTTTTGCTTGTAACAATTGTCGATCTGTTTACATCAAAGGCTTCTGCCTCTTTCCTTCCTTGTCTCTTTTCTTCCTTGTTTCTTTTCTTCCTTGTCTCTTTTCTTTCTTGTCTTTTTCCTTCCTTGCCTCTTTCCTTCCTTGTCTCTTTTCTTTCTTGTCTCTTTTCTTTCTTGCCTTTTTCCTTCCTTGCCTCTTTCCTTCCTTGCCTCTTTTCTTTCTCGTTTCTTTTCTTTCTTGTCTCTTTTCTTTCTTGTTTCTTTTCTTTCTTGTTTCTTTTCTTTCTTGCCTCTTTTCTCTCTTGTCTCTTTTCTTTCTTCCCTCTTTTCTTTCTTGTTTCTTTTCTTTCTTGCCTCTTTTCTTTCTTGTTTCTTTTCTTTCTTGCCTCTTTTCTTTCTTGTTTCTTTTCTTTCTTGCCTCTTTTCTTTCTTGTTTCTTTTCTTTCTTGCCTCTTTTCTTTCTTGTTTCTTTTCTTTCTTGTCTCTTTTCTTTCTTGTCTCTTTTCTTTCTTCCCTCTTTTCTTTCTTCCCTCTTTTCTTTCTTGTTTCTTTTCTTTCTTGTTTCTTTTCTTTCTTGCCTCTTTTCTTTCTTGTTTCTTTTCTTTCTTGCCTCTTTTCTTTCTTGCCTCTTTTCTTTCTTGCCTCTTTTCTTTCTTGTTTCTTTTCTTTCTTGCCTCTTTTCTTTCTTCCCTCTTTTCTTTCTTGCCTCTTTTCTTTCTTGTTTCTTTTCTTTCTTGCCTCTTTTCTTTCTTCTCTCTTTTCTTTCTTCCCTCTTTTCTTTCTTGCCTCTTTTCTTTCTTGTTTCTTTTCTTTCTTGACTCTTTTCTTTCTTGTTTCTTTTCTTTCTTGTTTCTTTTCTTTCTTGTCTCTTTTCTTTCTTGTTTCTTTTCTTTCTTCTTTCTTTTCTTTCTTGCCTCTTTTCTTTCTTGTTTCTTTTCTTTCTTGTTTCTTTTCTTTCTTGTCTCTTTTCTTTCTTGTTTCTTTTCTTTCTTGTTTCTTTTCTTTCTTGCCTCTTTTCTTTCTTGTTTCTTTTCTTTTTTGCCTCTTTTCTTTCTTGTTTCTTTTCTTTCTTGCCTCTTTTCTTTCTTGTTTCTTTTCTTTCTTGTTTCTTTTCTTTATTGCCTTTTTTCTTTCTTCCCTCTTTTCTTTCTTCCCTCTTTTCTTTCTTGTTTATTTTCTTTCTTGTTTCTTTTCTTTCTTGTCTCTTTTCTTTCTTGTTTCTTTTCTTTCTTGCCTCTTTTCTTTCTTGCCTCTTTTCTTTCTTGTTTCTTTTCTTTCTTGTTTCTTTTCTTTCTTGTTTCTTTTCTTTCTTGCCTCTTTTCTTTCTTGTTTCTTTTCTTTCTTGCCTCTTTTCTTTCTTGCCTCTTTTCTTTCTTGCCTCTTTTCTTTCTTGCCTCTTTTCTTTCTTGTTTCTTTTCTTTCTTGTTTCTTTTCTTTCTTGTCTCTTTTCTTTCTTGTTTCTTTTCTTTCTTGTCTCTTTTCTTTCTTGTTTCTTTTCTTTCTTGCCTCTTTTCTTTCTTGCCTCTTTTCTTTCTTGTTTCTTTTCTTTCTTGTTTCTTTTCTTTCTTGTTTCTTTTCTTTCTTGCCTCTTTTCTTTCTTGTTTCTTTTCTTTCTTGCCTCTTTTCTTTCTTGCCTCTTTTCTTTCTTGCCTCTTTTCTTTCTTGCCTCTTTTCTTTCTTGTTTCTTTTCTTTCTTGTTTCTTTTCTTTCTTGTCTCTTTTCTTTCTTGTTTCTTTTCTTTCTTGTTTCTTTTCTTTCTTGTCTCTTTTCTTTCTTGTTTCTTTTCTTTCTTGCCTCTTTTCTTTCTTGTTTCTTTTCTTTCTTGCCTCTTTTCTTTCTTGTTTCTTTTCTTTCTTGCCTCTTTTCTTTCTTGTTTCTTTTCTTTCTTGTTTCTTTTCTTTCTTGCTTTTTTTCTTTCTTCCCTCTTTTCTTTCTTGTTTCTTTTCTTTCTTGTTTCTTTTCTTTCTTGTTTCTTTTCTTTCTTGCCTCTTTTCTTTCTTGTTTCTTTTCTTTCTTGCCTCTTTTCTTTCTTGCCTCTTTTCTTTCTTGTTTCTTTTCTTTCTTGCCTCTTTTCTTTCTTGTTTCTTTTCTTTCTTGTTTCTTTTCTTTCTTGCCTTTTTTCTTTCTTCCCTCTTTTCTTTCTTCCCTCTTTTCTTTTTTGTTTCTTTTCTTTCTTGTTTCTTTTCTTTCTTGCCTCTTTTCTTTCTTGCCTCTTTTCTTTTTTGTTTCTTTTCTTTCTTGTTTCTTTTCTTTCTTGCCTCTTTTCTTTCTTGCCTCTTTTCTTTCTTGCCTCTTTTCTTTCTTGTTTCTTTTCTTTCTTGCCTCTTTTCTTTCTTCCCTCTTTTCTTTCTTTCCTCTTTTCTTTCTTGTTTCTTTTCTTTCTTGTTTCTTTTCTTTCTTGCCTCTTTTCTTTCTTGTTTCTTTTCTTTCTTGTTTCTTTTCTTTCTTGTCTCTTTTCTTTCTTGTTTCTTTTCTTTCTTGTTTCTTTTCTTTCTTGCCTCTTTTCTTTCTTGTTTCTTTTCTTTTTTGCCTCTTTTCTTTCTTGTTTCTTTTCTTTCTTGCCTCTTTTCTTTCTTGTTTCTTTTCTTTCTTGTTTCTTTTCTTTATTGCCTTTTTTCTTTCTTCCCTCTTTTCTTTCTTCCCTCTTTTCTTTCTTGTTTATTTTCTTTCTTGTTTCTTTTCTTTCTTGTCTCTTTTCTTTCTTGTTTCTTTTCTTTCTTGCCTCTTTTCTTTCTTGCCTCTTTTCTTTCTTGTTTCTTTTCTTTCTTGTTTCTTTTCTTTCTTGTTTCTTTTCTTTCTTGCCTCTTTTCTTTCTTGTTTCTTTTCTTTCTTGCCTCTTTTCTTTCTTGCCTCTTTTCTTTCTTGCCTCTTTTCTTTCTTGCCTCTTTTCTTTCTTGTTTCTTTTCTTTCTTGTTTCTTTTCTTTCTTGTCTCTTTTCTTTCTTGTTTCTTTTCTTTCTTGTCTCTTTTCTTTCTTGTTTCTTTTCTTTCTTGCCTCTTTTCTTTCTTGCCTCTTTTCTTTCTTGTTTCTTTTCTTTCTTGTTTCTTTTCTTTCTTGTTTCTTTTCTTTCTTGCCTCTTTTCTTTCTTGTTTCTTTTCTTTCTTGCCTCTTTTCTTTCTTGCCTCTTTTCTTTCTTGCCTCTTTTCTTTCTTGCCTCTTTTCTTTCTTGTTTCTTTTCTTTCTTGTTTCTTTTCTTTCTTGTCTCTTTTCTTTCTTGTTTCTTTTCTTTCTTGTTTCTTTTCTTTCTTGTCTCTTTTCTTTCTTGTTTCTTTTCTTTCTTGCCTCTTTTCTTTCTTGTTTCTTTTCTTTCTTGCCTCTTTTCTTTCTTGTTTCTTTTCTTTCTTGCCTCTTTTCTTTCTTGTTTCTTTTCTTTCTTGTTTCTTTTCTTTCTTGCTTTTTTTCTTTCTTCCCTCTTTTCTTTCTTGTTTCTTTTCTTTCTTGTTTCTTTTCTTTCTTGTTTCTTTTCTTTCTTGCCTCTTTTCTTTCTTGTTTCTTTTCTTTCTTGCCTCTTTTCTTTCTTGCCTCTTTTCTTTCTTGTTTCTTTTCTTTCTTGCCTCTTTTCTTTCTTGCCTCTTTTCTTTCTTGCCTCTTTTCTTTCTTGCCTTTTTTCTTTCTTCCCTCTTTTCTTTCTTCCCTCTTTTCTTTCTTGTTTCTTTTCTTTCTTGTTTCTTTTCTTTCTTGTCTCTTTTCTTTCTTGTTTCTTTTCTTTCTTGCCTCTTTTCTTTCTTGCCTCTTTTCTTTCTTGTTTCTTTTCTTTCTTGCCTCTTTTCTTTCTTGTTTCTTTTCTTTCTTGCCTCTTTTCTTTCTTGTTTCTTTTCTTTCTTGCCTCTTTTCTTTCTTGCCTCTTTTCTTTCTTGCCTCTTTTCTTTCTTGCCTCTTTTCTTTCTTGATTCTTTTCTTTCTTGTTTCTTTTCTTTCTTGTCTCTTTTCTTTCTTGTTTCTTTTCTTTCTTGTTTCTTTTCTTTCTTGTCTCTTTTCTTTCTTGTTTCTTTTCTTTCTTGCCTCTTTTCTTTCTTGTTTCTTTTCTTTCTTGCCTCTTTTCTTTTTTGCCTCTTTTCTTTCTTGCCTCTTTTCTTTCTTGTTTCTTTTCTTTCTTGTTTCTTTTCTTTCTTGCTTTTTTTCTTTCTTCCCTCTTTTCTTTCTTGTTTCTTTTCTTTCTTGTTTCTTTTCTTTCTTGTTTCTTTTCTTTCTTGCCTCTTTTCTTTCTTGTTTCTTTTCTTTCTTGCCTCTTTTCTTTCTTGCCTCTTTTCTTTCTTGTTTCTTTTCTTTCTTGCCTCTTTTCTTTCTTGCCTCTTTTCTTTCTTGCCTCTTTTCTTTCTTGCCTTTTTTCTTTCTTCCCTCTTTTCTTTCTTCCCTCTTTTCTTTCTTGTTTCTTTTCTTTCTTGTTTCTTTTCTTTCTTGTCTCTTTTCTTTCTTGTTTCTTTTCTTTCTTGCCTCTTTTCTTTCTTGCCTCTTTTCTTTCTTGTTTCTTTTCTTTCTTGCCTCTTTTCTTTCTTGTTTCTTTTCTTTCTTGCCTCTTTTCTTTCTTGTTTCTTTTCTTTCTTGCCTCTTTTCTTTCTTGTTTCTTTTCTTTCTTGCCTCTTTTCTTTCTTGTTTCTTTTCTTTCTTGCCTCTTTTCTTTCTTGCCTCTTTTCTTTCTTGTTTCTTTTCTTTCTTGCCTCTTTTCTTTCTTGTTTCTTTTCTTTCTTGCCTCTTTTCTTTCTTGCCTCTTTTCTTTCTTGTCTCTTTTCTTTCTTGCCTCTTTTCTTTTTTGCCTCTTTTCTTTCATGTCTCTTTTCTTTCTTATCTCTTTTCTTTTGGGTTACGCCTTTTTTTATCGGTGTGGGGGGGGGGGGGGCGGGGGCTTCGTATCTATTGTTGGTTTATTTCCGACTCATACCAGTTGTCTTTGCGGATTTTTAAATCATTTACTCTTTGTTTTCGTTGATTATGTTGGGGCGTTCATATGATTAGAGCAATATAGGAGATCAACTGCTCAGTGGTTTTTTAAATCAGGGAGCTCTGCATAGAGTTTTCTTTCTACTGAGGTGTTTTGGAGCCAGTGTCTTGTTCGGGTCTCATGGTAAAGAGAACAGTTTTCATGGACATGGTCAACATTCTCTGGTGACATTCCACAAGGACAGATTTCGCTAGTTGTAATTTTGGGCTTCCGGTACATATGTTGTCTCATTCTGTTGTGTCCGATCCTGAGTCGAACGATTAGACATTGATCTTGTCGGGATAGCTTATAAAAGGCATCATTTTTCTTGTGATTCGGATGAGATTTTGTCCATTCCTCATTTATTCTATTCACTACTAGTTTTTTTTCCTTTCTGATAGAGTGCAGTGGCGTAGCATCCATGGTGCAAAGGGGTTCAATGAACCCGGGCCTACGACCATTTTGGGGCCCACGCCCGATGGCGTTACAAACATGGAGCCAGGATTAGATTTATCTATATGCAACATAAGCTTTAGGGTTAGGGCCCTCAAGAAATATTTAGGCCTAGTGGTTCCATATAATATCTGAAATAATATGGGGTTCCCTTATCTCAAATAGCTTAGGGCCTTTTAAGTCTTAATACGGCACCGCATGGTGCGTGATCTGCCCTACATAAGCCCTTTTTAAAATTTGACATATGGGCATAATATGGGAAAGGAGGCCCATCAGCATATTCTTGATCCCAGGCCCACCGGTACCATGCTACGCCACTGATAGAGTGTAATGTTTAATTGTGTTTTTTGTTCTCCCACTCTTGGCAAGTGTAGCATAAGGAATAAGAAAAGTGATTTATTATGGGCCCTAATAACTTCCACGTCTATCTAGAGAGCACTAGCTCTGTCATCTTCTTCCTGGGATGCGTGGTCGAGAGGCTAAGTACGCTTGAACTTGGTTTGGCTTGGCTACCTATGAAGGGGGCTCGAGGTGAGGTTCGACACCAGACTCGAGCAGAGTTGTGTTTACTGAGCTCCTAAAGGCAGCACGGAAAACCTTCTCCCAGAGACCCCCTTCCCCACTGGTCCACAAATGAGATTGGACTATAACACTCTGATTATGATATAAGCATGAAAGTTGCGCTATATAAAAGCTATATATATATATCTACTCTTCGGACGCTCTAGGAATCCGGCCACAAATATTTATTGTAATAAAAGTTTAAAGAACATTAAGAAAACATTTAGTAGCAGACGTAGTGTATTGGAACTGCCTAAAGACAGGAATGCTGGGAAATGCAGTTCTTACTCGCCTGAGCGTGACGGGTAATGAATTAAATGTTTATAAATAAAATTATTATATTATTATATATTCGAATCTAGTTGTTCTTTCTTTAAATAGACTCTTCATGGTATCTGTTTCAATGCGTCACGCTCTGGCGAGTTCCGCTGTTCTCCAGCGGTGGACCACAAGTGACCGAGTTAGTATCCTCCCACAAGCACAAACACACGCACACCACACAAAAGTCGACCATGTCTGGTGGAGGAAAAGGTGGGGGGGGGGGGGGGGGGTCAATGCTTCAGATAAAAAATATCTATCTGAAAAATATATCTATCGAGACATCTCTGAAATAAGTAGGTGTGTGTGTGTGTGTTTGTTACGTATAAAATCGCAAGGTCACAGTCTAGAGGTGCGTAGTCTAGCGATGTGCACCAGTTGAGTGACCACAGGATATTGACCTATTTACTGTTAAATATAGTTTAAGTATCAGTAGGATAGTCCGGAGTTTGAACTGCCCCCGCTGCACGAGGCCTGTTCTCTTTAGTTCTGAAGAATCGTTCAAAATGCATAGAACAAACATACCGCCCCCCCCCCCATGTCTCTCTCTCTCTTTCTTTCACACACATTCACACTCTCTCTCTCTGTCTCTCTCTCTCTCACTCTCCCCCTATATTTGTCTCTCTGTGTCTCCCTCTCTAACAAACGCACATATCTTTCTCTTCCTCTGTCTTTGTCTCTCTGTCTCTCTCTGTCTCACACACACTCCCTCTCTTCCACTCTGTTTATCTCTCTCTCTCTCTCTCTCTTTATGTTTGTCTCTCTCTCTCTCTTTCTCTGTGTGCGTCTCTCTCTCTCTCTCTCTCTCGTCTACCTCTCTGTGTCTCACCCCCACCCCTCTCTCTGGTTGTCACTGTTTACTCTTTAGGATTTTTTATCTCGGTTGAAGGAACAACACTTAAAAACAAAACAAAAAAAAAAAAATTCAAAACGGAATTCTTACGAGATTATTCAAACTATTATTTCATTTTCCTACAAACTTGTTTTCAAAGTTATTTCTTTAATAATATCTGAAAGATTTTTTTTTGCTTGTTATTCAGAAAATTTTTCTTTTTTTTTTTTCTTTTTCTTGCCTCCTTTTGATTTTTTACCTATTATTATTTTAGTCCATTTTTTTCTGGGCGTACGCCTCTTTTTGGGGGGCTTCATCCCTCTCAGCGGCGTAGCTAGGGAGGGGGTTCAAATTTGAAAAAAAAAAACAAAAAAAAACAACTGGGCATCCTGTTGAGGGAGGCTCCCAAAATGAGTGCCCGAAATTTGTTTTCACATTAAATATTACGCCATCATCGCATGTCATAATGTCGAATGTCAAAACGCAGGGGCCCTTAAAAGAGGTCAAATGCAATTCTTTCTTTTTTCTTTACTTTTCTAGCTATAAAAATTACTTTTTTTTTTCCTCTCTGCCTGACACGTTCTTACTTTCTCCTGTTAAAAGCCCACTATATCCGTGGAATAATTCCAGCGTTCCGTTCATTTGACAACTTTTACCAGTGCTCTGGATCTGCATATAACGGACCGTCACGGGTCACTGACTCCTGCGATGGGGGGAAAAATGTTTCGGGAGGATGCATGAGTGCTCCGTTTGTGACAGAAATAAGGCTTGATTTTGGATCCTCACGTTGTGGTCTCAGTGATCCTGATTTGTGGGTCAACATTCATCCCGATTTTGGGGACCAATTGATTCTGATTTGGGGTTTCACTATTACCGATTTGAGGACGCCAGTGATCCTAATGAAGGTGTCATAGTAATCCTAGTAATCCTGTTTTGATGGCCCTATTGTTCCTGATTTATGATTCTCAGAGATTGTGATTTGGGGTCCCAGTGATATTGATTTTGGATCCTTTAATGGGGGTCACAGTGGTCCTGATTTGTTGGTCAATATTCATCCAGATTGGGTGTCCCATTGTTCATGATTTAGGATTCTCGGTGATTCTGATTTGGGGTCCCATTGATACTGGTCTCTGTGCTTCAGATTTGAGGATCTCGTTGATCCCGATTTGGGGATCCGTGAGGTCTTGAGTTCCAGTTGTTATAATCAGTGGTGCTGATCTTCTCATGGAAGTGGTTTAAATCGGTAAAAGTATCTCAAAAGTACGTCATAATCGAAAAACTCTTTAAAGTACGTTACAATTGAGAACTCTTAAAAGTACGTTGTAATCGAGAAATTCTTGAAAGTAGCTTATAATCGAGAAACTCTTACAAGTACGTTATAATCGAGAAACTCTTAAAATACGTTGTAATCGAGAAACTCTTAGAGTACTTTGTAATCGAGAAACTCTTAAAATACGTTGTAATCGAGAAACTCTTAGAGTACTTTGTAATCGAGAATCTCTTAGAGTACTTTGTAATCAAGAAACTCTTGGAGTACGTTATAATCGAGAAACTCTTAAAAGTACGTTGTAATCTAGAAATTCTTTAAAGTACGTTGTAATCGAGAAACTCATAAAAGTACGTTACAATCGAGAAACTCTTAAAAGTGTATAAACGAGTAACGTTTCAGCAACAGTGTCCACAATTTTGTTGTCGCCTCAGTAGTGGGGCAAGAGACTGGTGTGACCATAAGTGAACTTTTTTTGAGAGAAGGGGGGGGGGGGGGTTTCGATCTCAACTATTGAGTATTAAGCCAAATTTACATTTAAATGTCAACCTCAGACCAGCTCGAACCGGAATTTTGCGAATTCAGGATATTTTCCAATTATCCTACTTTTTTTTTAAAAAAGGTTTTATGCAATCTTAGTACAAATTTAGATGAGTGAGTTAGTGATTGTGTGTGTGTGTGAAAGAGAGAGAGAGAAAGAGAGAGAGAGAGAGAAGGTGAGAAAGAGACTAAAGTGCATAAGTACAATCAAGCAATCCATAAAGTGGACCGAGAGAGAGAGAGTGAGAGAGAGAGAGAGAGAGAGAGAGAGAGAGATAGAGAGAGAGGGAGAGAGAGTTGTAATTTGAAATAAGTTCTTTCAGAAAGGAAATTAAATTTTTGTAGTCTTCCGCGTATCACCATAAGAAAGGGGATGTCTAAAAGTGCTTATCTTTGAGTCTATCTACAAGGAGAGAGAGAGAGAGAGAGAGAGAGAGAGAGACGGGGGGAATAGTGCAAATTTAGTTTATTTATATCTCATGAAGATGGCTATAAAATAAAATATTTTCATTACACCATCAAGGTGGGTGCGGAAAATAATCGAACCAAAATATAAATCTTAAACTTCAAAGCTTCTTATGGCGATACCGTGAAACCAACTATAAAGCTATACTAACACTTTGATTGTATCTATTTAGTATTCGGCAGATCCCACGGTATTTATCTATGCGCTGTCAAGAGTAGCAAGAGATAAATAAAACCTGATCTAATGGGAAAAACCTAGCGGTGTAAGAACTAGGCCATGGGTGTAAAACAGTGACCTCCGTGAGCTCGAAGGCGCCGGTAAAACTGACCTCGTTCTAAGGCTACTGCACTCACAAAGTAAAGTAAAATTCCTCTCTCAGACCTTGCGTTCTATGGGGCAGATGATGTAAAGGTCATCTGTTTCTGCGGCCCACGGTTAACGAGGGTGTCACGGTTAACTATTGTCAGGTACCCATTAGAGCTGGGTGGACTCAAGAGCCTTAAAAATTCCGAAATTAAACATACCAGTCTTCAACAGGATTCAAACCATGGACCCTACGGTTCGGAAGCCAAGCACTTTGCTACTCAGCAACGAAATTTTCGAACATGAAACATCTATTAATAGAATTACACACATAGTCTTAATAATAATAAAAATAATAATAATAATAATAATAATAATAATAATAATAAAGCTTGTTTCCGAGTCCATAGTCTTAATATCCAAGCATAGACAGGATAATATCTATTTATCTATCTATCTATCTATCTATCTATCTATCTATCTATCTATCTATCTATCTATCTATCTATCTATCTATCTATCTGTCTGTCTGTCTGTCTGTCTGTCTATCTATCTATCTATCTATCTATCTATCTATCTATCTATCTAATCTATGCAAGGTTGTTTTTAAAAGGTATTTTTTTTAAAATATTAGCTCAACCAATGAGTCGAGGGTTCAAAGTCCAAATAGATCTACAAAGTAAGCTTACCTCATAGAGCCACTGTTAACCATTGGTCAGCTCATTGGAACGCCGCGTCATGAAATGTTCTCATTACAGACATATATATATATATTATATCTAGATTGGTCATGGAGATCTTTTAACACTGCAAAAGTAGTTATAAGAAGTAAAGTTTGTTTTCAACCCTGACCTATGTAATATATAATTTAATGTTTAGATCTAGATCTAGTGGTTTAACATAAAAAATAAGAGCACTCTCGTCTCATAATTATCATATGCAATTTTTAGATACATAAAAACAAAATCCATCTATTTAAATGTACATAAGATTACTAAAATCAATAGACGTCAATTAATTTGATATAGCACTCTCATGTGTTATCTTACTAAAAACTAACAGGAAATAGCTTTATTTCATGAATTTCATGAATATATAGTTCTGTGATTAATACATAACAATCTCTCTCTCTCTCTCTCTCTCTGTATATATATATATATATATATATATATATAGATAGATAGATAGATAGATAGATAGATAGATAGATAGATAGGTATAGATATATATATAGATATTGATATAGGTCTGTGAGTTAATAATAATTTTTTATATATAGGTCTGTGAGTTGATCAATCGCGAATAATAATTTTTTTTTATATATGTCCGTTGTTCTCACCTATATTGTATCTACTTCCTGCATATCAGTGAAGAAAAGAAATAAGATTACTTTATATTATCTGAGCATTAAAAACAAGATATTAAAAAACAAGAATTCAATTAACAACAGAACAATAATAACCAGAGTCTAAAGTACAATTTTTTAAAATTAGGTCAAAGAGCAAAGAACGGCTACTGACATCGACACTCTAAGTATTAATAATAAGAAAAGCTCAACAGACGACAAAGAGACGAAGAGCGATACTTCTGCTGTCAACCAAAGCGAAGGTCAAGGTGATGAGGTCAATCATTTACCTCAACACCCAACAGAAGGATAAAGGTCATGCACATCTGCGAAGGGAAAAGGTCACAGTGCTCTTGAGATAGGAAGGGGGGGGGGACAAAAAATGTATCTATATATAAATAAATCCGGTCGAGGAGAGCCCGTGAAAAGTTTACTAGAGGACGAAGAGATTCTGTGTCCTAGATAATCTCATCTTGTGACACGAGGCACTGTTTAGCGGGATAAAACTGGTTAAAACCGGAATATATAGAAGTATACAAAGGCACTACTGTACTTTGCAAGATATGTGTCATGCGCAGTAAACAGAAAAAAGTTTTTTTTCCAAGAATTTTTACTCAACATGCATACCGGATGTCTGACCAATTCTGTTGCGCAATTCCTAGATCTAGATCTAATTGCTTGTTTGCCTAGGATTCAACACAGAACGGAACAGATTGTTTTGCGTTGTTTTATTAACTCTTTCTCTCCTGATTAACGATACCATCGTTGATTTGATCATATTAAATTAAATTAACTTTTGGCTTTATAAACTTGAATTTGAGTTATATAAAAAGAAAATGCATTCTCCTACAGTTCTATACCAAGAGTAACGTTTTCTAATTACCAACACAAAATGTTATTAAAGCTTAACCATAACAGGTGTAGGCGCGGTGGCTGAGCGGTAAAGCGCTTGACTTCCGAACCGGGGACCTGGGTTCGAATCCTGGTGAAGACTTTTAATTTCGGGATCTTCGGGCGCCTCTGAGTCCACCCAGCTCTAATGGGTACCTGACAGGTTGGGGAAAGTAAAGGCTGTTGGTCGTTGTGCTGGCCACAGATGACCTTTATGACCAAGGTCTGAAGGGGAACTTTACTTTATAATCATAACAGGGTAGAATGTACAAATGTGAACAATGAAAAAAAATATTTCAGAACGTGGAAACTAATAAGGAGATAAAGAGTTAATATTTACTATGAATCATTTATAATAATAATACCCAACCTACGGACCGCGGGCCATATCTGGCCAGTGAAAAGGTGATAACTCGGCCTCTCGAAACTTCTACGCACAGTGCGGAATAGGCACCAGAGCTTGGTTCCTTGTGAGTCGACGACTTTTTTTACTTCAGGTGTAGAGCTCCTGATCCACGCTTGGATGTTGGATAAAATCCTTCCCAACGGCCACAGGGATAATGACGCTTCTGCGCCGAATGGACCTCATTCACCAATCGTAAATAAACACATTTTGCCACGTCATAACATTGATAAAACAATGAAAAATACGTATCACGTGACAGCCTTTATGGATTACATAATTTGTATAGAAGATATAGAGAATCACGTAGCTAAATGTTGTTTGTTTACGATTGGTGAATGAGGTCCATTCGCGCTGGACTTTTCGACTAGGTTATATTTATGACTCGACGATTTTTTTTTTTAAGGCGATGTGTCCCATAAAATGTATGTCTAAAACAAAGCGAAAGTAGAATTATTGAAACGAAATCTAAAAATTACTTTGGAGCTATATTAAATGAGACCTTAAGCGAAATACTAAGTTGTAGTTGCCAGTATGAAAAGTGTGGTCAGCCGAGGGTAACTCTTTTCCAGGCCTTGTGGCATCATAGATATTAAGCTTATTAAGCTAGGTCTGTGTGGGGCAGCCTCATGTAAACGCCTATGAAAACAAATTGAAGATTTTCGTAACTGGTGGCAAATCGATAAATAGCAATTTTATTTTTTGGTTTGTCCGGAAAGCAATGAAAAGTAAAGGAGGCGCGGTGGCTGAGCGGTAAAGCGCTTGGCTTCCGAACCGGGTTCGAATCCTGGTGGAGACTAGGATTTTTAATTTTGGGATCCTCGGGCGCCTCTGAGTCATTACATTAGTTGGGGAAAAGTAAAGGCGGTTGGTCGTTGTGCTTGCCACATAACACCCTGGTTAGGCCACATAAACAGATGACCTTAAGGTCTGAAAGGGGAACTTTACTTCCCTATTGAAAAGAAAAGCATTTTATCAAACCATAGAATATTTTGTGTGTGCACTTTTCAGCTGTGCAGAATCAGATTTCCAAGTTCTGTAGCCCAAAGTAATGTTAATGATTTAGTGATTCAGCGTATACCGCAAAACAAAAGTAATTAATTACCAATAGTTAAATAGCTAATTGGTTACTTTTTAGAAATTGAAATTTGTTTGGTCAGGTACAAGAAATAACTGTACAAAATCTCAGCTTGATCCGAGATTGGTTGTGGAAGAAATAACGTGTTCGAACTTTTTACCAGACAGACCAGTTGATATAAGCTTTGTACTAAAATGAGAACTCCCCAGACAATTGGATTCATTTGATGCCCGCAGAAAGTGTGTCGGAAATTTCTATGGCCATCGCGGCCGATCTACCTCAGTCTCATGGATCGGCACAGAATTGATTGCCTAAAACCAGCACCGGACATCCTAACCCTAACCCTTGGCCTTCGTTTGACCAGCATGCTTCCCATGACTTTTCTGCCCTCCCACCCCCCCTCACTCCAAATCCAGTGATGACCTTGGTCTCGATCCTGAAACAAGTAAGTTCTCAGCAGACGTGAGTCTCATGGATCGGAACAGAAGCTGATTGCCTAAATCCAGCACCGGACATCCTCTAAGTTGACCTTCGTTTGACCAGCATGCTTCCCATGACTTTTCTGCCCTCCCATCCCGCCTCCCTCCCAATCCAGTGATGACCTTGGTCTCGATCCTGAAACAAGTAAGTTCTCAGCAGACGTGAGTGACATCACTGTAGCGCGCGCACCCAAGCTGGGTGGGGGTGACTTGCACTAAATAATCTCTGAGATAATTATTGCTTAACTGCACTCATTACAGCCTCACACCCTGGAGGAGATGGGGAGGAAAGGGGTAGAGCTAAGACCTTAGTTCTCCGGGTTTAGTGCATATGTTTAAGAGTGAGGGAGTGTCTGGGCAGGTGTGTGTGTGTGTGTGTGTAGGAGTGGCGATATGAAGAGAATAAGACAGCCGGATTTCTGACTTCACCTTGATCTTATTGGATACCTTGCCTGAGTACCTGGCTTCATGCTGGAGAAAGTAAAAGTTGTTTGGCCCATGTGCTGGCCACACAGCACCCTCGTTAGCCGTTGGCATCGAAACAGACGAATGTGTGCTATGTAGCTCATCTCTCTGCCAACACTTCCACACAGGATGCCACACAGTAAAACATTTGGCGGGAGAGAGCCTTGTTTGGATCAGGGCCGTATTTGCAATTCGAAACACGTAACAAAGCAGTTACTATATATATATATATATATATATATATATATATATATATATATATATATATATATATATATATATAAAGAAAAAGAAAATTAAAGATGTTCTGAGTAGGTCCCCTTGTTAAGGAGCGTGTGGATTTCTATGGTAAAGGTGGGAAGAGGTTGGCTTTGCATTGTGAATGGTGCAAGATAGGCGGTATGGTCGTCTGCGGTCTTCGGTAGGACAGACGACAGCAGATTGCCAGAGTGAAAAGACGTGTATTTGCATTGAGTTAGATTTTGTTTAAAGTATCATTTTATATAATCACTCAATTCTACTATATTTATTTCACTTCATCTCAAGTTGAATCTTCTATATATATAATTCTCTTCTTCCCTCAACAGTTTAAACAAGAAGTAAAGGAAAGATCACTCTGCGAATAGTCCACGAGAAAAAAAAGAGAGAGGGAGGGAGAGAGGGGGGGGGGGGGAGAACACGCGTAGTCACAAAATAGCAACCAAGAAATATCACTCTTTTTTTTTTATGTATTTCTACGGGGAGGGGGAGTAATTTACTCTGTTATAACTGAAAAGGAGGAGGGGGGGGGGGGCAAAATTCTTTTTAATTCTTAAAAATAGATCAGATCTTTGAATAATACTGATCTGATATTAGCCCTATTGTAGCAAATAGCAGAAAAACTTTTAAAAAATCTTATCTTATATATTACAGACGTCATTTAAAAAAAGAAGATAATTACGCCCTATGCATATGTCACGTGTCAATCTAGTTTGTCTATATTGTAATAAAAGCTCTATTTAGTATTGTTCAGACAGATGCTATTCAAAATTATTTTAAGTTCTATAAGTTAAGATATAACACACTTACAGCGGTTTAGTTGTCTACCTGCAGCTTGGTGCTACAGGTCAATAACAGTCAACAAAACCCAGACAATTGGATACGAGTGGACACTTCTCCCCCCCCCCCCTTCCCATTAGTGAAAAGTAACAACATTCAAATATGAAAAGAGGAAGCGTGATATTAAGGATAGCCCGAAGAGGCCATCCTTCTGATGTGTTCCAGACTGGAGTACTGTTAGTTTGTCACCCGTCCGACCCCGAACTCAACTAGAGAAGTCCCCCTTTTTATTATCCAATAGAAATTTTAAAAAATGTATCCAAGATTTGACGGGCCAACAACTTTATAGGTATCTCTTTGGTTATATGCCCCTTCATTATTTTTTTTTACTGACTATTCTTAAAGCTTACAGTTGGTAACACTGTAGTGGTTAAAAGGTGTCTGCTTGTAGCGTGCTCGCAGCGGGAAATCGAAAAAAAAAAAAGGCTAGCAAAGTTCCATTCGTTAACGCACTAACTTTGTATTTAAATCAATTGTATTGTAAAATTGTATTGTAAAATTGTATTGTAAAATGGCCATAGAGTTTTGGTTTGCGTTTTTTTTTTTACGATAGTTAGCTGGTAATCGTGGGGTCCAATCGCAGTAGTATATAAATTACATATGTAAAAAAACATTATGTTTAAAGAGTTTTTTTTTAATTCAAATTTTAACTTTTGTTTACAATAAAATATTTAAAAAAATGACAAGGATAAAAGTGATGAGATTTTATGAGTCAGGCTTAATGTTTGTAAATAGAAACCCCAAATCTCCACGAGCACACATTTCTAGTCGGTTTCTTTTATTTGCGATGAGGTTCATTACGTCACTGAATCCGTCAAACTAGAAGAGGAGAAATCAGTTTAAAAATTCTGTACAATGACTCAAAATGTAGGATATAAAACTGGAATCTGTTTTTCAAACCACGTATCAGCAAGGGTTTAGTGGGATTGGGATCTGAGTTTGTCTACTCACGCAAAAAGGGTTCAATACCCAGTCGGGAATATCCAAGTGAAAAATGTCTTTAAATCGTTGGTTTAGGTCAGCGGTTCTCAACCTTTTAAGCTCGGCGACCCCTTTTTTACAATCTCCCACTCTGACGCGACAACCCCCCCCCACACACACACACATACAGCAATAGAAAAGTAGACAATAACAATCCATATTTTCGATGGTCTTAGGCTACCCCTGGCAAATCGTCAATCGACCCCAAGGTGGTCGCGACCCACAGGTGGAGAACCCCTGGTTTAGGTCGTCATAGAATAATAATAATAGCACCTCCTTCGTGATCGAAGATGAGCACATTTCTCATTTCCTACGGACTCGAAGATGACTGTAAAGTCCAATCCTGGCTTTAAAAAGCCGGCCGCATACGTGGCATGGGTGGGTTTGCTCAGTTGCAGATAGGCCTGCTTCTTCACTCAGCTTTTTGTTGGTTCTGCGCTCTTTCGCACTGGCCACTCTTCTTGCTTCAAATCTTGAGACTCCGAGACTCACAGCTTCACGCCATGAGGAGCGATCTTCATAGAATAGTGCGTAATAGGCATGTTATACAGTAGTGAGGGGTGAGTTGATGATTATTCAAATTATCTATTCGGATAAACTGGCTTTTAGCGAAAAAAATATTTTAATTGTATACAATTTTCATTTTTCTGCGGACCCCTTACGGTCGTCTCAAGGCTCCCGAGGGTACGCGGACCACAGTTTGAGAACTAATGGCATAAAGAGTTTCCCACATCCTGGGCTCGACCTTTTTCTGATCATCAAGCTTAGGGGCGGGGGGGAGACCTTTCTTTTCCCGGAACCCTTGATGAAATTTCTCTTTCTTAAGACGCCGCCTTTTCACTTTCTGCATTGAAAATGATGTAATAACTTATGCGGCGGCCCCTCTCCGCTTTCCGCGACATGGTTGTCAACGCCCCTGCTAAATTCAACACAGTGTAAGATGCACTCCCAAACAACGCAACGGGAGCTGTTAATTGCGTATAGAGGCTGAGAACACCTACAAGTCTCAAGGAGGGAGGTGCCAGTGTCGGAAAGAGGGAAGGCGGAAAACGAGGAGGGACGAATTGAGAGGGACACTAATTCCTAAATCCTAATCAATTAACTCTGGTTTCCGTCTCAAAGAATAAGTAGATCTGCTAATCAAGTTTCTCTCATTTCTTTGCTGCAGTCTGCGTTCCAGATTTCTTTTCCCTAAAAAACAAAAACAAATAAAAAAAACTTGCTGAATAGATGCTTTATCAATAACTTTAGGCTGCTTTCACACTGAGCGACTCGTTTGAATAGATGCTTTATCAATAACGTTAGGCTATTTTCACACTGAGCGACTCGTTTTCTTTCTCTTGCACTTTTGTTTACACAAATCGATTGGGTCAAACTCAAGGAGTGTTGATATAAAAAAAACTGTGTTAGTGAATGTAGTATCTCGATTTTTTTTTTCGTCATTGTTATCAAACAGGAAATGTTCACTCTTATCTTATAAGTTAGAGACTTTCTAAAGCAGATATACTGGCCAAAGATGGAAGAATGAACAAACAAACAAATGAAAATCTCTCTCTACCCAGAAAAAAATGATGAAAATAACAGAGTGTAGAATAAATGAGAATTGGACCAGCTCACATCCCAATTACAAAAAAAAAGGACGCCTATTATAAGCTATCTAGACATGACCAAAGCATAATTTTTAGACTCAGAACCGGACACAACAGAATAAGACAACAAATGTTCCGGAAGCTTAAAGTCGAGATGACCGAAACCTGCCCTTGTGGAGCATCACCAGATATTGCAGACCATGTCCTTCAAAGCTGCATACTATATCGAGAGGCCCGAACAAGACTCGGGCCTCAAAACCTTCCTATAGAGCAAAAACTAAACGTAGAACTGCCTGATCTGGACACCACTCCGCGGTTCATTACAGATGTAGAATCTGATCTGAGCTCTCAGACATGTCAAATGAAAACAAAGAAGAAGAAGAAGTGAAGAACAAGAAGAAGAAAGAAGAGAAGAAGAAGTGAAGAAGAAGTGAAGAAGAAGTGAAGAAGAAGAGAAGAAGAAGTGAAGAAGAAGTGAAGAAGAAGTGAAGAAGAAGAGAAGAAGAAGAGAAGAAGAAGTGAAGAAGAAGTGAAGAAGAAGTGAAGAAGAAGAGAAGAAGAAGTGAAGAAGAAGTGAAGAAGAAGTGAAGAAGAAGTGAAGAAGAAGTGAAGAAGAAGTGAAGAAGAAGTGAAGAAGAAGTGAAGAAGAAGTGAAGAAGAAGTGAAGAAGAAGTGCAGAAGAAGAAGAAAGAAGAGACTTTATAAAAAATGTCTTGATCTATTTACTTTAAACAATCAAAGTTTTTTCTATTCTCTAATGTGTGAATTTCAAGGGAACAAGAGAAGTCTGAGGCACAGCCAGAATAGTCGATGAGATTTTAATGCTGCCCATAAGGTTTTAAATGGGCTTAATTGAATAGATAAAGTAATGGGGCACTGTTGTGACACGGATACTGTGTCTGGTCAACCGTGACACACGGTCAAGTGTTGGGTATCGGAGAGTTAAGAGGACTTGCGGGAAGTGACGGGTGTGTAAACAAGAAGAGAGGAAGTCAGCTAGTGGAGTTGGTTATCTGTATATAATGTATGCCGTGTATATATGTTATGTTGAAATGCTTCACAATTAAAAGGCACTTTATACTTAAAGGGACTTGTTTCTTCACAGACACATAGCTTGCTGCCTGGCCCTGTGGTATACGCGCTGTACTGCCGTTTGGTCGTCTCGACGGTCCGCTGCCATCCCCAGTCGTCCTGCGGGAGGTTAGAACTAGGAACTAGATCTAGATTATCTTCAACTACGAAGGAACATCAGAACCATGTTAATCATTTTACAAAACAGCAAAAAAAAAAAAAACAACTATATTATACTATTAAACTATATTTCGATAAATAATTGTTTTGTTTAAATTTTGACTACTATTGGAGATTTCCACCAATGGCAGATAAAGACAAAAGCTATAGTATTAGTGGATTCGTTGGACAAAATATCAGAAGTGTCGAAAATCTATGTATTATGAAAGGTATATGATTCATTTATTTATTTTTTAATTAATTTGATGAACGACCATATGACCTTCGCCTCAACGGCTTCCAATGTGTTCACATTGCTCTAGGCCTCAGAAACGTGGACAGCATACAGAAGACATTAAAAAAAAAAAACTGAAATACTTCAACATGATCTGCCTAAAAAAAATACCTGCGATTGGCAGGCCTCGTTAGCAGAATGCAAGACTCAGGCATCCCTAAAAGATACCTTTATGGTCAATTAAAGAAGGGAAAGCGATGACAACATTCTCAATTTGCGTCTCCAAAAACTTTCAACATTGACCCAGGCACCTGGGAGACAGAAGCACATGGCAGAACATCATGGTATCGCGCTGTGAAAACTGGCGCACTAATTGCTGAGGACAAGAGAACAGCGCTGGCAGAAGAAAAGCGCCAGAGAAGAAAAGCAAGGCCAATGACACTAGCTCCAGCTGGAATAACCTGCCCGGAGTGCAGCCGAACATTTCGGGCTCACATAGATCTCAACAGCGACATGAGGAGGCAAAATAAAAACCCAGCGCAAATCCCTCAGCCCACTGGATGACAAAAGTGGTCAACACGATGGACAAAAGTGGTCATCACGATGGACAAAAGTGGTCAACACGATGGACAAAAGTGGTCAACACGATGGACAAAAGTGGTCAACACGATGGACAAAAGTGGTCATCATGATGGACAAAAGTGGTCATCACGATGGACAAAAGTGGTCATCACGATGGACAAAAGTGGTCATCACGATGGGCAAAAGTGGTCAACTCGATGGACAAACAATAGATATGTGAGCAGGTCAGGGTGGCGCTACTGAGTGAGGCCCTTTTTGTTATCTGCTGCTCAACATTTGTTCATTTAAAACAGTAGGCAGGTGGTAGCTCTACTGGGTGGGCCCAATCTGTGCACCTCGGTCTGCGACCAAGGGGCTAGAGTCGCCTAAGCAACCAGACAGCACAATCAAACTAAACTAAACTAAGCTAGCTAACTAAAAATAAAATAACAAACTGAAATTTTAAAAGGAACTTATATACACTTTATTTACAACCAACTTACAATGCAATAAAAATATAGGTGAATACGAAAATGAAAATAAACTTAGAAATAAACAAAAACTATGTATACGCACTACTAAATAATTAATCAACCCTTCTTAACTAAATGTAACAACTCCACTAACCAAAATCCTCTGCCGCCTCTGTATCTATGTTGCTAAATCTACAATTATTACTAACTAAACCGACCACCAAATAATCTAAATTACCTCAACACTAAACAGTAAACTACTAGCAGCAGTAAAGCGTACTACAGCAGACAGTTAGGCAGCCAAAATTATGGCAGTTAGGCAGCCGAAATAATGGCAGTTAGGCAGCCGAAATAATGGCAGTTAGGCAAGAATAACTGTGGAAGACAGTTAGGCCGTAAGGCAGGAATTATAGCCTGCAATTACAAAATAAACAAACATAAGACAATATTCAAAAAATAAAATAATAATGGACTATAACACATATATTAGACTGGACTGGTCTAGACCTAGTTAGTGCATACTCACAATACAAGCATGATGTAATTTCAATTACCTACATGTAGATAATAAAAGCAATACCTGAGTTATTAAAGTCCCAGCCACAACCAACACAGGTCAGGCTATACTACAATAAACATAAGCTAAATCTAGATAATAGTAGATAAGACTAAACAAGCCGCCATGACAGCGATGCTTAGGCCTCAGCCATTTACATTAAAAAGTAGGACAAAATGCCAACTTAAATAGAGTGGTTATCCTAACGATAAAAATATAAATAAAAATACGTAGGAAACATAAAATAATAAAATATTTACACATAGACATAGTATAGGAAAGCAAAAGCATTAAGGATGGCGCAAGAGGGTGACGCTACCCAAGTCTACAGAACTTCCGGTTCCATCAGAGGTAATCCTGGCTAATTAACTAGCCAGTGACGCCACTACACTAATCAGTCTGCATCTAGACTATAGCAATAATTAATACAAATACGAACGAAAGAAAGTAAACATAAAAACATTTTCCAACTTACAGGCGGTCCCAGCTGAAATTACACTACCCAAAAATAACTTTATACAGGCACCACTGTCAGCACTGACCACTGGTCAAGACAAAAGAGAGCTCAACGTGGTTCAGCGCGAACATATTGGAGAGCATGACGTCACGCTAATTATCTAAAACTAAACTGGACTACCGATTTCCCTTATTTGTACCTAGCCGTACACAACAATAAAATCTAGCAAGTTACTAAAGACACGGACTACACAACATTATATACCAAATTAAACAACATTAAAAAGAGAATCTTAAAATTTAAATCCTAAAAAAATACAAAAAGGAAGATAAAAAGTTATTTCTATTCTAAACTTATATGGGGGCTCTATACCGTTTACAGACCTGGACATAAACTGATATTAAAAAATAACAACTAATCCATCACTATTACCAAAGACAAAAATAAGCAGAACTAACCAGGGACAAAAAATAGGAAAGAACATTCACAGCTCCAAGGCTAGTTAACTATTTTAAAAACTACTTTTCCTCTACGAGTAAAACACAAATAACAGAAAAAGACTAAAACTAGCAGAAAGTTATAAATAGCGGAAACTACAAAATACTCAGCACTGAACTATAAAAATTAAAAAGGACACTAAATTGCAAACATCATAGCCCTGGCCGATGTAAATAATATAAATTAAATAAAATTAGGTCAAAAATTAGATCTAGGAGCGCCAGCTCACAGATAGACAGATAGATAGATAGATATAAAAACAAGAGTAAGAAACTTAATAAATTACCTCCCTGGAAAAAGTGCTGCCTGTTGATCTGTTAATCAATAGCTCGAGATCTGATACACCATATGCCAAAAGGGACTACCTATTCTGATTACCATCTCCGATTACCACCACCCAAGGAAAGATACAGGTAAATTACACCATGCATCATCGCAGGTCACTGTACCAAGATAGAACGCAAGATTTCATCGTGGAAGAAAAAAAAAAGTGAAAAAAAAAAAAAGTAAATTAAAGGAGTCTAAAAAAAGAAAGAACAGCCTGTTCGAACAAATGAATGCGTTAGATTAGATCTGTAACACTTTGAGAACCAGAAGGGACAAAAAGTAATTTATTATAAAACTATCGTTTTAAAAGATGGCCCGTTTTCATGTTAATGTAAAACTGTTAGGAATTTCCCAACATTTTCCCACAACCCAGTTCTTACTTGGCCCCAGCCAAAACATAACCTGATTTAGAGCATCAAAATATGTGATCAATTGATAAATCCTTTTTATTGCATGATAAATGAGTTCTTGGTAACCTTTGTTATACATTTCCATAATTGACACTTGCCTATATGACTATTTCTATACTCTGAACATCGAGAAAAAATGAGGTCAACATGTAAACTACGGCCTTGACCGTCTGTATCAATTTCACCATGCAGTTGGGATTACTTGTTTCAGCAGTTGGTCTTGAGGAAAAGCCGCAGGGCAAAAGTCAATAAATGTCTCTTAATAATTCATTCGACTTATCCCTTAGTTTGTTGAACCGTTGGGGGCACCACACATGATCTGTCGAGCATCTTTCTTTAATTCTTTCTGTCATTTTCCTTGAATAATATTCTTTCAATGACAGGCCCGTCCATTCCTTGATGTTGTCTTCCCATCGCGTTCTCCATCTGCAGCTTCTTCTTTTTTTCCTGGTACTGTTCCCTGAAAAAAGGTGAGCCCAGACTTAAGGACCTTGTAATACGGCTAAGTTTTTTTTTGTTTTTTTTACAGTGATAAACAGATCGTGATGGGCCTAATTTTCATTGCGATTTTATATTCTAATCTCTTCGTTTGTGATGAGGTCTTTGTAGGTGCTACCTAGGATCCTATTATAGCATCTCAATTTCAGTGTTAAGATCCTTCTCTCTAGTTTTCAAGTCAGCGTCCAAGTTTCGCAAGTGTTTAGGGCTATGACTTTGTCTTTCCAGATTGTTTTTAAGTTTTGCAACTGCGCCAATGTATTTTAAACTACTGACACTTCCCAGCATTTCACCTCCGATTCTGGTGTTCCTTTTAAAGCCCTGTTGGCTATTTGTCATAATTTGTGTTGTTTTTTTTCCAGCATTTATTTGCGAAACGTATGCTGCGGAAGTCTTGTCTTTCGAAAAGTCAGCTAGTTCTTCTTTTGTGCCTATCTATGCCGCTCGCAAAGCGCAGGCTAGTAAATCAGGGGCGTAGCTAGGAATTTTCCATTGTTTGGGGGCCCGGGGGCTTGACATCTTCGGGGGCCCGGAGGGCTGGACCTCTTTGGGGGCCCCTTCATTTTGCGTAATATTTAATTTTTAATGTAAAAAACACTCATTTGGGGGCCCCGCCAAGTGGGGGCATGGGGGGATTTTCAAATTCTTCCCTCTCCTACCCCGCACACTAGCTACGCCAATGTAGTAACCTTTCTTCCGCCAATGCTGTACCCTCATAAATTTCAGGAGCATCTTTAATAGTCCTCCTTTATCTTTACAAGGAAGATATTGAACAGAAATTCGTGAATGAAAGTAGACAGCCTTGTCTCACTCGTACACACTTGTACGATTTTGTTTTTCTTATGCATGGAACCAAAGACCACCGAGGCGACAGCCCAGAGCGGATACCACACAACCAGCCAGCCTTTTTAGTTTTAATTGAAGCATAATTTAGTGATTAGAGTTTAGAGCATAAATAAGGATTTATAGTTCTCAGTGTTTCCCTTTATGTCAATAGGTTCACGCGAAGGGAAAAAAACAAAAAGGGGAGAGAATTGAGAAAGGGGGAAGCAAAAAAAAAAAAAAACTAAATATATTGTATACAGAATTTTTGAGGCGATAGGCCCCCTAATGGCGTTAACCTGTTGGACAGACACACAGACACAAGTCAGACCGCCCTTGAGCAATGCGGGTGTGGGCGAGGGGGAGGGAAGAGAGTCGCTTATCTCTGAGCTAAGTGCCCAAGACATGCAGGGTAAACACGGTCTTCAGGATTCCGAGCGCCCTGTCCTCGTCGGTTTGAGATTCCGAACATTCTCACACACCGCTAGGACTTGGACAAACACGCGGGGACATGTTGGCCCTGGTCTACGGGAGTATTTCATTCATAAATCTCTTCTGCTTTCGTTCAAGGAGGACCCGTCTCTGGTAGAGGACTAAGGGGGAGCCGTAAGGGAAAGTCGAGGGCCCCCCACTTCTCCCCCAGCTGGCCACGCCTCTTTCAATTACCTCTTCGTCCAGTTGTTTGTCTTGCACTTGACATTTCTGTTTGCTCCTAAAGCTTTTTTTAAAAAGTGACTTGTCTCCCTTTTAGAACGAACTCTTATGGAGGCGGAGGTGGTCAATGACTCGCTTTTTATTAGATTATAATTTGTAACAAAGTGCCAAACAGTTAACATACTTTTAGCATAATTCTTCCAATTTTATTATTAAAAAGTAAAGTTCTCTTTTAGACCATGCAGTCTATAAGGCAGATGATGTAAAGGTCATCTGTTTCTGTGTCTCACGTTTAACGAGGGTGTCATGTGACCAGTACAACGACCGCCTTTACTTCTTCCAACTAATGTCAGATACCCATTACAACCGGGTGGACTCAGAAGCGCCCTAAAGATCCCAAATTTAAAATTCCCAATCTTCACCAGGATTCGAACCTTGAAACCTACGGTTCGGAAGTGAACCACTTTACCACTCCGACACCTCCCCTCCATATTTAATTATATTTGGTATTTTCTCAAAAGCTTAACGTTTTAGAGTCGTACTTTTTTTTCTATGGGGCAGTGAGGGTCAAATTTAATTTAAATCAGTGATGTGGTGGTCGATTATTAGAGCCTTTGGCCTCCAAACTTCGAATCCCGTTGAAGACTATAAAAGCAGTTGTTGTTTTTTTTTTTTTTGGGGGGGGGGGGGGGGGGGGGATTAAAAACCTATACAATGGTGCACAACGTTACTTGGCCCGGAGGTCATTTCAAATTTCCCATACATGTTTCACGGGCCGCCGACATCGGCATCGACCGAAAACCAAAGTGTCCTAGTTTGGGCATCAACCCTGATTCTGAATCATTCAGTTACCTTGACAACACGATGTATCTCGTAGGGTTAAAATGAAGAACCTGGTATGCGACTAAACCAGAACAATAACAAATAAAGATTTGTGCTTTTTAAAGCTGATAATACTTTGCTAATCTCCCGCCAACTAAACTACCTGTCTGTCCATCAGTCATCAGTGGGGCAAATGGGGTTGTTTAGATTTCTGGAGCCAAATATTGACAGAGCGCAGGTTTATGACCCTACATTGCCCTACATTGCCTGTACCGCATACCTCCGTCTTCATTCAGAACTACCTCTGCATAAATCAGGGACAATCGCTACTTGCAACTAAAACAGTCAGAGACGTAGGTAGCGTGTCTGGCTCCCGAGACAGCTAGGCTTGTAGGCTCCCTCTCCCCCAATTTATATTTGCATAAGAACTGTCAACAGTAAGCAGTGAAAAACTTAAATATTATGTCCTCCACAAGGTACCCACGAATGTCCTTCACGAGGTACCCACGAATGTGCTTCACGAAGTACCCACGAATGTCCTTCACGAGGTACCCACGAATGTCCTTCACGAGGTATCCACGAATGTCCTCCAAGAGGTACCCTCGAATGTCCTTCATGAGGTATCCAAGAATGTCCTCCAAAAGGTACCCACGAATGTCCTTCACGAGGTATCCACGAATGTCCTCCAAGAGGTACCCACGAATGTCCTCCACGAGGCACCCACGAATGTCCGCCACGAGGTACCCCAATGAAAACAGCTACTTCTTAAGCCCACAACAGCCTATTTAAATCCGGAACAGAGACTACTCAAACCCGTAAAAGCACTGCACTCAGGACATTTTCTATTAAAATCTTGAACAATCACTACTTACATTCGGAATAATCCCAACTTACAACCGGAACAGTCACTACTTTCAGCTGGAACAATCACTACTTTCAGCTGGAACAGTCTTTTTTTACATCCAGAACAGTCACTACTTTCAACCTCAAGTCACAATTTACATCTGGAATATTATCTATTTTCAGCCGCAGTCAGGACTTTAATCCGCAACAGTCACTACTTTCAGCCGGAACAGTCACTGCTTACAGGCGGAAGAGTAATTACTTACATCCGAAATAGTCACAACTTACTCCCGTAACCAATCATTACTTACGCCAGCAATTACTCATACGACATTCTTACACAGTTTTAAATACTTTCTACTTTACAATTTCTACTAATGACTAACATTCGATGTGTCGATAGAGTGGAAAAAAAAGTGGGTTGAAATTTGGAAGTCTGGAAATTCCCGAAACTGAGAGAGTCGCGCTAATAACGCGAATGTCGATGGGTCGATCTCTATACTAGCCAATTTTATTTTCAATGACAATCTTATCCGAATATTAAAATATAATAACTCGTATTATCTGATTATATCCGATCAGATCTGAGCTGACCATTTCCTATCCTGACACAACAGATCCGAACAGAACCAATCATGTTCGATCAGAACCAATCAGGGCCGAACAAAACCAATCATATTCGATCAGAACCAATCAGGTCCGATCAGAACCAATCATGTCCGATCAGAACCAATCAGGTCCGATCAGAACCAATCATGTCAGATCAGAACCAATCAGGTCCGATCAGAACCAATCATGTCAGATCAGAACCAGTCAGGTCCGATCAAAACCAATCAGGTCTGATCAAAACCAATCAGGTCCGGTCAAAACCAATCAGGTCCGATCAGAACCAATCAGAACCGATTGTATTTTATTTGATCAGAAAGTGGAAATTGATAAAAAAACAACAACAAGTAATATTTAATATTGTCTCTGCTTAAACTGATTAGTCAAAATTGTTATTCTAAAACTTCTCCAAAAAGTCATCTTGCTAACGAGTCATTTTTCTCAGAAAATCAACATTTCCAAAAATCATTAGAACCGTCGCATACTGTCATTATTTCTAATGGCATCATCGCTAAATGACATATTTAATAAATTTCATTGTTCGTTAATGTCACCTTTCCCAAATGTCATCTGTCAACATTTCAAAATGTCAAGATTCTAAGACCATATTTGTTAAATGTCATAATTCATATAATTCCCAAATGACATTATTGCTTGATGTCATTGCTTCATGTCATCATTGCAAAACGTCACAGTTCATATAATTCCCAATTGCATTATGCTAAATGCCATCATTCCCAATTGTCATTTTCCTATTTCTGATGACATTGACAAAGGTCATTGAAAGATCGCCGCTCGCGCCATTCTTACCTAGCTAACCACGCTTTGCTTATCACACTCCCCACCCCTTCCCATTTTAAGTGATGCTATTTCATTAAAAGCTTTGCAGCTCAGCCCCGCAGTTCACAAGATCATGGCGCGTGAGCATGTTTTTGCGCGTGTGTGTGAGTGTGCGATTGTGCCCATGCGCTTGCGCTACTTTTTGTTTGGGTCTCCTTTGAACATGGCGTTCATCTCACTCGCCACCCTAATGGAAGGCCCGACACGTGATGTCAAGCAAGGACACGGGAAGACACGAGAAGTCACGAGAAGAAACGAGAAGTCACGAGAAGACACGGGTAAGACACGAGAAGTCACGAGAAGACATAACAGACACAAAAGATGGAATTTCTTGTTTATAGCAACAAGCAAACGAGGTGTTAAAGACTCCGACAAAAGGAGGAAGGAGGCCAGGGAGGAGGAGGGGGAGTTTAGGAGGGGGAGGGGAGATAAATCTTGCGATGTTATAAAGACGAGAAGCCATAGCAACTCAAAGGAATAAATGTCAGTTCTAACTAGGAGCTTCTTTAAGTCCTCACCCTTTTTTGTTTTAAATTCTGGAAGGTGAGAATTTACAGATCATGCAGCCATGTTGGCTCAGAGCTGTACCATTCCAAGCTTATATTACTCTCGGTGCCGGAGCTAGGTATGCGCATTGTAGCCTGAGTAATTTTATGTAAGTTATGAGTATGTCTGTGAGCCTGGGGCGTCATCGTAACTTAGGTGTAAGCCCTGAGGGCTTAGGCCCTGGAGGTCTATGTCCTGGAGGTGGTGTGTAGGGCAAATGATGTAAAGGTCATTTGTTTCTGTGGCCTACGGTTAACGAGGGAGTCACGTGACCAGCACAATGACCAACTGCATTTACTCTTACACAACTAATGTCAGGTACCCATTAGAGCTGGTTTGACTCAGAGGCGCCCAAAAGATCCCGAAAGTTAAAAATCCCAGTCTGAACCCGGAACCCGGGTCTCGCAGGTTCGGAAGCCAAGCGTTTTACCATTTTACCTCCCGCGCTTCCAATGAGATAAAAATGATAGAAGCCCATAGACCAGTGCTTTCTTTAGGGAACAATTCAAACATTCTGAGTTTTTAGTGGAACACGTTGCTTATTTTTTTAAGAGAGATTAATTCACCTGGTGACCTACTAATCAATTATTTCAATAGTTGGTGGAACACCTATTCAGGCCTCGCGGAAACGCCGCCATAGAGTAATAATGTTGTCTAAAATGAGTCTTGAAGCCTGCAGTTAGACTAGAAAACTTTGATTATCTTATTATTGCTTATCTTATTTTATCTTTTAAGCTACTGATTATCTTATTATTTCTTATCTTATTTTATCTTATAAGCTACAGACCTTCATGGAAGGAGCTGTTAAGTCCTAGATGTTTTTTTTTTATATTAAACTACTTGTTCATGTTAAACAGAAACATAAATTTTACGGAAACGTGGGATTTCGTGGCAGACTCAGGCAACCCGTTAAATGCTCTAATAATAGTAATGGTACATTTGTGCCTATTTGTGTGTTTCTCTAAGTAAGAATATAATGCAATGCAATTGTTCTGTTCTAGCTATGATTTACTTGTCTTATTCCAGTGAACCACCATGGCAGCAGGGGTCCGCAAACGGGCATCTCCATCGAATTCAGTTCTGAGCAGCTCTTTTTATCTCTGTTGCCTGGGGCTGTCGCTTTTTGGTTCAATCATTGTTCTTGTTTGTTTTTTTAAATCTTCAAAATGGTTGTGACTACTATGAATAAAATTGACATTTCTTTTACTTTTTTTAAACCTAAATTGTGAGGTCGTTCTTAATAGCTAATGTGATTTCAGTTCTAAATAGAACTTCCTCGAAACAAAGTGGAAATTACCAAAGGTGAAGGTGGAAATTACCAAAGGTCGAGGTGGAAATAACCAAAGGTCGAGGTGGAAATAACCAAAGGTCGAGGTGGAAATAACCAAAGGTCGAGGTGGAAATAACCAAAGGTCGAGGTGGAAATAACCAAAGGTCGAGGTGGAAAATAACCAAAGGTCGAGGTGGAAATAACCAAGGGTCGAGGTGGAAATACCAAAGGTCGAGGTGGAAATAACCAAAGGTCGAGGTGGAAAATAACCAAAGGTCGAGGTGGAAAAAACCAAAGGTTATAACGTTGCTCTTACATACATGCCAAAGAAATGACAATGAGACAGTATGGTTTACAATATTTTGGTTTTGGGGCGTAAAAAAGTAAAGTTCCCCTTGCAGACCTTGCGATTTAGATCTATAGGGCAGATTATTGTTAAGGTCGTCTGTTTTTCTTGGCCAACAGTTAACATGCAGGGTGTCATATGGTCAGCATAACGACCAGCCGCTTCTACTTTCCCCAGCTAAAGTCAGGTACCCATTGTAGTTTCCAGGACTACTTGGACGTAATGAATCATTAGTTTTACAGTGATTAAAATGGGATATTAATTTATGGTGTAGCGATCCCTAAAAGCTACATTGTAATTTAAAACATCTGAATTATCCAAAGACTTCCAAAAAAATTTTCTAATCTCATCCCCCAACCCTTTTCTCTCTTTCACACAAACACACACAAACACACACACAAACACACGGACATGCTACTTCCACAGTTAAGGACCCAGCAGTATAAGGTTAAATATAGCCTTCTCCGTAACACCAGTGATAGAGGGCGTTCTAAAAAAATATCAAATCCTTGACCTTTAAACCCAAAACGTTTCTTTACTGTTTGTTTTTATCCTTCACCTTTCACCCCTTCTATACCCTCCGACCCCCCCCCCCCCCTCCAAACTCTTCATCTCGTGTTATAAACTATAAACAGAGCGGCAGCATTGTCCCGAATATTAGAACACCAGTGGTCCGTACAGCAGACGAGACTTACCCACCCACAGCAATAATCTTGTTCAGTGCAAGACGAGATCTAAAAATAGCAGAAATACCTTTTCTGGGTTTGGGTAAATGCTGTGTGTTTTTGTGTGTTTTAGACCTCGGCCCCCTACTCCCCAGTCACAAATGACCTCACACACCACTCACACACACCTCACACACTTACACATACTCACGCATCAGATACCCCACACCTCCAACACTTAACAAAACTCAGCACACCCACACCACGCAATACTCGTGCACCTCACACATCCACACACCTCACCAAACCCACACATCACTTAACACACCAACCTCACTCCCACACAGCCCACAATAATTACCACACGCCTAACCACTCATCAAGCACCCTCAGACCACTTTTCCCGGGAAGTGTGTGCACACTGGAGCACACCTACTTACTTTGGCCTTACCATTAACACAAAAAAGACTTGAAGTCTTATATTTGCCTGCTCCAGGGAAAGATTAGTCTAATCCAAGCATCAAAATAAATAGACATGATATAAATGCAGTGGACAGATTCACCTCTCCAGAAACCGAAAGATCGATATCACCAAGGCCACTGCATCCTATGGCAGACTGTCTAAAAATGTTTGGATCAGACGAGGTATCACCACAAATACAAACCTGGGGATCTATCGAGCTGTCATCATCCCTACATTGCTCTACTCCGTATCCTTAAACGACTCCTGTATGGCCAATTAGGGGAATGAGGGTGCTCACAAGGCGGACGAAGAAAACGCTTCAGGGACACCCTAAAAGCTTCTCTGAAGGCGTTCAACATAAGCCCACCAAACTAGGAGACGGAAGCACATGACAGAGCATCACGGCGTCGCGCTGTGAAGGTGTGAAAACTGGAGCACAAATTGCGGAGAAAAGGAGATCAGTGCTGGCAGAAGAAAAACGCCAGAGAAGAAAAGCAAGGCCAATGACACTAGCTCCGGCTGGAATAACCTGTCCAGTGTGCATCCGAACATTATGGGCTCACATGGGTCTCAGCAGCTACATGAGGAGGCATAAAACCCCAGTGCAAATCCCTCTGTCCCCTGCATGACAGCGATGGTTATCATCGAACCACGATGGACGAACTATATATGTATAGTTTAATGAAACCAAATAAAGCCAAAAAATTAAGCAAACAAATTAGGAAACTCCTTACAAAATATCGACTAAAAGAGCACACAATGTAATTTAAGAATATGTGCATCAGCCAATAACAAAATATTGTTTTTTAATATACTTAAAAATAAATAACAAAGCTAATTCAAGGGGAAGAAATGCATAAATACAGTCAAATCTCACAATATTGTTCGATTTATTTCTCTGTTCAATATAAAACTAAATTAATTAATTATTGTTTCATGTTTTGTTAGGAGAATGAGAATAGTAAGAGGGAGAACTAACGTGTTCAAAATGCGTACCAGACAGAGTGAGTTGATATAAGATGTGTACCAGACAGACAGCTTGAGTTGATATAAGCTTTGTAAAAAAAAAAAAAAACTCAAATCAAATGGCTGAGCTCTTCTACTATTGGCACATAGTGGTGGCTGAATGGTAAAGCGCTTAGCTTCCAAACCGGGGTCCCGGGTTTTAGTTCTGATGAAGAGTTGCATTTTTACTTTCGGGATATCAAAGGCACCTCTAAATCCCCTAAATTTCCGGGTGCCTAAATTTTCAGATACCCGTTGACCTGTAGCACCAAACTAAAGGTAGACAATTAAACCCCTGTGGGCGTATTATCTGTGGTTTCTTTTCCTTTTGCACTTTTGTGTGACCAAAAAAAGCAAATCCCTGATACACTGCTGCGGTCACAGTTTGGGCACTTGTAATCACCTGTTTGCACATTTTGTGTGACTAAAAAAGCAAACCCCCGATACACTGCAGCGGTCACAGTTTGGGCACTTGTAATCACCTGTTTGAACTTTCACCCTTCTTTCTACTTCTGCTGTTTTTGTGGCCAACAGTTAACGAGGATGTTTTGCTGTCAGTACAACCACCTTGCCTTCCCCAACAAGTTACTCAATAGACCAGTATGGACGCAGGAACTTCTTAAAGATCAGGCATCGTAGTCCATGTCGGGAGTCAAACTCAAATCCGTAAGCTAGGAAGCCAAGTGCTCTATCGCTCGACCACGATAACGACCACCCCCTCTCAATTTTTTTCCCCCGTCAATGCGATGTTACTAATGCTGCAATTATAAAATGTCTTCCATTTCCTAACGGATAGTGCCATGGGCAGACAACCTTTACACGCAAAGGTGGACCAAAGATCAGGGTCTTTCTTTTCCGCCTTCCTACTCAAAATCTATTTCAGTTGTTCTTCCCACTACCTCCCTTACTCTCCCACTACCTCCCTCACTCTTGAACTACCTCCCTCTCATTGCCTCCTCCCACGCATTGGCAGTTTCTTAATGGTATTGCTCTAACAGAATACAGGTTGTTTTGTCTGATATGCACTTCTACGAACGGATTGCTGTGATTTTGTCCAGACTTCATTAAACCCTTCCAGGTTTTGTTGTAGTTGTTTTAAAGCTGTCCCTTTTACAGGGCTACTCCCCCCCCCCCCCCCCCCCACTATCAACTTTCTTTCAAGATAATACAAACAGTTCTAGATAACTAAAGGTTAAAAAGAAAAAAGTTTGACATTGTTTTGATCTAGGTACAAAAGAAAGCCAATAAACATTGTATAATTCTAAGTGAATTAAGGTTAAGATATCAGTTTATAACAACCCCCAACCTCGCCCCCCATTAAAAAAAAAGGGGAAGAATCGTTATTGTTTCTATGCAGCCTATCTGTCTTTTGGTCTGTTAAATCTTTAAAAAAAAAGAAAAGTTCTATTGAAATCTATATACACTGACACTGGCTCATCTTGCTAAAAAACATTTAAATCTGCAACTTGAACTGCATTGCTTACCAAACAACTTACCCACACGGTCCGCTTACAAGCCTGAAACTCTCTTTGTTTTCTTGCTTCTTGTTTGTAGCCTTCAAAAAATAATGCTATAAGATGTTATTTTTTCTCTTTTGTACATGCACTTTCGAATTTCTTGTTGTAATATTAGTATTAGGTCAAATGTTTAGTACTAAAAATAACATTTTTGGGTCTTTTCTTAGAAGTTTTCAGCCGTTCCTTGAAAAGTCCAAGCGTCCTTCAACTCTGCAGGAGTTCAATTTCGTGATCACCATGACGACAGCCGAAGCGTCAGACACACATCCAGGAAGTTGAATAATAACAATAATGTAAAATTTGGATTTTATGTTTTACATTCTTCTTCTCCATCTCGTTAGGTTTTTTTTTGCTGCTGATCCGTAACCTCTTTCGAAGGCTGTGCCATGGAAAAGTGGCGTGATGTTCGAGTACTGCGTATGGCACGGTGGCTGAGTTATAGAACGCTTAGCTTGCGAAACGACGGGTCTAGTGACCGAACCATGGGATATCTATTAAGACAGTGATGCCCAACCTAATTCGGTCTGCGGGCCAGTTTAATTTTCCACACTTGTGTCGCGGGCCATACCACCAGAAAAGGAACAAAAACGAAATTTTATTTTTACCTCAAACTATTTTATTAGAGATCTGTAAATTGAAAAGCCTACATTAATAAATGGGATATTGAGGTTTATCTTTTTTTTACGCATTGAAAATGGCTTCATTTATCTGATTAAAATGTGAGCAGCATTGTAGCTAGCTTTACACCAACTTATTTTCTTGTCTCTTTTTTGAAAAATATTTCTAGCGATCTTCAAATCTCTAGGTATAGTTTAATTTTTTGTTTCGAGACTTAAATCAACAATGCCGCCAGATTTGTTTGATAATACCGTTTATATAACACCGTTTATATGTTCCTTTTTTTTTCAAAATAACCACACTTTCTTTAGAAAACAAATATACTGGCTTGTGATTATGTTCTGCACAAAAATAAAGATCCGTTCACTTTTCTTAGTAGATCCTAGTCCCAGATCATAAGCACACAAAGGTCATGGTACCAATTCATCAGAGAAACGTGAGGTCCTTAACATAGGTAAAGATACATTTTTCAAATATTTTCTTTAGATGGAAAGTTTCTATACTTTGTGAAGACGTTTCTGCGGGCCGGATCTGGCCCGCATTTTTGGCATCACTGTATTAAGAGATCTTTAGGGCACATCTGAGTCAGCCAGCACTAATATGTGCCTAGCATTTTATGAGACTAAAGACTACGTAAATACCAATAAGGAAATGAGGCTTGTTTTTTAATTACAGAATGAAAGTGTGTTAATATGCTTATTTGCCCCTTATTTATGAGGATATGATGCGCGATTGTTGTTATAAAATGAAAGTGTGTTGGGGAAAAGGTGTAAGCTTTTATAAATAAAGGGGAGGAGCTTAGAAACAGCGCATGGAGGGACTACGTAAACTGGTGACAAACTTTTGCTTTGAGGCATAGCATACAATACAATTGTTGTTAAATTGTCTAATTGTTGCACATGATTCATAGTCATTTCGCGACTGCTGAGGTCATAGTATTGTATCAATTCTTATCGTAAAAAATAGCCATTTAACAATAATATTAATAATTATTGATATAAGAGGTAGCCGCTTTTTTTACTCGGGGAATATTCGTCATTACGTGATACACTGCAAGGCATCCAGCCTGTGCTAGATATTTTTATAGTGAAATGTGGATTGTGCAAACCAAAACCAGTCTTTAAGCCAGCGGTTCTCAATCTGTTTAGCTCGGCGACCCCTTTTTACTGTTCCCAACTATGCGGCAAACTCCAAACAGTCAAATTATTTTCAATTATATTCCTAAGTAACTGCTTTTGCTAATAGTATAAAATGTAATCCGAATGTGAATGTACTGCCAAAATTTTATGTTTAATTAAAAAACAATATGTAATTGCCGTATATTCTTCAAATATATTTCTTCACATAATTAAATTCCAAATAAATAAAATTTTTATAGCGTGCATTTATAAACTATTTGGTATCAGACGCAGACGGCGAAAAGAAAATCTTAATCGACTACCGGAGGACAATGGTTATGCTTGCCCTGGATTTGGCAAAATATGTAGGTCACAGCTGGTATTGCATAGCCACGAGAAATATTGCATTCCTCATTAATCTTTTGGAGGCGCGTTGGCTGAGCGATAAAGCGCTTGGCTTCTGAACCGGGGACCGGGGTTCGAATCCTGGTGAAGACTGGGATCTTTAATTTCGGGATCTGAGTCCACCCAGCTCTAATGGGTACCTGACATTAGTTAGGGAAAAGTAAAGGCGGTTGGTCGTTGTGCTGGCCACATGGCACCCTTGTTAACCGTAGGCCACAGAAACAGATGACCTTTACATCTTCTTCCCTATAGACCACTAGGTCTGAAAGGGGAACTTTACTTTAGTTTACTTTACATTAATCTTCTGACTCAAAGACAAGCCTTGTCATTATTATTATTATTATTATTATTATTATTATTATTATTATTATTATTTATAATCTCTTTTCACTTTCGTCATAACGTCACCATGCAAATAATAACTACGATCCCGTAATATTGCGCTATGCTTAAAGATACAATCATTTACACTTGTAAAAATTTATATATGCTGCGACAATTAATGTGTTTGAAATCATTCTGATTTAGCTGTCTATCCTTCAATAACAACAACCAAAAATATTAACATTCCAATGGAAAACATTGTACAATATCAAATTTTACAAGTTAGAAAAGAGTCGAGATAGACACACAAAAAAATCTTTTTTTTCGATGTTCGTAGGGTCGGTAAATTGCTATTCAATCCGCTAGGGGGTCGCGACCCACAGGTTGAGAACCCCTGTTTTTGGTCAAATGTTGACCACAGTGGCTCAATAGTCTGAGACGGCTGAGTCTAGAAGATGGCTCTAGGTTTGATTTTGGAGTTTCCATCTCCAAGACTGACCGCCGACCAATGCTGTGGAGATCATTCCGGCCAATTCCTAGATTGACCTCTTACCAAGACCCTGGAGCTCATTCCGACCATCTCCTAGACTGACCTCTGACCAAGGCCCTGGAGCTCATTCGGACCATCTCCTAGACTGACCTCTGACCATGGCCGTGGAGCTCGTTCCGCCCATCTTCTAGACTGATCTTAGACCAAGACTGTGAAGCCCAGTCCAGCAATCTCCTAGACTGACATCTGACCAAGGCCGCGGAGCTCATTCCGCCCATCTCCTAGACTGACCTCTGACCAAGGCCGCGGAGCTCATTCCGCCCATCTCCTAGACTGACCTCTGACCAAGGCTGTGAAGTCCAGTCCACCAATCTCCTAGACTGACTGCCGAATAAAGAAAAACCATTATTGAAGACAAGCGTAGAAGACAGAAAGAAAACTTAAATAGACCGCCAGCAGATAACACAGATAACTGCGTTATCTGAATGAAATACGGGAAAATATGAAGGTCGCAACTGGGCTTGCGAATTCATGTGCAGCCATCTTTAATCTCAGGAATCGAAGACATTACCATTATTATTAATAATTTATTTAGCACTGTTAAAAAACATAATATAGGCTCAAGGCGCAATGACAACATAACAGACTCTTGAACGGACATTTGATGGAAAGATATAAACATGGAAAAAGAATCTAAATTCGTTTTAACAGGTAAAACAGGTTATCAAACTAGTTTAACTGATGAAAGACTTGAGACTTGACTAGTGACCTAATGCTACGCCTGTTTTAGGGGATTTGCATGCTCGACACATAACTATAAATAGATATTGTAGAATATGTTGAAACAAAATATGTAGCCTATTTTAAAATGTGTATCTAAAAAATTAGTATTTTAAAATAGACATTTGCAAAATTTGTTTTTGAAAATGTGTATTCGAAAATGTGTATCTGGAAATGTGCATTTGAAGATGTGTATGTGAAAATGTGTATTTAAAATGTGCCATTGTTAATGCGTATTTGAAAATGTATATCTGAAAATGTGTATTTTAAATTGTGTATTTTAAAATGTGCCTTGAAAATGTGCATAAGAAAATGTGCATAAGAAAATGTGCATTTGACAATGTGTATTTGAAAATGTGTATTTGAAGATGTGTATTTAAAAATGTGTAATTTAAAATGTGCATTTAAAAATGTCTATTTGAAGAGGTGCATGATAATTTTTTTTCACAATACTATAAAGTCAAATTTTTAAATATCTTTTATTTGTAACGAAAAGCAATTTACTATTCATAGTTGGCAACCTTGAACGTTGAATATAATGTCCTTGACATTGTTTAGTTTGTCTATCCATTTGAGAATTTCTCCCAATGTTCTTCTTTTTAATTTAGTAAGGTTGTTTTTTTTTTAATCACCCAATATCGCGAACCATTTCTTCATATCGATTCCTCTTTTTTTTTCTATGTTACTATATTATATTGCAGGCGCATTTGCTTAGTGGTAAAGCGCTTGGCTTCCTAACCGGAGGTCTCGGGTTCGAATTTTGGGATTTCTACTTTTGGGATCTTTAGGGCGCCTCTGAGTCCACCCAGCCCTAACCTGACATTAGTTGGGGGAAAAGTAAAGGCGATGGCTCATTGTGTTGACACATTGCACCTTCGTTAACCGTGGGCCTCAGAAACATCATCTTTACATCATCGTCTGCCCTATAGATCGCAAGGTCTGAAAGGGAGACTACATTATATTCATTACTTACTCAAAAAGCGAGAACTATAATACAAACAGGAAACGACAGTACTCACAATTGATCCAGAAAATGTACGTTGTATATTAGCGACAGGCCTACTAGTTATTTATAGTAAGCCCACCCTTTAAATAAGCCCACAGTATGTTTGGACCAACTCACCCCCTCCACAAAGTGACCTTTGTTTTGCCCCCCCCCCCCCCCACCCATCAGGTTTAGGTAGGATAACTCCTGCGGTGTTAGTGTCACACCATGTCACGTGACACAATCAGACGTCAGTCTATATTAGGAACTAGTATCAATGACCAGTGTAACAAAACAAGACATAAAGACCGGGTTCCCGCTGGTGTTTTCATTCATACGGAAGTTCCTCGCCCCATTCTCCCTTCAGTTATCTCCCCTTCCCTTGCCTATTTGATTCGTTTCTGTTTTCCCCCAATGTTTCAAGCCATATGAAAATAACGAAGCAGAATAAGACATTGCAGTTTAACAGTTTAATTCTTTTTTTCTCGCGAGGGCGTGTGTGTGTGGAGAGCTTGAGGGTCTGGTGGATAGTCCTCATTTGCATTGAACTAGTCCGTGTCATTATTAGGACATGCTAGCGTTAGTACAAGGTGCGAGACTCTTCCAGTTCGAATCCTGATTTAAAAACTGTAATTTAATTTTGGAATTTTTAAATTATTTTTTTTACCGACCTTGTACCACGGATGTGATAAACTGATCATTTATTTCAGTAGTTCCCAAACATTTTCCATAAAGGAACACTTCGTACATTCTGAGTATTTAGCGGAACACTTTTTTTTAGAGAGATTAATTCACGTAATGGCCTACTAGTTAATTATTCCAGTAGTTCGCGGAATACCTATTCAGACCTCTCGGAACACTTGGGTTCCGTGGAACACACTGATCTAGTAAATGGTTGACAGGCGACAAAAATTTTATATTAAGGATCGATCTATCAATCATGGCCCCTAGGAAGAAGTCTTTCCTTTGTCAAATGTTTAACGGGCCTTTAGGCTTGTCATTGAGTCCCAAGAATGACCTACATATTTTGCCACATCTAGCACAGGCACAACCTGTGTCCGCCTGTGGTCGATTTAGATTTTCTTATCGCCGTCTACGTCTGTCCTCGGCAGCGGATTTTCGTTTAGTCTCAAATGTGTATTCCACGGCCTTTGTTAGTGACCTTTGTCTCGTTTTGAAGCCGCTTGCAACTAGGTGCTCTCTTCTATGTAAGTTAGGGCAAGTTGGCGCCTAAGCTGGTCTTTAAAATGTTTCCGTGGGGTACGTCTGTTACGTCGACCACCTTTCAGCTCACCAAAGAAGACTGCTTTTGGCATACGTTCGTCCCCCCCGCCATACGGGATAGAGTAACATCATATTTTAATAAATCTAATAAAGCCAACTTAACGAACACATGTCAGTATTCACAGGACATCACAAAAACATAATAACAAGGTTTGTCTTGATCACAGCTTCTACTCAAGCTCCTAGACTTAGGCAGAACTCCAATGTATCTCTTCAATATCAACATTCTTTTCAAGTCTACTCTGAATGGCGATGTGCAAGGCAGGGTCGTAACAATAGTATGGCCTGCTTCAGTCGTGGATCATCTCACAGAAATGAGATGAAAGCGATGGTCAGATCGATGTCGCTCACACAGCAGTACCCTCTCCATCTTCACGCAGCTAATCTATCCAAAGGAAAGTGCCGATATTGTTTGGGATCAGCAGGTTCTGCCAGGGAATAGCACTGAGCGCTGTTGACTTAGCTCTTTAAACGTCCAGTAGAGAATAGGGCCGCAACAGCACTTCGCCATCGGGTAATTTTAGGCAATTCCCTTCAGCTGGGTCCATACCCATCCTGCCGCCTTTGCCGCTTGGTCTACTGATCTCCTCTTTGTTTGCTTTGGCCTTCCCTCCATTATCCTCCCATGTGTTGTTTTTCTGTTGCTCGGCTGCAGTCTAACAAGTGCTCCTGATTTTTTCTCAGGGTTGACTTCCGAAGTCTTTCCAAAGTCCTTCCGAAGTCTTTCCAAAGTCTTTCCAAAGTCTTTCCGAACTCTTTCCAAAGTCTTTCCGAACTCTTTCCAAAGTCTTTCCGAAGTCTTTCCGAAGTCTTTCCAAAGTCTTTTCTTTCTGGAGTCTTTCTAGAGTCTTTCCGAAGTCTTTCCAAAGTCTTTCCGAAGTCTTTCCACAGTCTTTCCAAAGTCTTTCCGAACTCTTTCCAAAGTCTTTTCTTTCTGGAGTCTTTCTGTAGTCTTTCCGAAGTCTTTCCGAAGTCTTCCCAAAGTCTTTCAGAAATCTTTCCAAAGTCTTTCCGAAGTCTTTCTTATTTCTTATGTTTCGGTTAGTGGACTGCTTCCATTACCACTTCCTGCAGTAACAACCTTACGGAACCATCTGGCAATAGTTGATAAAAAAAACGTTACTCGATCGTGTGGTATAAACCTATAATTGTCGCCAGGATGGCCCCGAGTTCAAACCCTGCCCGACGTCATTTGTATCTTATTTTGCTGGAGAATTAGACAAGGGCGTAACTCTTTTCAGAAATAGCGACAGAAAGCCTGATCACGTGCTTCCCACGTGCAATGCATTCAATGATAATCATTTTGAATGATATAGTCTGTGTTTAACTTGTGTAAGTCTCAAAAGCAGCGTTTCTCAAACTGGGTTACGCTGACCCCCGGGGGTCCGCGAGACGGCCTAAAGGAGTCCGTAGCAAGATGAAAATGGTATATAATTAATTCAAAAAACAGTTTATCCTATCGTATAACGTGACTAATGATTAACTGCATCACTATTTAAAGTGTCTATACACTCTATTCAATGACGACCGAAATCGAAGATTTGAAGGCATTCTTCACTTGAATATACCAATCTAGCAATAGTTGATAAACAACAACAAAAAAAAAAAAAACAAGATTACAAAGAGAGTTTGTGTTATCAGAGGCGGCCCCCGTCGGATCTCTATAGTATCCACCTATTTGCAAGGAATATTCAAGACGTGATTTAGCTTTGATTGTCAAAGTTATTATGTTTTAAAGACTCATTTGGCGTTGGAAAAATGTTTTTTTCTGTAAAATATTTAACATGTTTTGGATTTGCCTTCTAAGTTAAAGATAATATAAATCATTAATATAAATCAAACCTCCCGCTGAACGACGGGAATTACCAAAATCGAAGATTTGAAGGCATTCTTCACTTGAATATACCCGACTGGGTGCTGGGCCCTTTTATGCATGAACACAATCACTTAAAATATCTACAAAGAGGAATTTCAACCAATATTTAATCAAAGATATTAAAAATTCTGCTTTACGAGTCATTGTTAAGAAGTCCGTCTGTTTTATAGAACGTGGATTCACTGCCATGATTAACTTCATCACAAAGAAATCGACCCGAAATGTGCGCTTTTTGAGCCGGGCATAAATACACTCATAAAATCTCATGATCCTCATTTAAGTCTTTTTTTTAAATTTTCAACAAATTGTTGTTGTTGTTTTTAGACTTTTACTTCTGTAATATAGGGGGTCTGGGGGCAGGGGCAAGTTTTGACTCTAAAGGGGTCCAGGGTCAAAAAAGCTTGAGAACCTCTGTCATAGAGAACCATTATTCTGTAGCACTACGGGCAAGGTAAGCGGTCGTCGTTTTCAGAGTCTTCCTGTCTTAGTACAGCGCAAACACTTCACGCTGACCAGTCGGTTCACTCCCAAGTTCCCTATCGTTGTGTGGTAGCGAATTGCAAAATTCAATAGTACTTTCAGTTTGGTACCGGGAGAAATCCTCTGGTGAATAAGAGAGAGGTGGGCACACAAATGAATGAACAAGTGGAGAAACAAATAGACAAAACCAGAGGACAAAAAAGTGGACAAAAAAGTGGACAAAGTAGAGAAAGAAATCGACAAAACAAGTGGACAAAAAGTGGACAAAAAAGTGGACAAAAAGTGGACAAAAAAGTGGACAAAGTACAGAAACAAAACGACAAAACAAGTGGACAAAAAGGTGGACAAAAAGGTGGACAAAAAAGTAGACAAAATGGATAAATACATTGACAAAACAAGTGGATAAAACATAACAAAAAAGAACAACCAAGGTGATTTCAATATTATACATAGGCGTAGCCATGGGGGATGGGGGGGGGGGGGTTGTGAGGGTTCAAATCCCCCCAAGGTAGTTCAGGTTTCGTTCCCTCCTCTGAGACGACATCTTTCAAATACAATAATATTAAAAATGATCCAAACCAACAGCAGCGTGACAAAGACAGCGACAAGTCTTCAAGAAGCCACACTGACTTGTTCAAAATGGTCATTTAAACCAAACTAAAATTATTTTTTTTTACAATGCCTTTATTCATTTCTTGCCTTGCTTGTCTTGTTCATAGAATCTTATCTGCCAGAGTGGTTAACGCGTTAGAGCTTTAGCCCACAAGCTCGAAGACAAGCAAGGCAAAACTTTGTTAACGAAAGAAGAACAGGATGCAAGATGGGTAGAGCACTTTAAAGAGACCCTTAACCAACTGTCGCCAGACCTAACTTACATATTCAAGGACCCCTCTCCAGACAATGATCTCAAGGTCAAGACAGACCCAATAACTGCTGAGGAGGTTACCATGGCCATTGCAGTGTTAAAGAATAACAAAGCACCAGGGCTAGACATGATATCAGCAGAAATGCTAAAATATGGGGGACAGTGCATTGTTAACAGAATGACTGATCTCTTAAATCTCTGTTGGCGAACTTCAAAAGTCCCAGAGGACTGGCAAAAGGGAGTGATTGTAAAGCTTCCAAAAAAGGGCAACTTGGCAGACTGCAACAACTGGAGGGGCATTACTCTCCTCTCTGTTCCGGGCAAAGTTTTCAGCACTGTTTTGTTGAGACGGCTTCAACAGTCTGTAGATGAAAGGCTCAGAGAAGAACAAGCAGGTTTCCGAAGAGGCAGATGATCACGAAATATCATAGAACAAATTCTTGAGTACCAACAACGGCTAACGATCAGTTTCGTGGACTTTAAAAAAGCGTTTGATAGTGTCCACCGAGAATCACTATGGAAAATAGTTAGAGAATACGGTATCCCAGAAAAATTCGTCCAGATCCTACGACACCTTTACAGTCAATCTAGTTGCTGCATTAAAACAGAAGAGGGAACAACAGAGTTTTTTACAATCGAGACAGGTGTGAGACAGGGGTGCATCTTATCTCCCTTCCTTTTCCTCCTAGCCATCGACTACATAATGAGGAGAGCAATGAACCAGACTGCCTTTGGTATTCCATGGCGTGAACAGCTCTGATTGACGGACTTGGACTTTGCTGATGATGTTGCACTACTCGGGGCTACAAATAAATGCATTCAAGAAATGACGGAGAGCCTAGACAGATAGGCACCCAAAATTGGCCTCCGCATAAACTTGGATAAGACTAAAATTATGAGTGGGATATAAGGCAAAGGGTGTCCCCGTCAGACTTGGCGAGTCAAAGCTTGAAGAGCTGGACAAGTTCACGTACCTTGGCAGCATCATAACAAATGATGGAGATGCTTACCATGATGTAGCGTGCCGAATAGGAAAGGCAGGGAGCATTTTCCAAAGGCTGCAGTCTATTTGGACTAGCCAAGCCATTGGACTCGAGGCAAAAATACACCTTCTCAACACAATCGTCATTCCAACTGCTACATATGCATGTGAGACGTGGAAGTCATCTGTCAAAATTGAGAAAAGACTAAATGTGGCTCAATAGAGATGGCTGAGACGGATTTTGGGAGTCAGTTACACAGATCGGGTCTCAAACAAGGAAATCCTATCCCGAACTGGGAGTCGAACACTTGGTGAGGTTGTGACTGAGCGTCGCATGAGGTTTGCGGGACATGTTCTTAGTCAAAATGAATTACGCACACCAAGAGTTGCGATAACATGGAAGCCAAAACAAGGAAAGCGCAAACAGGGACGTCCTCGTATTACTTGGCGACACACCTTCATGGAGGACCTCAGAACAGTGGACCCAGGTGGGAGGAGGCTTCAGACATTGCCAGTGACAGATCTTTATGGAGACAGCTTGCCGCCCAATGCGCCGAATCTCGCGGGAGGACCTAAGTCTAAGTAAGTAAGTAAGTAAGTCTATTCATGTCACTCCTTCATAGAACCTTTTGGATGAATGAAACCTAGACACGGTTCTTGAAAAAGGATCTAACGATTTTCAGAGCATTTCTTCAAAGTCTTGTAAGTTTGGTTCTATAGGCGTATCGTTAGAATTTTATAAAAAAAAAGTAAAGTTCCCCCTTTCATACCTTGTGGTCTATAGGGCAGATGATGTAAAGGTCATTTGGCCTACGGTTAACGAGGATGTCATGTGGCCAGCACAACGACCAACCGCCTTTATTTTTCCCCAACCAATGTCAAGTACCCATTTAGAGCTGGGTGGACTCAGAGGCGCCCAAAGATTCCGAAATGAAAATCCCAGTCTTCACCGGGATTCGAGCCCGAGACTTTCCTGTGTTACTTGTTGCATTAGTTTTCAAAGCCCACTAGTGACTTACGGAAAAGTCTTTCTAGGTTTTGTGCTACCTGTTAGTCTGTCTGTCTGTCACCTTTAGAGGTTGAAAAATAGAAACCAACTAAAAGCACATTTAGAAAATGTATTTTACCATGACTTATAAAGTGCCAGGATTAAGTATAAATCTACATTCGATTCTCTGAAACAAAAGCCTTATGTTGAATTTAGTTTTAATTTAGTTAGCAAACTGTTTCTTATACTCCGTTTTAAATACAGTATCTATCTATCTATCTATCTATCTATCTATCTATCTATCTATCTATCTATCTATCTATCCATCTATCTATCTATCTATCTATCTATCTATAGTTATGACTAGGGATGTTTAACATACAGTCAATCTACACACACACCCATAAAAACTTTTAATTCCTTTCTCTTGATGACCTGCTCTCCTACCCCGGCACCCTTTCTACCCCTGACACCCCCACGACCCCCTCTAGTCCACACTATCTCCCTCTTCCCATCCCCACCCTCCCCTCTAACATGTTGTCTCTGGACGGTACAATTTCTTCTGGTCCGACCAGTGTAGCATCGAGTCTGATCTAGACCAAGGAGTAAGAAGGATGGGTCAAGCGGGAGAGAGGAAGAGAGGGGCGTGAGGGATGTAGGTCTGGGTGAGTCATCCGCTGTACTGGCGAAATGGTTATTTTTCTATATATATTAAGACGGAATGAATCATCATAGCGCAGAGAACTTGAAGGGCCCTTCACATGCAAGGTCATCGACCAGGATAGTCCCTTTTCTGACATCACAGCAGCGAATGAATTTTAGTCTAACAGCCTGGTACTAATGATTTTCATTTTTAAGTGTCAGTAACACTAACAAACAATCAAGTTAAAAGATTTAAAATCAGCATGTAATGAAGAAGAAAAAACCCTTGATATTTGCTTTGGCGTAAAAGATCTCAAGTAAAGGCGTCACTTTTAGACCTTGCGATCTGTGGGGAGGGGTGGTAGATGAAGTAAAGCTTATCTGTTTACATGACTGACTGTTAACAAGGATGTCATGTGACCTGCACAACGACCAACCGGCTATAGTTACCTAATATGTGCCAGGTACTCATTACAGTTGGGTGAGGGTTCTTAGAAATTCCTAAGTTTGTTATATATATATTGTAACGAATCTCACTTTCCAGGCTCTCTGCAAACTGCACTACACACGGCCAACTTGAAGAACTTGACAACTCAGGGCTCCAAAGTAACGTAACACTTTAATAGTTGAAAAAATCGGAGCCAAAACTGTACAATTGGCAACACGTAACACAGGGTGTACAAATGTCTCTCCGTATCAACCGTACCGCCGTATCAACTCTTGCACTGGCCTCTCCGTCTCGTTCCGGGCTTGCACTGGGTTCAACAGTCTAGGACTGACTTCACACACACTAGGCTCGTTATGTCGGACTCGATCACAGACCAAGATCAAGACGCCGTTCGTCTCAACTGTACTTGATAATGCTCCGTACAGAACCACACCGCTGAACCACAATAAACTGTGCTGTAGTCGACCGGACTGTAGTGAACCGGGCTCTGAACCGTCCTGACTGCGACACCTCCGCTCCTTATATAGGGTCCCTGCTGGCCTTCTAGTACCGGACGGAACATCGCTCGACGTTTCTAGTTTCGTCACATGACTACATCCCTCGGACGCTCCTGAGCTCTGTTCACGACGGCGATCCTTCCCAAACTCGTCTCGGCTGACCGTCGTAACTTGTCACGGTTGACCGCTCGTCTAGCGCTGGCCTGGGGCGATTTGCGTCGGCTGACTACACACATATCACCACGCCCATCTGTGCCACAAACAGGTTTATAACAATATATTCACACATACAAGCAGTGGCGTAGCTAGGGTGGAGGATGGGAGAATTTGAAAATCCTCCCGGGCCCTACTTGAGAGGGGCCCCCAAATGAGTCCTTTTTACATTACAAATTAAATAGTATGCAAAATGCAAGGGCCCCCAAAGAGGTCAAGCCCTCAAACGATAAAAAACCCTGCGCCCCCTACATATCAGCCAGAGCCGTGGATAGAGTCTGCAGGCATTCATGACAGTATCAGACAAAGCCTGCCTCCTACTCTTTAGATTCATTGTACATTAGAATGTGGGATTTATGTGTGATAAGAAACATACGGGACGTAAAGTCGGACGTAGCTATTCAGCGCGATGTCAGGAGCAATGAGCTACGAACTTTCCACAACCACAAGCCTATTTCCGCCATATATCATAGACGTGTAGGTCGAAAGTGTTTCTAATACGATTATATTGTTAGACCGGCTAAAGGCTTAATACCGCAAGGAACGGAAATATATTAATAACCCCTACTCTTATGATTCAATGTCTCATTCTCTGTCTTGAGCATAGGCCCCCAGCCAGCTTCCTCCATGCGTCTCGGTCCTGGGCAAATCTCTCCAATCGTCCCCATCTGCTTGGTATCTGTCTCGGCGCCATGGGGTTCCAGGTGTGAGCTTGCTTTGTTATGTTGGATGCCGGTGTGCGAAGGGCGTGGCCTATCCATCGCTAGCGTCTATGAAGGATATCGTCTTGAATATGCTTCGGATTTTTTTCTCTGCCCATCACAGTCCAAGGAGAGGCGCTGGACGAGGGGGAAATATTTAGGCAGTATCCTTGACAACCATGGTGAAGATGTCAGAACCCGCATTGGTAAAGCTTGAGCAGCTTTCCATCAGCTGAAGAAAAACTGGGATAATAAACACCACCACCAAGATCAGATTCTTCATTATCATTGTTAAACCATTAGTAGGCCTACTATATGAGGCACCCTTACCCTTACCAGCATGAGAAAATTCCAGGTATTCATGAATCTGCCTCATAAGGATTCTTATGATCTTAGAATGGGAGTTTCATTAGGGTATTGTGTAAATATGACCTCGGCCGCTATCATCAATCAGCACTTTTGTGAGTACTATGTCGTTTGGTAATGCACATTGATTTTTTATTTAAATCTTGTTTTAAAATATGTTATAAAGTTTTAATTGATAAACTAATAAATAAACATATTGTGCAAATTGTAAAAACTCTTATAAACAAATTATCCCGGGCATGCCCCCCTGCCTCATAGCGGCGCCCGGGTGGAAACGATCGTAAGAGGAAACGATTAGGCTAAAGGGTAGCAACACAAGACTCCCTTGGGGGGTTCCTTAGGGGGTGCGAGAGCATCCTCATTGCACTGTGCGGAGTTGTAAAAAAGCTTCCCACAACCTTGTCACAATCCAGGCGCCGTTCATCAAAGGGCCGTTACATAAATGGCGTGTCCTCACGGTTAGCCTGGTATAGAAAAGGAAAATGGCAGGGGTCCCTGTGCACGCGGTCTCTGGTCGCGAGTCTGACACCCCGCCAGACAGAACAGTGTACACTGTTCTCATTCAGGTCAGTGAGAGAGAGCTCTTGTTCACTTTTGCTGGCCTGGAGTTCCAAGAGCCGAAGGCTCAACTCTACCTGACAGTTTCAAGAAGAAGAAGAAGAAACAAAATATTTAGTGATATACATATTTTATAAGTTTTTTTTAGGAAACAGCAACATAAAGATTTTAAATGCTATAAAACATGTTGAAATTACCTCCCGTACTAATATAGGCTCCGCTGTTGTTGTATTTTTTTTAATTAATAGTAAATAGTTTTAAAATAGGGTAAAAAAAAAAAAAGCTTACATAACTAATTAAAAAAAAAGATTTTCTTTAAAAAAATAAATCTTTTCTTTGCAATAAAGTTTGTAAACTGATAAATATCATGAAATCGGATTTTTAATACCTTTATTTAGTTTTTGAGATCCAAAAGTGACAGACGGAAGAACAGACAGAACAAACAAAAGTTGAGTGAATGTAAAATAAATACAGATAAACAGCCAGACATCCAGATAGATAGATAGATAGATAGATAGATAGATAGATAGATAGATAGATAGATAGATAGATAGATAGATAGATAGATAGATAGATAGACAGACAAATATATATATATAGAGAGAGATAGATAGATAGAGAGAGATAGATAGATAGATAGATAGATAGATAGATAGATAGATAGATAGTCAAACAGACAGATAGACAGACAGACAGATAAATAGTTAGAAAGATAGATAGATAGATAGTCAAACAGACCGACAGATAGACAGACAGACAGACAGATAGAAGATAGATAGATATATATATAGATAGATAAACAAACAGATAGATAGATAGATAGATAGATGGATAGATAGATAGATAGATAGATAGATAGATAGATAGATAGAAAGATAGACAAACAGACAGATAGATAGACAGACAGACAGACAGATAGATAGATAGATAGATAGATAGATAGATAGATAGATAGATAGATAGATAGATAGATAGATAGATAGATAGAAAGATAGACAAACAGACAGATAGATAGACAGACAGACAGACAGATAGATAGATAGATAGATAGATAGATAGATAGATAGGTAGATAGAAAGATAGATACACAGCAGACAAACAGACAGAAGTCTGCATGCAATATAAAAAAGTGAATGTAACTCAACTAGACACCTCAATTAAAAAAAAAAAAATCCAACTCACTTTGGCTAACTCCCACATGTATCCTCCCTCACTCTCCCACATAGAGCTCCATCCTATTCCCCCAGCGACACCCTCGTCGTTTCTTTCCCTCACTGGCGTAAAGTTTTGTCTCCCTCCAAATGATCACAGCAATGTGAAGGCTGTTTGTAGAGATTCTTATGAGTCATAGAATGTTGTTTGAGTGGATTGGATCTAGTTTTGTTGAGTCAGAGAAGGTTTATTTTTAATTGTAAATTTTCTCTTGAGTCAAATTCCTTTTTTAATTGTAGTCTTTGTGTTGAGTCAGAGAGTTTCTTTTTTAATTGTAGTCTTTCTCTTGAGTCAAAGAGTTTCTTTTTTAATTGTAGTCTTTCTGTTGAGTCAGAGAATGTTTATTTCTAATTGTAGTCTTTCTGTTGAGTCAGAGAATGTTTATTTCTAATTGTAGTCTTTCTGTTGAGTCAGAGAATGTTTATTTCTAATTGTTGTCTTTCTGTTGAGTCAGAGAATGTTTATTTCTAATTGCTGTCTTTCTGTTGAGTCAGAGAATGTTTATTTCTAATTGTTGTCTTTCTGTTGAGTCAGAGAATGTTTATTTCTAATTGTAGTCTTTCTGTTGAGTCAGAGAGTTTCTTTTTCTTTTTTACAATGGCCTTTCTATTTAGTCAAATAATTTTTAGTATGTCTGTTTGATTATGATCCTCCTGGGGAAATAATCATTTTAAAATTTTTTTAAATTTAAATACTGTTGTAACTCTAGGGTAGGCACTCAACGTAAGGCAGACAACTCAACACAGTATAGCAGGAAATAAATACAGGTGTTTAGTCACTAGGACAAACACATAACATCCTTCAGCTTCCTCAGAGTCTTGCTAGTAATTTAACAGTCCTTTAGACAGCAACCCGAATGTGGACCAACGACAGCCTTCCCCGCTTCGCTCCAGGTCCCTTCTACGACCTTCAGGCTGCACAAAAGTTGGCCTCTTAGTTTCCAAACATTCAGACTCTTCACAATCCCTGATGCACTGTTCTTCTCTCTCTCTCCTAGTGTCTTCCTGTTTGCGTTCACTAGTGCGCTAGTGCGCACCTCAAGCACTGGGGCAAGGCAGTGTTACAACACTGTCTGATACCAAAAAGAGACATTGATCCTTGATAGATATGGCGACATGCTCATAGTTTCAATCTTTACGTCATCTCTTCCTACCAATTAAGTCAAAAAATTTGTGTCCATTATTTATTGTGTTTTGATATGGAATAAGGGAAACAACTTCTACATTATTAAGATATATGATATAAAGTTTGGATTTTTTTTTTTTAATTTTGCACGTTTTTTTTTTATTGTGTTCTATTTCTTGAGTCTGATATTCGTGTAATTTTAATTTAAATTGTTTGAGTCATAGAATTGTTATGTTTGATCGTAGACTTTAACGCTGAGTCAAAGAATGCTATTTGTTATTGTTATTGAATCTTCTGACAATCAATCAGTATCTGTTCAGAGCTGTCTGCGCTATTAAAGGTGTCCAGATATTGGAGGAGCGAACGTGGGACACTTGCTGTTAAAATGTTGGTCTTTTCAGTAGCTTTAATGTGCTTTTCCCGGTGACCAGTCATTTCATGCCCGGTCATTTCATCCCTGGTCACTTCATCCCTGGTCATTTCATCCCCGGTCATTTCATCCCCTGGTCATTTCATCCCCCTATTCTTTCATCCCCCGGTTCTTTCATCCCCCGGTCATTTAATATCCGATTAAATATTTTCTTTTTTCATTGTTTAATTGTGCTGTTAAGGCTTTGACTTTAAGCCCTCATTTCATCTAATATATAAATATGATTATGTAGAATGCTTTTTTTGACATGTTTTTAATGCGTTTATTGTGTTTCCTGTTCCACTTTGCATTCTTGACAGTGGCGTAGCATCCATGGCGCGAAAGGGTTCAGTGAACCCGGGCCCACGACCATTAGGGGCCCACAGTCTGTGGCGTTCAAACAATCGCGCAATGGAGTTGATTGCACTTGGGCCCATAACTCCTGATCAGTTGGGACCCACTTTAGGGATAACACGAAAGGAAAAAATAATTGCACTTTTGTAAAGTGTGATATAGAAGAGAGTCTGAAAAGCTCCCTTAAAATATCCTAAACGTTGCACGAAACTTTAAATTCATTTTAAAACAGTAACCCGGGTTTTAAGCTAGAGTTAATGCACCAGCGGCTTGGATTACCTTAATGTAAGGAACTGCTTTCCATCAGGTTTATCGTAATGGTGGCTAGCCCTTTTTTTTTCCATGTCTCTTCAAAAACCATTGATAGTATTAGTATTAACGGGGCGGGGGGGGGGGGGAGGGGGAGAATTAGGTTTACAATATATAAATGTCTATAGGGATAGTCCTGATGGTCACGATTAATATTTCAAAACATCTTAGAATTATTCAATTTTATTGAAGCTTAATATGTATCTTTCATTTTCTGTATATAAAATATTTAAACGTATATCTAAATAATTGCGAACGCTAACAAAAATCTGTATCTGAGGTTTCCTTTTAAAAAAATATGGACTTACTAAAAAAATATAGAAAACTATTTCCGATATGTAAAATGGGTACTGTGTAAGCCTTCATGACATTGTTTTGTTATCCTCTGTATTGTGTACAAATTGTTTACAACACAATAAGAAAAAGGATCAATGAATATTAAGCAAACAAAAGTAACATCAAAGTATGTTACATAGTTGTCGTGCTTGTGGTACTCTAATGAATGGCGAAACCGAATTGAAGAGCAGGTTTATAACAAAGATCTAGAACAGTGATGCCCAAAATACGGCCCGCGGCCACATGCGCCCCGCGACGTGGTTCCATCCGGCCCGCCAAAAAAAAAAAGGTTGACAAATGTATCTTTATCTACGTTACGGCCCCCAATTTTTTCTTTAGTTAAATGGTACTATGACCTTTAATATTTGTATGCTTATTAAATGGGGCTCTGAATGTAGAATCTATCAGAAAAGGTGAACGATTCTTTACTTTTTGTGGAACAAAATAATCAGCTGACATATTTGAACGACATTATAAAACAAAAATGGCGGCATTCTCGATTTAAGCCGCGAATAAAAGATAGTTTAACTATGCCTACAGAGCGTAGATCGATAGGAATATTTACTAAAAAGAGACAAGAAAGTGAGTCGGTTGTTAAGCTAGCTATAAAGTTGATCATATTTTAAGTACGGTACAGAAATTAGGCCATTATCTGACGCGTGAAAAAAAAATAAGCTTCAAATATACAATTCATTAATGTAAGTACTTAATATAGATCCAAAGGTTTTTAATCAAATAACTTCAAATTCAGGTCAATTTCCTATCGTCTATATACATTTTCGTTGATGTGGCCCGCGACACGAGTGCTGGAGATTAAAATGGCCCGCGGTCAAATGAGGTTGGGCATCACTGACCTAGAAGATAGAGAGATTTCTACATTGATCATTTATTATTTTCTTACTCTGACCAATGCTTAGTTTTAGGTTCATAGTTCTTAAAGAAAATTAATACCATTATATTTAAAACAGAAAACAAAATCCCTGACCTGATTTATTTAAATTTGCTATGAATATTGAAATCTGACAGGAAAACAAAGCCCCACAGATTCAAAACGAAATAATAGACATGTTGGGCGATGCAGTGCCAATCAAAATACCGGTACCATATGAGGTCATAGCGACGCCATTTTTTCTCTTTCATCGCACTTATGTCATATCAAAAGTTGATAAATTTACTGAAATTAGCTCCAAATAATGAATAATGCACCTGGTTGCATGTGGCCTCAGAACGAAACAGCTGGAGGTCACTTACAGAGGCCTCGGGATACATATAAGTGACAAGCGCAGACGGCAAAAAAGAAAAATCTACATCGACCACCGGCTATGCCTGCGCTGGATGTGGCAAAATACGTAGGCTGCATAGTCACGGGAAATACTGCACTGCTCATTAATCTTCGGACTCGAACAGAAGCCTTTTTGTCATTTCTGTACAATTACTTGACAGATTTCATTGACATAAAATATTGTCGTCATGTTTAAGTCCTAAATGCCCTGTTACATTTCAAGTGCAAACGACAAACGGTTGTATACTACCATAATTCTAGTCGCATTAGACCCAAATGATATCGCCATAGCATATTGTTCAGAGATGCAAATCCTTTAAAAAAACACTTTTCATAACGACAAATGAAGCCTGTGTACGAGATTTTGATGTTTATTGTATTTTATTTTATTGTATTTTACTATAAACAGTTACATTTGGCTGTTGATTTTTTTCCATAGACAATTACATTTTATCCCTACATTTTCTAAACAATGTCACAGCAGGCCTCTTATTTCTCACATTGTCTGTATCAATGTGTTAAGCTTAGCGGTCACTCAAAATTTCGATTGATCAAAAATTATTTAAGAATTTCTATGACACAGAGCAGCTTGGCTTCACTTTGTGTTGTTTTTTTCATTGAGCGAGAAACAGCCAAAAGTTTAGAAATAGATGCACTGGTTACTGACTTTGCTACTTAGAAGGCCAGAAAAATGTTCGATCTAGTTACAGTTAAATGGTGGAAGTGAATTAGATCAATATTGAAATTTTTTCTCCTTGAACTGTTTTAGGAATGTAAATGTGTAAACTCATAAAACAGTTCTTGATTCCCTTGAAACATCTTTAAGTCATTTCATTCTGTTAAGACATTGTACAAACATCGACTTTTAAGTCACTATTACTTGCCTGAGTCCTAACTGAATCAAACGTAATGATATTGTTACTAATTACTTATATAAAAAGATACACCACTTGCATTGGACCGTCTTTTGATAAATGTACTGATACTTATAAATTATTCAATTGTTTTGTCTCACTTCACATTTATCTTTTTTTTTTGGGGAGGGGCCCCATCAAAATATTCTTGAACCTGGGCCCACGGGTACCTTGCTACGCCACTGATTCTTGAAGAGAAATACTATAATATAGTGTAAATCTGGGTGTGTACTTAGCTATAGCGCTTCTATTGGATGTGGGGGATGTAATATTATAATATTATCCTGCGCATGGCGTAATGATCAAAGGCCAAGGTTTGGTGGAAGGAGTGAAAATCATTTGAGAGATAGAAGTGCGAGCAAGTCGGACTAGAGTTACCCCACGTAACTATCACGGGGATAAAAGCGAGGCTCAAAAAAAAAAGAGGGGGGATAACAAGCAATCTTTCTCTTTACATTCTATATTTTAGGTGTATTTTTTACACACGTCTATATCTGGTGTCATTAAAATAGTTGCATGTTTTTTTCTGTAGCTTTGTTTTGCCCCTTCGTATTGCCCTTCGTTTCCTAACCATGGCCACCTCTTCAAATATATTTCGTGGAGTCTACAGGTCTTTCAATGTAGTCGAAATTCCTGCATCGGAAAAATGTTTATTTCTAACAGTCGCATATTTCTGGAAAAATGTCATCGACGAAACTGTTGCTCTGGAGCTTCGCAAGATGGCTGTAAGCTTTGTTTGCGAACATTGGGATAACTATGGCGACGCCCTGTCCGTTGTTCTTACTCACTGAAGCACAGTCATACACTCTGCTCGACAATACGCTGCCTAAACACTTCCGGCGTTTATGGTGGCGAGACTAAAATTGTGGCGATGTCTGAAATACTTCCTACTACTATCACTATTCCCTTCCGAGAACGTCCGCATGACCCACCTCGAGTTTGCAATCTAAGTCTACGTCTCTCTATATCCCTGCGATTTAGCGGTCCTTTGGATCATGGCCACTACGAAGCGATGTATTCTACGCCGTTGGTCGACTAGTTATATATATATATGTATCAATGGTGTAAGATTTTTTCTTTTCGATATCAGAATAATTAATTACAGTTAGTTAGTCATTTTGTTTTTATTTCTTGTTATGATTCATGCTTTGTTTAGAACAGTAAATAATCTTGCAAAGTTTCAACTTGATTCGACAATCACAAGTAGGAGAAAAAAAGTGTACATAATTTGTACCAGACAGACGGACAGGCAAATAGACAGACGGACAGGCAAATAGACAGACGAGTGAGTTTATATAGCTTTGTACAAAGAGCAAATTTCTTTGATTAAAAATTCCTGTTGAAAACCTGCATTAATCTTTTTATATACATTGCCTGCCAGTAGCGGCCTTGAAGGGGGGGGGGGGGCAAGTGGGGAAATCGCCTCACGCCCTGCACCTGAGGGGGGCCCTGCGATAGGAGATTCCCTTGTCACCGTCAGGTTCAGAAAACCAGACCAGTTGTCATAAACAAGGATTTGTTACTTAATATTTCCTGGCATGTTATGATACAATTAAGTATGTAAGCTCTTAACATGACATTTTTGGTTTCGAGATACCTTTCAGTTTCGGTAATAACAGCATCTTATGACCTCTAAGGGGCTATCTCTTGTTTAACAGTTCACCTTGGCAATAAAAGAAAAAACACGTAGCCAGAACACCAATCAAAATAATTTATTTCATACAGTACTGCTATGTCGCATTACAGCGTAAAAAGAATTGGTACGCTTAAAGTAAATATACTGTCACTTTAGTCCGCCATAGGACAAAGGGACGAGGGTTTGTGAGAAGGATTCCTTGTTTGCCTATCAGCATCCAGAAAGTTTGACGATGATGATGTATTCATTTTTTCCCCAATAGGCTACTGTACTTAGACATCGTGTGGCCGTGTGAAAACCCGTGTTTCAGTGTTGCAAGTCGGATATGCGAAAGTCAATGGACCACTGTAGCTCCTATGTACCTTGTTATGACATGATTAGGATATAGTTATTTCTTTCGGGAATATGGGGAAAAGTTTTACTAAGCGACGATGACGTAAAGTTGGTTAAAAAGTAAGAACGCTCTATTCGACACTATCAACACGGCGCTTTTCATTAGGGCAGTGAAAATAAGAAGTTATATCCAGACGGCTAATCACGAATAACATTAGACGAATCCCATCTTGAGTATTAAACGTGTATATAGTTTCAATAATAGTGTCGACTACCTATCTTGATTGTTTTGGCATTTCACCGGTGTTTGAAGGTTACCTCCTGTTTATTTCATTGTTTGTATTTGACACGGCGGCAGAGCCACAATAACCTATACCAAGGCCTAGAGACCGTAATGTTATAACCCCGTCATGTACACCGCCATCCAAGACAGTGCAGAAGGTGCGCACTATTAGTGACTAGACTAGGAAGGATGTTGGCATTAGAGAGAAGAGAGAATGATTTCCGCTTAAGTCTAGAACCGATATAAAGATGCCCTAGTAAGTTAATTGGCGCGATAGCTACTGGAAGTCATTTAGCAAACGAAAGCTACAGGAGGTCATTTTGCAAACGAAAGCTACTGGAGGTCATTTAGCAAACGAAAGCTACAGGAGGTCATTTAGCAAACGAAAGCTACAGGAGGTCATTTAGCAAACGAAAGCTACAGGAGGTCATTTAGCAAACGAAAGCTACAGGAGGTCATTTAGCAAACGAAAGCTACTTGAGGTCATTTAGCAAACGAAAGCTACAGGAGGTCATTTAGCAAACGAAAGCTACAGGAGGTCATTTAGCAAACGAAAGCTACTTGAGGTCATTTAGCAAACGAAAGCTACAGGAGGTCATTTAGCAAACGAAAGCTACAGGAGGTCATTTAGCAAACGAAAGCTACTTGAGGTCATTTAGCAAACGAAAGCTACTGGAGGTCATTTAGCAAACGAAAGCTACAGGAGGTCATATAGCAAACGAAAGCTACAGGAGGTCATTTAGCAAACGAAAGCTACTGGAGGTCATTTAGCAAACGAAAGCAATTGCTACTGGAAACATCTTGGTAATAAAATTCAGCAACACGATGTTTCTGTAAATCACTTCAAAATGTTTTTAAAATGATTTAAATGTTTCGGATGCTTCTTCAGAGTTGAAGATTATCTGCTTCCTAGTCCAAATCTCCCGCAGGACGACGCGGGATAGCAGCGGGCAGGGTTTGAACCCGGCACCATCTTGACGACCGAACAACAGTCCAGCGCGCATATTGCACGGCCAGGTAGCCATGTAGCCATCCATATGTGTATGTATCAGCTTGTTTGGATCTAGCTCTGATAATTTCCAATGGTAGCGCAATGGGTAAATTGATGCTAGAACAAATTAGAAAAGAAAAAAAGCTGCGCTTACGCGCAGTCGCGGCAAAAATTATTTGGATTGTTCCATACCTGACAAAAAAACAGCGCATTTCGTGGGAGAACAGAGAAACTTTATGCGCCGAACAACCGTCAGTTTTTAGGCTTGGTTGAATTGCTTGACAAATTCGATTTAACCATGCAAGAACATCTTAGACTGATTAAGAACGCCGATGCTGACTATCGGATATAGGATTCAAAACAAGCTCATGGACCTGATGGTATATGTTCCCACCATCTTTGACTGCACGCTTGATGTTTTAAATAAAATTAAATTAAATTATGGCTTTTATATAGCGCTACTTTTATGTTTATAGCATGCTCAGAGCGCTTTGGTCCAATCTCAGTTGTGGACCAGTGGGGGGGGGGGGGGAGGGGAGGGGGTATCTAGGAATCGGGTGTCGAACCTCGAGCCCCTTTCATTGGTAGTCAAGCCAAGCTAAGTTCAAGCGCACCTAGCCTCACGACCACGCTTCGCACATAGCGTTTTGTGGACGTATCATATCCTGAGGTAGAGAACTACTTCGAGTTTTTGTAATTAAAAGACCAACCGTAACAGTACGTACGAAAGGTAGTATGTTTTGTACCAAAAGAAAAGGCCTTCAGCGTTAGAGGGGGGCGATCTCGTTTACGTGACAATGTACGATATATATATTCTACCACCCTGACGCCAAAGGGCCCCGCGCACTGCTAAGGCCGCCTCTGATGCCTGCTAAATTTTCTTGTTATTTATATAACTCTTTACTGAATAGAAAGAAACATTTGAGCCGGGGTACGGGAAATCCCGCTGAGCTTGTTCAAAACAGTTTAATATACTTTTAAGATGATTACCGGTCAAACCAGAGTTTGCCGTGTGGCAATTAGCTATTAATTTTTTTCCCAAAGATATACATCAAGTGTCAAATTTCTTGAATAACCGTTGGAGCAATACATTTTGACCTGAAAGCTATTTTTCTTGTATTGAAAATATTTTTTAACACAAATGATGTTTAAAAAAACAACACACCAACCTATATCTGATATTTCTCCGATGAACTAAAAAATGTCGCTACAGATCCAAGGAATTGAACTTGATACGTCTCATTGAGGCATGAGTTGGCAAGTCTGCAAGTTAAATTGCGTGGGCAGTAAGTCTCAAGGGTCAAATCGTGACACCCCCGCAGAAGAGCAAATTATCTTCTCTTATTATTTGTATAATAACTTTGACGGTCAAGGCTAGAGTAGCCACGGCATAACTGAGAGAAAAGTGAATCCTAAATTTTAGTTTTCTACTTTATGCGTTCAGATATAAATAAATAAATAAATAAACAAATATATATATATATATGGTCTTTGTAGCTCATCGAGAAGCAGACAAAGTGCTATGTGGCAAACATAACGATCTACTAACTAACGTCATATGTAGATATATATATATATATAGCCGGATATGATATTAAACATAACGAATGTTCCCTTCACATTTTTTTTGTCACGAAAATAAAAGAAGAAGGTGAAAATGGGTTTACCCGTTCAGCCCACTTATTTATATCAAATATAAAATACTGTGAAAACGGGTTTATCCGATTTGTTATATAAGTAACGTTTTTTTTAAATAGAGATACATTAGGTACTTTTTGTCTATTTTTAGAGCCCTTTGGTAGTGGTAGAGAAATTAAACATACACTACGGTCTCCGCCATGATCTGAGGAACATTTATGCAAAGTTTTATCAAGATTGATCAAACGGTTTTGATTTCTATGCGGGACATAGATAGGTAGATAGATAGATAGATAGATAGATAGATAGATAGATAGATAGATAGATAGATAGATAGATAGATAGATGTAGATGTTGGACTTATTATCAATAGTTGAAATGATTCTCATTGTTAAATATCTTTATAAAATAAAAAGGGAGTATTGTCACAGCCTGGTTTTTGCTGTAGGCGTGATGACGCGAATGTCGTGTGTGTGTTGTAGATACCTCTTCTGGTACTACTATAATGTTCTTCTTAACTAAATACTTTCTCACACGCACTATATTTGCAGGTGCGTGAGAACATTAACTTGCTGAATGCTACGACCACAACATTTAGAATTATTAATAGACTCTAGGTCAGCAGACATGGATTTTATTCACATAAAATATAATTCACAAAAGATATTGGCAACTTCAGCCATCACAAATTATACATCCAAGGAAATATGTCCTAAATACAAATCAATTATAATAACTTCAATACTTATACATTTCTCTACTGTCAAAAAATCTATAACACTCCTCTCTCTACAAGAGTCCAAGATCAACTGAGGTGTCCACCTCGTGGTCAGTCCCCGACCAGGAAAAATCTCGTGCTAACTGCGCGGAATAGTTCAGTGACTACTAGTCACCAAATATTACAGGGGTTCTAAAACTAATATATGACAAGTATACTCAGAAGAAGATACAAATTCACATACTTTAAAAAAAAATGGAATATCGCGGACCAGATCAAATTAACGGTAACTACATTCTGCCCACCCATACTACCATACCTTAAAACAACGGCAGCTTCAAAGGACGATAATTTCATGGCAGACGCATTCAAAGCCATTATAAATCTTGTAACAAAAAATACACACAATCACACAAAAAAAACACACACACACACACACACGCACGCATGTTATTGGCCTACACGTAAATCTCCGAGGATCACATAGATATGATGCTTTAGTCGTCAAATAAACTTTTATAGAGGCATCGCCCACGGTAGCAGTATCTTTTTGGTTTTCAAAACCAGAAGATCCAGTTCCAGGCATGCGCAATTAACCTCTGGATGTGAACATCAAAGACGCTGTTGGTGGAAAGTTTTGGACATCTGGGGGGCTGATCATATGACAGGGGGCATTAATTGTACAATCAAAGTGAATGTTCAGTAGCGGGAGAAACTTATCTTTGGAAGCTGTTTGGTCCAGATTGTTAGGGCGCACTCTGTGTTTGAATGAGTGGTGAGGGAGGGGAGGAGCGCCCCAACGGGTAAAAACAAGAAACTTTTGATTGGTAAGGACTTTTTTAAAAGAGTCCAAGTCTATTAACCTTTAAAACGCGTGCGGTAGTTTAACCACTAAACATCAGAATTATATTTCCATTTTGTATGCAGTCATTGTAAAACATCTCAGCACTTTAAGGGTTAAAGGTGAGACCTGATGCGTTAGTCACTTTTAAAGAATATTTTTATTAGGGGGTTGCTGTTTACGGCCGTTGACTTGAGCACACATATACTGGTAGACAACTAAATCGATGTAGGAGTATTTAATCTTAAGTTATAAAACTTTATAACTTGAATAACTTCTGTGTGAACAAAACTATATATAACTTTTATTACAATGTAGACAAATTCAATCAAGGATTAAATGAAATAAATGTAGCAGGCGTTAGTAATATTGTAGAGTGTTGTTTTTTTTTTGGACAAAATCTAAATCACTACAAAAACACTTCTTTTCACTTTTGCCTTCTGAGTCGTTAGACTGCTGACGACAATGCCGCTTATCTTGCATCATTCACACTGCATAGCCACCAACCAATCGCTAACTTCTTCTCATCGTAATCATAGAAACACACTCACACACCATAACAGGGGTAAAACTACATTTAAAAGCCACATTGATTCTGAAACTATTTGGGGTTAAGACATTTGAAGATTCGGTCTGAAAGAATATAGCCCGCTACGCCCTTGCAACCTTATATTCAGGTCTTTAGAGAGCTCGACCATGGTTACGATTATGATGATGATGATGGTAATGTTGATGATGTTGATAATGTTGACGATGGTGGTGATAGTGGTGTTCGTGATGATAATGATGATTGTGGTAATGATGATGATGATGATAATGATGGCATTGCTGATGATGACGACCACGTTTGCGGTGGTGTTGAGGATGATGATGTTTATACTTGTAATGATGATGATGATGTTGATTTGATAATGATAATGAAAATGATGATGATGATGATGTTAATTTGAAAATGATGATGATGATGGTGATGATGATGATGGTAATGATGGTGATGGTAATGGTGATGGTGATGATGATAGTGATGATGGTGATGATGATGATGATGAAGATGATAATAATAAATGAATTACTTTGAGTAGAAATTTCGACCTTGGAGAACCGAGTCCTGATAAAAGAAATTGAAGGTCCACCCTAATCATCATCATAATCATTACCCCACCCCTTTCCATTGCGCGTTTTCCATCCTTCGTTTTCTGATGTAATGTCTGAAATAGTTACAATGCTTCTAGGTCATCGGCTTATTAAGTCTGAACTGAAAGACGCGTTTATGCAGTCTGTGTACTGACATGTGATCCATAACTTTATTCAGATCATGGGCAACAAGGACACGATGGGCGCGGTCCGCCCACTCGGGGCGCCACCTTGAAGCACCCCTGGGCTAGAGAACAGTATAATGTATTTACATCTGCGTAAGTGGATTCTAATTTCTTTAAGAGATCGCCATTATCTTTGTACAGCATAACCACCAGAATTTAGTTATTTATTGAAATATAATGCTTCTGTGTGTCTCTCTAGATAGTGCACAGCTTTGCCCAAAAGTGGCGTGTCAGTGGGGTTGGGACGGGAGGGGAGGCGGAGGAGGATTAGAAAAAATCAGAGATATGTCAAATTTGTTGTGCTTTGAATATTGAGATGAACTGTACCGAGACTGATAGTCATAGTAGGCCTGAACACTGACCTGTGACGTGGCAACCTGTGTTCAGTGGAGACCAATAGCTCGTTGCCATGCCATAGGTCTATACGACGAGGCAAAAAGCTATTATTCTCCACTGCCCCAAGGGGTTGCGACGTTGCAAGTCAGTGTTCAGGCCTTCTGTGAACGATTGGTCTCGGATCAGGCCTACTGTTGGTCTCGGATGTACGCCGTGGTGCCTCCTAGTGAGATCAATCATAGTAGCAGGTCTGAAGACTGACTGACCTGCAACGTCGCAACCTGTGGGCAGTGGAGAGCAATAGTTCGTTGCCACGTCACAGGTCAGTGTTCAGGTCTGCTATAACGATTGGTCTCGCTCCTAGCCTCAGTGCAGATCTAGTGATCTTCTAGGTACCCCACCCGCGAGCACGCTACCCTGCCTCGTCGTGGCGCTCGTGTGGAAACGACCATTAGAGGAAGTGGTTAGGCTAAATGGGTAGCAACACAAGACTCCCGTGGGGATGCCCACGGGTAGACGAGAGTCAACCCCTTGCACAGGCGGGGTTGTAAAAAAAAGTCCCCACAAAACTGTCACACATCCATGCGGGTCCCGCAAAGTTAGCTTGGTACATTGAAGGAAAATGGCTGAAGATCCCGGTGTATTTTCGGCCTTCGGTCGTGTCTAGCCCACGCATTGGGGGCCAAATGCATTGGTCAACGGCAATGCTTTACATAGGCATTGACTGGGGTCTCTCCCAAACAGAACTGTATTCACACATGTTTCTTTTTTTTTTACTGTTTGGCGTCCAAGCAGGTTTTTTTTTCAAACTTAGGACTCGAAGAGCCTTCGGCTCATCCCTTAGACATCAACAAGGGACCCCACCCCCTTTCCTTTAACTCTTGGATTCGGGGACACCCGTGCAAAATATCTGACACTGTCTCCCAAGAACTACACACAATGTAGGGAGTTGAAGTTAATGAAATCAATCGTACAAAGTAGACACCACTATAAACAGGGTTCAGTCCTACACTATTTACTAGTCTGCAACGCCTCTGTCTAGGTAGTGCTCAAGGTAGAAAATTTCTTTCACTGTAAACTAATCTGGGTTTAGATATTTCTAGATGTATTCATAAAGATTACGACCTATAACGACTAACATGAAATTGTATATTTAATGACCCAATTTGGCATACATTATTGCTCTAAATAAAGCTAGTCTTCGAGTCTGAAATTTATTAAGAAATTCCGTATTTTCTAGTGATAACGCATCTCCAGCTGCGACCTACCTAGTTTGCAACATCCAACGCAGACTTAACCATTTTTCGCCTGTGGTCGATCTAGATTTTCTTATCGACATCCACTACTGTCCTCGGTGGTGGACTTTCCTTTGCCCTCAAAGATGCGAGAAAATATACAGGTCGCTACTGGGTCTACAAAGTTATGTGAATCACTGCACGCAACCTTAATTTTCGAAACCGAAGATCACCATTAGTGGAAATTCCCGATGCACATGTAGGTTAACTCTGGAACGGTCTCAGACTTGGTTAGGCCAGATTCAACTATAATTAACTCACTGACAGAGAGAAGCTTGCTGTGGCCTTTATACTCTCCCGCCTTGGCTACTACAATGGTGTGCTTACAACTGAGTCGCCACGCTGCATCGAATTCATAACAGCGCTGAATAGATGGTTCTCCGCAAAACAAGACGTGATTCTAATGCTGCTCTCCTGCATACACTCCACTGGAGTCCTGTGAGTGGACACACTTTGTCATCAGGTCGTCCATACCAAAAATAAAGCCTCGTATTTAGTGAACTGATCACTGATGTCTCTAAAAGCTAGACCAGCGGTTCTCAACCTTTTATGTTCGGCGACCCTTTTTTACAATCCCCCACTCTGCAGCGACCCCGCCCCCACACACACACATACAGCAATAGAAGAGTAGACAATAACAATCCATATTTTCGATGGTCTTGGGCGACCCCTGGCAAATTGTCAATCGACCCCCAAGGGGGGTCGCGATCCACAGGCTGAGAACCCCTGAGCTAGACCGTCATAATAGGTCTCAACACTGACATGCGAAGTTGCATCTGTGGGTTGAGGAGACCAAAAGCTCGTTGTCAATTCGTACAGATTTGTGACATGGAAACAAGCTATTGGTCTCCACTACCCACAGGTTGCGACGTTGCAGGTCAATGTTCAGACCTTCTATGACAATTCGTTTCGCCCAGAAAGCCCTAGGCTCCATTGAATCAAAGCTGCTAGTTCTGTACGCTTTGTTATGTTAAGCTTGAGGCAAAAAAAGGTTTGGAACTCGCGCCCTGTTCAGACAGGATAGATCTTCAGCACCTTCACCTATCTCTTAGTCTGTTAAAATGTTGGGCACCACACAAGATCTATTCACCGTCTTTATCATATCCTCTTTTTTTTTTTTGCCTTGGTTGGAATTTCTTTTAAGTTGTCTTCCCATCACTTTCTCTGTCTGCTAAAAAATCCCACTAATCGAAAGCCCTAGGATGCTGGCTAGTTTTGTTTATGCCTAAAACCGGCCCTGCTTGAGGACCTTTGTGATACAGCTTAAGTTTGCGCTTTTTTTTTTTTTCACATTAGCTAGCAGGACTAATAGCTGCATTATTCGAATTTCTAAATCGCTTCATTTATTTTAATTTGTAATACGTCTTGGTAATTGACAGGTAGATCCCCTGCTTCATTAAATGCACAAAAAACATTAAGACATGCCTATTTAAAAGTTATTTACAGTAGTTTGTCTTAATACCCTTTGCGTTCTCAATCGATATTATGTCTACATTATGTGTTTTTTTTTAAGCGCTATAACAGAATGTAATATAGAGTCTATCCATCTCTACATTACTGTATATATGATAAAGCCTACATATAACTGAGAACGTTAAACACTGCATTTGTTAAGCCTCTGGGAACCAGACGATATTTTCCAGACTCCTGGTCAGTGTATGATTCATCCAAGTCTGTAACATTTTCGTTTAATGGTGTAAAAAAAACAACAAAAAAACTAGTCTTGATAAAACTCGAATTAGTAAGTGTCTTAATCGAGAGTGAACCAAAAACAAAAACAAAATTGATACACAAACCCACAAAATTTAACCCATACGCAGTGAAAAATTACACCACAAACACAGATATACAAAGATATACACACACATACAGTTTACAAAAACACATACACACGTACTTGCAAGTATCATACGAGAACATTTGTGTCTTTACTTACAACCCCCTCTCGCTCTGCCGTAATTCTCCCAGGGGGGGGGGGGGGACCCGTCTGAAGTGTCCATTTGGCTGGAAAATCCTTCGTCCTGGGCCTGTTCGTCTTTTGCACTCTCCCCCCTCCTCCCCACCCCCCCCCCCCACTTGTTGTACCCTTTCTGTCTCACACACGCGCTTGTATTATTTCATTGTCTCAGTGTATTTCATTAACCGCTTGGTGACGCCCCTTCTTCCTCAAATACACCCCCTCTCCCCCTCCGCCCAAGAGCCAAATTTTTTATCCATCCACGCTCACTCCGAACCATATATACATATGACTTAATATGGCGTACTCAAAGATATGGATTTATATAAACACACGTTTGACACTTAAAGTAAAAAAAAAAAAAAAAAAAAGTGGACTAATTCACTCCTAGACGCCCACGCTTAATGCCAACCCCCCACCCCACCCCCACCGCAAATCCCCCCTTGGGATCAAGTGTCCAGCACGCAACAAAGACCCCAAGAGTTAAATAATAAAACGAAAGGCTGGCAGTTCGGTGTTAGAGAGTATAGTCTCTCATTCATTGAGAAGTTTCTAATTCATTCATAGCTTCTGTGTATTTGTGGGTTTCAGGGGGTTAGGGTATAGATTATTCTGTCAAACTTAAAAGAGAAATGGCGAATGAGAATGAAAGAGAGTATTAAGAGAGAGAAAGCGAGGGAGAGAGAGAGAGAAAGTGTGTGTGTGAGAGAGAGAGAGATAGAGAGAAAGAGAGAGAAAGAAACTTAAAGAAAGAGAGTTAGATAAAGAGAAAGAAAGAGAGACAAGGAGAAAGAGAAATGGAGAGAAACAGAGGGATAGCGAGAAAGAGAGAGAAAGAGAGAAAGAGAGAGAAAGAGAGAAAGAGAGAAAAGAAACATAAAGAAAGAGAATGATAGAGAGGAGAAGAGCGAGGGGAGAGTGTGAGAGAGAGAGAAAGAGAGAGACAGAGACAGGAGAGAGAAAGAGAGAGAAAGAGACAGAGAGAGAGACAGAGAGTGATAGAGATAGAGACACAGAGAGAGAAAGATAGAGAGAAAAAGACAGAGAGAGAGAAAGAGAAAGAGAGAAAAGAGGGAGAGAGTAAGGGAGTTCACACATTTAGAGAAAGAAGAAGAGTAGACAAAAAAAAAAGAATAATAGAAATGAGGGAAGGAAAACGAATGTAGAGCGATATAAAAAAAATATGGTGGTGATATAAAGAGAGAGAGATTCTGAATAAATAAACACACAATAAATGTCAAGGACGTCATTTCAAAAAATTCTCTGTTGCCTAATAAATTAACCCTAACCCTAACCTAAACTTTAACTTTATACTCTTAACTTCTCGTATTATTTTGCCAACTCTTCATTGTGGAGGATCTCCGGACACTGATCTCCTGGAAATTCGACAGTTTGTGGGTATCTTTGGGGGAAAAAATACTAGCCCAATGGGCCACGCACACAAAAAATGTATAGCTTGACTGTTATAATTTTTCTGATAAGTCACTGAACCAATAAATTCAAAGTAAACGTATTAGCATATGACCCAGAACCATCTACCCTTTTTATACTAACTAGCCAAATGTTAGTCACGACTCGCGGGTCTTAATTTGCGTATCACCGTCGATATAGTCATTGAGAGTGATTTGGAAACATGAAATAATAATGTTAATAGAAAAAGAATGCTTGAATGTAAAAATAGTAAGAATGGAGCTATCAAAATAGCTTATCGACCTAAATCCATTTTGTTAATAAAAACATTTGCTAGTAGACCTACATATATTTAGATCTTGAGTCTAGATACTATTATTATAAATGTAGAATAGATTAAGAATAAAGTCAAGGGTTCAAGAAGCTTATTAATGATTGTATGTTAATATATTTAATATCCCCCATATAGAGCCTCGTGTAGCCTGTCCAATCATAGTGTGCGTGCGTGATGTCCCGCATGGTTGGTCGACGTTGAGACTTATATACATATATAGATCTGTTTAGAATACCATCTCGAAAATTCTGGGTTCTGGTTAGTTCACATTTAAGTTTATTTTTAGCTATATGGGTGACATCAAGAACACAAGTTGAATAAAACAACTTCCGTTGCTATTGGCAACAATTCGTACATTTTATCACGTGACAATATGAAACCTGCACACAAACAAAATCGTTCCATATATAAATTGCTTTTTTCTTTTGTAAAAAAAAAAAAATAGGTGCCGCTACTCAGTGATGGGATTGCCTTACTTTTAACTAGTAATACATTAGTAATAAACGTCAAAATACAAGAAAAGTAATAATTAATAACAACCCCGTACCGCCCCCCAAAAAAAGCACATTTATATAAGTATCTTATCTTTATCTTAAATAATACAGACGTTACTTCAAAAAAGAAGATGATTACGTCCTACGCGTCATGCATTCAGTCATGCATATTAACCAATGACTTAAATTCTCCAAGTCACTGGTTTTCCTGGCTAGCTCAGGCAACCCATTCCATGCTCTATTACCACTAGGGAAGAAGGAGTATTTGTACACATTTGTCCTAGCATATGGGATGAGGAATGTACCTTTATCTTTGTGTCTTTCAGAGTATTTTATTAAATTTTGTTTTTGTATTTGAAGATTATGGTTCGGTGTTTTGTGTATAATTATGTATGTAAAAGTATGTATGTATGTATGTATGTATATATATATATATATTGACAATTATATTAATTACATGAGAGAGGTAGAAAGAGGTAGCGAGATAGGTAGAGAGGTAGGTAGCGAGAGAGAGTGGTAGAGAGAGAAGTTGAGAGCGGTAGTGAGTTAAGTAGCGAGATAGGTAGAGTGAGGTAGGGAGATAGGTAGAGGTAGTGAAAAAGGTAGAAAGAGAGGTAGAGAGAGAGAGAGAGGTAGACAGAGAGAGAGAGAGAGGTAGAGAGAGAGAGATAGTTTGAGAGTGGTAGTGAGTTAGGTAGTTAGATAGGTAAAGAGATTTAGAGTGAGGTAGAGAGTGAGAGGTAGAAAGATATATTATGTAGAGAGAGTTAGAGAGTTATAGATAGAGGTCGAAAGAAGTAGAGAAGGGTAGATAGAGGTATAAAAATACCAGAAACGGAGAAACGGAGAGAGAAAGAGAGAAAGAGAGAGGGAGAGAGAAGAAAAGAGTCAAGGAGAGAACGAAGAAAGAAAGAAACTCACTTCACATATAACGAACAATGACCCCCTCCGACCAGTCTCCTGTGTCGCCTCCCATGGGTCAGCATTTAACTAAGCTCACTAAAAGAAAAAAAAGACATCGGAAAACCGTGGCGTTGAACGGGGTGAACTGGTATGACCTCCCTAGGCGCCCACCCACACGTCAAGCTGCAATAGATATAATAGATGAGTCTCGACTATAAATATGATAAAATAATTCAACAAATTCCTCTTGTATTCGACCTAAAAAGCTAATGAAAAAAAAAATCCACCCCAAAAAATGTAGTTTAAAATATCTCGAGGGACGCGACTGCACGTGTCAAGTAATCTCAAAGTGTGGTAATTTTATATAGACTTATGCTTTAAAAGTCTTAAAAAAAAATCATTATAATCTAATCCTAAATACTTTTGTACTATCTTCTCACAGAGTTTAAAATGAGACCAAAAGATATTACACGTTTACTTTTATTTTATACCTCTAGACTATAACGAGTATAAACTACCATATTAATTTACAATAGGCATTTATATAAATTAAAATGTATGCAGTAATAGAAATGCAGATTTTGCATAGGAAGTCAACATATATTCAGTTTTGATCACAATAACACTTTTAATAAATCAATACATATAAATATATATATTTGCTTGTTTTTTTTTAAAGTTTTTTTTAAATATTAAAATTGTGTTTTTATTTCCCGCGTTACTATAAATTGAACTCCCTTCAGAGCGCTGTGATCATGTGATGTAACGACGAGGTGTAGTCACGTGTGAAGCATTTAACATAGACAATTTATATCGCCCCCCCCCCCCTCCTTTTTGTTTTCAACCAGTGATTTTGGTTTTCGAAAAGACCATAATTGAGTAAAATAGTGCGTAAAAATGTGTACACAAATAGAGTCGTGCACGCTGTTTACTGATACGCTCTTATTTGAAAACACTCCAAGGCGTGACCACTTGAAGGATCTGGGTTTGAGTCTTGTGTTTCTTTTCTACGTTCCCGTGAAGTGGCTGGGTTTCGTATTTGTTTCGCGGCAAAACCCGCACGAGTTTGGTTTATTTAGTACCTGCTATCTACTACGTCCTCGCCTAGTGACGTTTAAAATATAAAAGGCCACCTTCAAGTGGGGGATATTTAGTGCTAGCAAAACAGGTAGCAGAAAAGGCGGGAAGAAACGTGTTAAGAAATACGCAGTGGTATAAATATTGCACTGGCAAAAAAAATAAAATATACAAAGCATTTTGTTTAAAACTCAACGAGACTTTTTAAATTATTATAGCTTTTATATAGCGCTACTTTCGTGCTTATAGCATGCTCAGAGCACTTTGGTCCAATTTTATTTGTGGACCGGTAGGGGATGAAAGAGATCATTTTTTGGTGAAACCAACTGTGCATCAGACGAAAAAAAAAAAGACTATTTTGTCTGTATATTTCAGGAGATTGGTATGAGTTTTCAAAAGATTTTAATAATTTCCGGATATTTCCAGGACTTTTTCGTATATTTTGCAATTTCAGGAGATTTCCAGAACCTCCTGTTAAATTGACAGGAGGCCGCGGGAAATCTGTTATAAGTTACAAGATGGTTTAATTTAATAATTTATACACCTAAAATTAGCGCGGGTCCTATAAAAGAGCTGGGCCCACTGCGGTCGCATAGGTTGCAGTGGCCTAAGGTTGGCCCTGCAAAATAGCGGCGCATGCTACGAGGCCGGTCGACTAGTAATGTTATAACCCTTTTCTCGCGCCGACACTGATGGTGCGCACCAGCACACCGTTCAACACGAGGAATAGACAACATATTGATTCTAGAGGAAGGGCTGTTTTAGAGCTGTCTGGGACCAAGAGCCTACCTTTGTGCTACCAGTAAACTGTATTGAGGACCTGGAGCGACATTGGGAAGTGTGTCGGTGGTCTGTACTAATATTAAGGTAGAAAAGGACTTGTAGATCTAAGACAAGACTCCCTGTGACTTGATAGCTGAAGTCCATGTCTCATTGTGTATTTCATTGCTGTAAAAAAATACGTCGTCTATTGTTATCTCCTTTCGTGAGTGCTTGCCTAAGATTCACTACAATAATAATATTAATAATCTTTTTTTGTTTTACATTTTCATTGACATTTTCTTGCCTCCCTAAAGACAGACAGACAGACAGGGGGGACAGACAGACAGACAGATAGATAGACAGACAGACAGGTAGACAGATAGATAGATAGATAGATAGATAGATAGATAGATAGATAGATAGATAGATAGATAGATAGATAGACAGACAGACGGATGGGCAGACAGACAGGCAGATGGGCACACAGACAGACAGACAGATAGATAGATAGATAGATAGATAGATAGATAGATAGATAGATAGATAGATAGATAGATAGAAAGATAGATAGATAGATAGATAGGTAGGTAAAATGCTTGATTACTCCTCCCAATAAAAATTTCACAAACGGAACTAACCGGAAGAGATGGTAACATCACTCTCAATATCCACCGGAAGTGACCAGCCAGAGAAGAGCGTCCTACCGGAGTTCAGGCTGATTAAAGTGCACAAGAGAATCTTATCATTTGTTATCATGCTTGGAAAGGGGGCGGAAAGAGAAACTGGTAAGGAGCAAATCACTGGACACTGTGTGTGAGTGTGCGTGTGTGTTCGCTCTAGATTTCTTTTCAAGGATGAGTTCATGGAGGACAAATGGGGGGGGGGGGGGGGGTGCAAGGTCACATCTAGGATAGGACTCCCCTGCCAGAGATTGGATTGAGGATTTACGTTTTTGATTTTTAAGATCCGACTTACACTTAAAATTCTGTAAATAAAAAGGAAAAAAAGGACAAAGCGATATAATGAAATGCGGTGGCGATGTAATGGAGCCTGAAGAAAAGCATAATAAAATTTAAAAAAAGAAAGGTTGTAAGAGATTTTGAAATAGTCACACTAAGCAATGTCAAGGACGTTATAATGAAAGATCGCTGTTGCCAACTAAATTATACACAAGCAAAATATAAATAATTCTTTTTTTTAAATTAAAGCTTACAACTATATCTCTCACACATGTAGAAGTTATTTCCCTAATTTGATACCAAACAGAATAATTAATTATCAATAATTAATTGACTTTCTTCTTCTTCCTCGTTCCCATTTTTATTTTGGAGCGTTCAGATGACAAGACTAATATATGAGATGAACTGCGCAGTGGTTTCCAAATCAGGGAGCTCTCCATATAGTTTTCTTCCTATTGGGGTGTTTTGGGGCCAGTGTCTTGTACGGCTCTCATGGTAAAGAAAACAATTTTGAAGGACATGATCAGCATTCTCTGGCGACACTCCACATGGGCAGATTTCACTGGTTCCAATTTTGAGCTTCCGTTACATATGTTGTCTCATTCTGTTTTGTCCGGTTCTGAGTCGAAAGATTAGACGTTGATCTTGCCGGGATAGCTTATAATATGCGTCATCTTTCTTGGAATTCGGATGAGAGCTTGTCCATTTCTCATTTCTTTTTTTTCCAATTAGATTATTTATTTCTTCTGCATAGAGTGCAATGTTAATTGACTAATTGATTAAATTTTAAATAGATTCGTATTTTGTTAGATACAATAAATAATTGTTGAAAGTTTCGACTTGATCCGAGAGTTGGTGCGGGAGAACTAGCGTGCACAATTATCTTAGGGGACAAAACCCCACATGTTTAGCCTTATCTGTGAGTACTGAAGGAGTGACTACCCTTGTTGATATCAAACAAAAGTAGTAATAAAATTTACAACCAATAATTAATTGACAATGAATAATTCTGCATATTTTCAAATTTATCCGAGAATGGGTGTGGGAGACTACCGCCCGGCGGCTACGGATTATCTTGACCTGTAGTTTGAAATTGCATAGATATTTTTCATTTTAAAAACGTTCTTCCTAATCTGCATATAATAAATCGTCTTTGGTCGTCAATTTTCTAAATATAGACCAACGCGTCCATCTCACACAATCAAAAAAGAGAAAAAAAAAGTGTGAACATTATGATCCCTCGTCCAGTTGGGTCGGTCATTGATAAAAATTCCCCTCCCCCTTCCTCCTCCTCTTCCTTTCCTGTGATGTTCTAAATAAGAGTCGCCATTAATCCGAGTCTTGTCGTGTGTAAAAACAGAATAAATCATCTCCCTTGCTTCTAAATACGGAAACGGTTTCATCGATGCCCGCCATGAATCAAGAGGTGTCCCGTCAATCAAGACGAAGGCGTGCGCGTTATTTGATGACGTCATTGCGTAGTGAACCGTGGCCCACTCGCTGTTGGCCCATTCATAAGCTTCGGCAAACCAAATACAAAAAAAAAATTGATTTAATAAGAAATGTGATTTATTATCCATCTAATAATTAAAACAAGGTTATAAAGACAGTTTGTGTGGAAACACAAACTCAAAATCGGCCCCCGAAGTGGTCCACCTTGAGTCTTCACTAGGATTCGAACACGGAACACGGTTCCAAGTACTTTACCCCTCAGCCACAGCATCTCCATATATTCATTTAGCGTGCACTTATATTTTTTTAAACAATAATTATTAACCTTATCCATACATTCAAAATTAATAACATGTTACATGTAATAAAGAGAAACTAAAAAGATTTATTCTTCTAACAAAATTAGATAAATTAGCAACTCGAAAAAAAAATAATTCTTGACCTACTTTAAGCTACATGTGTGTATAAATGACAACAAGACATTCCCCTCGCAAATAAAAATTAATATCTCCATTGTCATTTGTCTTACAAACTAGACATGATCTAACTTGATCTAGACCTGGTTTTAGATCTAAATCTAGATTCAAGATCTAAGTCTAGGTCTAGAACTACATCTAAGTCTAGATCTAGAAATAGATCAAGTCAAGACAATATTGACAGTAACAATATACTAAAACAGGGGTCAATAATACGAGCATAACTATCACACACATCATGGGCGTAGCCGGGGGGGGGGGGTCGGGGTTCAACCCCCCCCCCCCCCCAAATGTACACATTTTTTCATTTTTTTTTTCAGTAATTCCTTTCTATTTCCTTTATTTCAGGAAAGGTATCAACTTAAATAAAAGAAAATTTTTTTAAAGCTACATCTGCACGGGTCAGTTCAAGTTACTGACCGGTTGCTGACCAGTGGTCAGTTTCCGTTATGTACTTTCTGTGCACGAGTTTGTTGGCCCTATCTTTTATCCACGTGAGTCGCTAGTGGTCGTCCTTCTATGCCCCCTCTCTGGTCACTCGCGGTCACTTTCACCTTTCTTCATAATACATCTGTTAACTGACCACTGGGCAGATGTTTGGCCACCGCATCCGGACGTTAGGTAAGTGAGCGAGCATAGAGGGGTCGCCAAAGGTCGCGCTGGACACGCGCAGGTGATGACTGCAGTTTGAAATGAACTGTTTAGCTGGGTCTCTTTGAAAACTGAAAATTAAAAAAAAAAGCTTATCAAAGGGAGAGAACGTTATTTTCCTTATTCGATTTCAAACAACAACAAAAATTATTAATAATTAATTGACTAATTATTGTTTTTTTTTAATCATTTATTCATGTTGTTGTTTTTTTGGGTACAATACATTTTTATATAAAGTTGTGTTTAATTATCTAAGTGGACGAAACCCTGCATATTTAGCTATATCTGTGAATACTGAACGATTACCTTCCCTTGTTGGTAAAAAACAATATAAATAATTACCAATAATTGATTGCCTAATTATTATTATATTTTTAATTAATTCATGAAAAGTTTTGCAAAGTTTCAATGAATGGTTGTGGTAGAAATAGCGTGTACTACCTTTCTGCCAGACAGACAGAGTGAGTTTGAAATAAGCTTTGTAAACTTAGTAAATCGATAGCTAACAAAAGTGTTGCAAATAAAACCCAAAAGCGTGACTTTAAAAAAAAAAAGTAAAAACTCAATGAAAGAAATATAAAACCTAACTAGTTGTCAAATTAAGATTTCAGAAACATGAAAATGAAATAGAAACTGATGATTAAACTGAATTAATAACAATATTAGGATAACCGGAGTGCAAAACGGGAAATAGATTTAAAAGCGATAACTGAAAATAGCTTTGAACTCTGTTCAGATTTGTTCATATTCAGGTATTTTCAGGGGCGTAGCTAGGAATTTTCCATCGTTTAGGGACACGGGGGGCTTGACCTCTTTGGGGACCCAACCAGTTATTAAATTTTCAATGTAAAAAACACTCATTTTGGGCCCCCACTTAAGTGAGGGCCCGGGGGATTTTCAAATTTTTCCCCCTCTTCCCCCCACCCTAGCTACGCCACTGGGTATTCTTTTTCGTTTTCTTCGAATTGTTTGTTTCTATTATTATTATTGAAGATAGGCGCCAGAAGACGGGAAAGAAAACTGAAATAGACCGCCACATGACAAAGGGTTTGTCTGCACGAGATGCGGGAAAATATGCAGGTCGCCATTGGGTCTGCATAGTCATGTGAATCACTGCACGCATTCTTAATCTTCGGAATCGAAGACATTGCCATCATTATTTTTGCGTTACCACAGCGGACATCTTTAACGTCTTAAAGCAAGTATTTCCGTTTTCGTTTCAGTTAACGGTGACTACATTATATGAGGAAGATTTTTATTTTATTTGGCTGCCTGTTTTCGTCTGGTTAGCGCCGCAGACTGTCGCTCCAATGGTCTCGGGACTGAACATTGCCCGAAATCATTCCCTGTCATCATGGGGGAGGCTAGTGCGTAACAATCTTCCTCTGTATTTCTGAAGGGACTTTAAAAACAACAAGAAAAACTTTTGTTTACATACTTTAAAAAAACAAATACAAAGTGCATATAAAGAGTAATTGTATTATTATTATAGCTTTTATAGCATGCTCAGAGCGCTTTTGGTCTAATCTCTTTTGTGGACCAGTGGGGGGAGGGGGTATCTAGGAGTTGGTTTTCCATGCGCACAATAAACACAACTCTGACCAAGTCGGTTGTCAAACCTCGAGCCCCCTTCTAGGTAGCCAAGCCAAGCCAAGTTCAAGCGCACTTGGCATCTCGACCACGCTTGTATGAATTAGTTTGGATCGAATATGAAATAATATGCATGATCGACCTAGACATAGAAATCAGTGCAACAGAAATATGTGTACCGATTGTTTATGTTTAGCTTTTAGCTTTCTCAATGCGCTATGATCCTATCATTTGTCTGGACCAGTTGTGAAATGGGGAGGGAAGTGGGGGTATCTTTGTGAATGTTGACATGATCGTTTTTAAATGCATAAAAAAATGTTCACTCAAGCTTAAGATTCCTCAAGGGAACTAATTCAAATTATGCCACCACATCTGTCAAGTACGATTTCTTTCCCTTGTTCAAGATACCAACCAAAAAAAATCAATTGTTTTTTTTTTCTTTTTAATTGATTCTTGTGTTGTCAGGTAAAAGATTTAAGTAAAATTTTAGCTTAATCCGAGATTGGGTGTGGGAGAAATCACGTGTACAAACTTTTTGCCAGACAGACAGACGGAGTTGATATAAACTTTGTAAAAACAAAACCAAAAAAAGTCAGAGGTAGCAGTCGTAGCATTCGCAGTCTAAGTGCGCGTTGTTAATGTTACGTTCCTATAGAGCAGTGCTTCCCAAACTTTTGACCTACGTGTACCCCTTTAATAATTTTTTTAATGCTGAGTACCCCTCGCCCCCCCCCCCCACCACATTTTAAATTATTAACAGAACATAATAAATGGGTATTCAAAAAAAAATCTGCATATTTTATGACGTGCAACGCGTACCCCAACCAAAGTCTTCCTGTACCCCTGGGGGTAGGCGTACCCCACTTTGGGAAACACTGTTATCGAGGTTACTAGAACTAGTGACTTTGTATCTCCTCTCGCAACTATAGCCTAGAAGACTACACAAAGTGTCATTTCTGGTATTTATTTACAGCGCGAGCCTTTCCAATTCTTCCCTCTTTTGATGTCGTTGTCCTGAACATCTCGTTTCATGTCCATCTCTTGATCTCTCTCGGGAACGTGAGAACCTTTGCAAGGCAAACATACACAGCTTGAGGCCACTTGAAAGCAGCAGAATACTAGAGTATATATATATATATATATATATATATATGTCCGCATTGTTTCAGCTCTGCGATGGTGGTGAAGCTTCGTTCTCCACTGAGCGCCTCCTTTGGCATTCGGATAATACAATGCCCCCTAAAGGTTACACTTGTCTTGGTTTAGAACTGACCAAAGCATGAGAAAATAAACCGTTAGGTGTTACCTATGGCAAGATGTTTGAGGGGGGGGGGACTACCTGTTATAGTATGACTTCGTGTTGTTTTTTTCTTTCACCTACTCACCACAGATCCGCTCAAAGAAGATAAACTTATTGTTGCAACAACTAAAAGCAGCTAACTTTATTAAATTAACTTCAAGCCTTTATAAAGATCTTTAAGTATACATGTTCCTAACACAATTTGTTTGATTGATTCGTGTTTTGTTAAGTTACAATAGATAATTGTGTAAAGTTTCAACTTGATCCGAGAATGGGTGAGGGAGAAATAACTTGTACAAAAAAAATTGTACCAGACGGACAGGGTAAGTCGATATAAGGTTTGTGAAAATGATAACCTGTGGCGATTCAACCGTATCTTATATTATGCAGACGTTTCTCTAATAAAGAAGATGATTACGTCCTACGCGTGTTCCTAGGTCGATCTAGTCATGCATAAATTCTGTCAAGTCACTGGTTTTCCAAACTGGCTCAGGTAACCCATTTCATGCTCTAATAGCTCTAGGGAAGAAGGAGCATTTGTACAAATTTGTCCTGGCATAGGGGACAAGGAATGTGCCTTTATCTTTGTGTCTTTCTGAGTATTTTATTAAGTTTTTGTTTTTGTATATGTTCAGTATTTAATGTACAATTGTTACTTTACTTTTAAATCTTCTACCCTGAAGGCTTTCTAAATTTAGTGATTTTGCTAAAGGTGTTACTCTAATAAAAATTGAATATTAGTTTGTTATGAATTTCACTGCTCCATTTCTGTCCCAGGTTCTTTATGCTTAGCTTAGATCAGCGGTTCTCAACCTTTTAAGCTCGGCGACTCCTTTTTACAATCCCAAAGTCTTCCGCGACCCCACCCCCTTGCTCACATACACAGCAATAGAAGAATAGACAAAACAATCAATTTTTTGATGGTCTTTGGCGACCCCTGGCAAATCGTCAGTCGACCCCCAAAGGGTTCGCGACCCACAGGTTGAGAACCCCTGGCTTAAATCGAATAATAACACCGACAGAAAGATAAAGTGTTATTAAAAGAAGTGCGTGTAAAGGTAATTTTCATAATCAAAACGTAAGAGGGTCACAAAATATGTAGGGCGAAGATGAGTCTTCGTAACCACGTAAAATACTCTAACTCCAATCAATCTTTGAGCTCGAAGCCTTATTAAACATTTTCGAAACTTGAATTTCTAGAATCAAAAAGAAAATGGAGATACTTCCGGTGACGATTTGAACAAAGCTTTCATCAAAATCTTGATATTTATGAAGACTTCAATCTAGACAAAAAAATGGCTTCACTTCCTGTCTCAAGAGGACGCGTGTATATTTTTGGCGCCTGTTTCAAACATTCACTGAAGTAATACAAATATTAGTAGAGTGTTAGCAGACGACATCTCACTCCCGCCTACTCAGACACACTCCTTTGCTACGACACCCCTCCCTTTTCTCTTTGCACCCGTTTTGTCGACCATTGAGTGCCGCCCCCCCCCCTCCACCCAAACTAAAAAGGGGCTTACAATTTGAGGTTAGTTCTTCAGAAAGACTTATTCAGTGTTTTCTTTTTTTTGTTTGAGTCATCCAAAAGTGAGGCCCGATTCCCAAGTGTTTCCTGCTGACGTGATCGCTTGTCCTTTTGTAGTGACCACGCGTCTAAACCCCACACGACCCTTTCCGGACACGTCCAGTTGCTGAAAGTGACCGGTGGATGACCATCAAAAGGGAAAAAGCGAGTTTGGCGCCAATTTTTAACAACGGAAGAATAACAACTGTTAACCTTTCTACACTAAGAAACTAATGTTAGAAAACCATCTGTAATTTGTACACTCCAGAGATTACATCCAACGATGTCCGTTTCTTCTTCATATATTTTACAGACGTTACTTCAAAAAAGAAGATAATTACGTATTATGTATTCCATGTATCAATCTAGTCATGCATGTTAATCAATGACTTAAACTTAAACTCTGCTAACTCTTTTGTTTTCCTAGCTGTTTTATGCAACTCATTCGATTATCTAATGGAGAAGAGATAATTTAAAATTAAAACAAAAAATATGTATTGGGAGCACAACCTATTCTCATACGTTAATAGTAAAATAAGAACTATGCTTGACAAACACATCATGTGCGGCCCCTTGGGGTATGAATAATGATACAGTAGTAGAATTACAGCAATTTTTTTTTTCTATTTCTAAGACTAATGTCAAAAGTTCAATCAATATCTTTCAAAACTTGAAATATTCGATTAGGTTATTCTGCTCGTGGTTGCTAAGTGTTAAACCGGGGAGTCTCGGGTTCGAATCTAGGCGAAGACAGGCATTTTTACGACGCTCCTGAATCCAGCAACTCTAATAGGTACCTGATATTAGCTGTGGAAATTAATTGCGTTTGGTCATTGTGTTGGCCACATGGCACTCTCGTTAACCGTCGGCCATAAAAACAGATGACCCTTACATAATCTGCCCTATAGGTAGGGAGGTCTGTAAGGGATGCTTCACTTTTATCCATTGTTTCAAGCTTTAGTGTCGCTAAAGTTAATGATTTCACTTTACATATAATTGTTGGTAAACACATCTACGATTTTCCATTATTCACCAATGTTATGCAGATAATAACTTAGTTTCTGAGCTCTTATGAAGCCGACTGATACCTTTTGATGTCACACCTGAGCAAAACACCTTTGCAATTGGAGCCTGGTCTCAGACAAAGAACTGACCACTCCAAGTGACCTGGCGGCCCTTTCTACCCTCCCCATTTCATTCAGAAGACCAGACAAGAACAAAAGCGGAGGCTATTGTTTCCCTGTTTGTCTTCGGTTAGCGTCCCTCGATGACCAATGGTCAGCGCTGTCCTCTGCAACTGTCGCTTCGATGACCTGTTGCGGACGATCACGAGCCGCGACAGGTGGGCTTTAGCCGGAGATGACCAGAGCAGAGTGACCAGACAGATGACCACTCCTGCTGTGAAAATAGATAATAGATGCTGCAGAGTAGCACGTTCAATCGGTGTGTGGGGGTGTGACCCCCTGACCTGGCCGGACCCAAAATGACCACCCCGGTTCAAGTTTTCGTAATTACAGATTGGCAAGCTTTTGAAAATCCAGAAGTGGACATTGCATTAGTTTCTAATCGTGTGTGTGAGTAAGGAATGAGGGGTGGGGGGGGGGGGGGAAACATTTAGTTCAGAACTATCATATTACGTCCCTTTCTTGGAGCACTGTGGAACATCTAAGCCTAAACACCAGGTGATGTTGGCGTAGCCATGCCTGATGAATTGATGTCACGTTTGTTGAGAAACTGGAATGATGTAATGGTTCTAGATCTAGTGACAATTGTGATGCGCGTCTGTAATACAATACAGAACTTTAAAAAAAAAATACAAGAGTTAACAATAACTAAAATGCTGGAACTAGAATTACAGAAATGGGCCTTACGTTCCATCACGTCTTTCCACCAAGAAAAATTATAATTAATAAGAGAAACAACCCCCCCCCCCCCCAAAAAAAAAAAACTCATATGAAAACTAAAAAAATCAAAATAATTAGGTGAATGGCAACTTTGCATGTACTCCTTATACTGATTATATCATTTGGAAAAACAAACATAGAATTGGGGTTTATAAAATATTTTTTTTTACAAATCAAACAGGAGCATACATTTCAAATGCTACCTAACCTTAGTTGACCAATATTAAAATATGTATCCGCTACTTTGGGTACAAGAGTACATAAACATACAGGGACAAAAATAAAAAAAGGGAAGGGGAAGAACTGCACATTTAGAGACATACCACTCAAAGGTTTATTTTTTCGATGGCAAACAAAACAAACAATATTTATAAATGATCATTTTTAATTCAACAATTGGTTGTTGTTTTGTTTTCAAATTGATTTCCGTTTTGTAAAGTACGACAAAAAATTGTGCAAAGGTTCAACTTGATCCGAGAATGGGAAGCGGGAAAAATAACGTGTTCAAAATTTGTGCCAGACAGACAGACAGGATGAGTTTATATGATTTTTTTTGTAACTATAACAAAAATAAGACAGAGCCGTGAGTAATGACGTAGCTAGTAATTGGGGGGGGGGGGGGGTCCTGGGGCCTTGAACTTTTAAGGGGCCCCTGCATCTTGACATTCGACATCATGACATGAGATAATGTACTTAATATTTGTCTAAATTCCAATATGGATACAGTGTGTAAATAAAATTTTAAACAAAACAAACAAAACCAAAAAAAAAACAAAAAAAAACATTAAGACTATTTTAATGAATAGTACCGTTGTTCTGTTTGTTTGCCTACCTGCGAGACAATGCACAAGCGACAAATCTCAATTCATATTGTCTCACGTCGTGATTTCTGTGCAGCAAAGGCATCTATAACATCCTCTAGATCAGCGGTTCTCAACCTTTTAAGCTCGGCGACCCCTGTTTACAACTCCCCCCCCCCCGCACACACACAGCAATAGAGGAATAGACAAAAACTAAACTTTTTCGATGGTCTTTGACGACCCCTGGCAAAACGTCAATCCACAGGTTGAGAACCCCTGCTCTAGATCAATGCTGTCTATGATTTTTTACTCCACGTGACCAGCAAGATTACATGGCGGTGTCGTAGTATTTAATGTAAAATTTTAAAAAAAAATTACGACATTCATTTGATGGACTCTCAAGTTGGGAGATTTGTAAAAAAATAAATAAAAAAATAAGGATATTTGTATTCAACTTGAGTAACACCATTAGTAATATCACTAAATTTAGAGACACTTCACAACAGAAGACTAACAAAAACTCTGGACACATATGAACTTACAAATACAAAATTCAAATCTAATAAAAATGTTCAGAAAGACACGAAGATAAAGACACATTTCTCGTTCCCTATGCTAAACATAATTCATAGAGTCGCTCTTTCTTCTCAAGTGTAGCCTATTTAGAGCATGGAACGGGTTGCATGAATCAGCCAAGAAGACCAACTAACGTGACTAGACTGTAGGAGATAAGTGGGATGCAATTATATTCTTATTTTAAGGAACGTCTGTAACTTATAAGATAAGCGTTTCCCTTGTTCAAGATACCAAACAAAATAATTAATTACCAATACTTTATTAACTAATTGTTTAATTTTTTTTTATTGATTCTTGTGTTGTCAGGTAAAAGAAATAATCATGCAAAATTTCAGCTTAATCCGAGATTGGGTTTGGGAGAAACAACGTGTACAAACTTTGTACCAGACAGAGTGAGTTGATATATGCTTTGTAGTGAGATTTCAATTCGCGGAAAGAACAAGTGAAATATAAATATTATTGAAGATTTGCGCAATTTCAAGGACACTAAATTTAAAGTCTTTGTAACCAACTTGAAGTACCATGTTTGTATCAATGAATTTTTTAACCGCTAGGCGATTGTTCATTTGTTTTAAAATAGGTTTTACGTTTTTGAATGAAAGTCTAATGTTTCCTCCATATTAAACGTATTTTGTGTTTCTGCAGTGCTAAAATATGCGCAGAAGTTATTATCAACCTAAAAAGAAAGGTTATCAACACTTCGTTCATTTTGTACACCGGATACACCAAAAAAGCTAGCTATTTATAGTTTTTTCCCCGCCATGTATAAATACAATATATTATATTAAGTATCAGTCAATCTTGATGTAAAATTAACTTTTGTCTGACTGTGTTGACCTTTCTTTTATCCCCTTCTATACTTCATGGCAAGACACATGACATAGAATAGCAGCACTAGGGTACAATAGTTAGTGAGAAATAGCAAGACACATGACATAGAATAGCAGCACTAGGGTACAATAGTTAGTGAGAAATAGCAAGACACATGACATAGAATAGCAGCACTAGGGTACAATAGTTAGTGAGAAATAGCAAGACACATGACATAGAATAGCAGCACTAGGGTACAATAGTTAGTGAGAAATAGCAAGACACATGACATAGAATAGCAGCACTAGGGTGCAATAGTTAGTGAGAAATAGCAAGACACATGACATAGAATAGCATGACATATAAGTAGTCAATTTTGTTTTTTCAACCCTTACCTATGTAACATATAATTTAATGTTTAGATCTAGATCTAGTAGTTGAACAACGAATAGCAGTACACTCTCGTATCATTATTAGTATTTGCAATTTTTAAATACATAATCTAGAAAGATCTAGGTAATCAATCTATTTAAATGTAAAATGTACATGAGATTATTTTGATCTAGGATTTTTGAAACATTATCTCAATGGAAACTAACAGGAAATGGCTTTGTTTCATAAATTTGCGTGAATCTATAGTTCTGTGATTAACTGCCCATTCTATTGAAAAAATCCGCAAAATGGTATAGCATTATTTCTAAACTTTAAAAACTAAAGATCATTACTTTTCTAAGACCTAAAAGATCGATTTTCCTTACAGCTTGAAAAAGAGGTGTTACAATCTATCTATCTCTATCTATCTATCTATCTATCTATCTATATATATATATATATATGTATATATATATATATATATAGGTCTGTGATGTGATCATTATCTGAAAGACTTTGTTTCCGTTTTCCAGTCTAGCTATAATATATATATAGGTCTGTGAGCAGCACCAGGAAACAATAGTTAGCGAGAGAAGGTAAACAAAATATGAGGAAACTTTACAATTCAGGAATTGTTTGCAATCTCCGCCTCTTTATTTCTTTAAACAGGAACTAAACTTTAAAGAAAAGGGGGGAAAAAAGAGATTCTAAATGCACCATTTAAAGTTAAAATAAATAAATAGATTTCACGGTCTTCTGAATACCAGAGCGCCTGCAAGCTCGCGTTGCGCTCTCTTTTATTCAGCCTAGTTCTTCTAGCAATTTATACAACGCCACCTTGTCACAGAAATGGGTGCAACCAGTTTCTTCTCCCGATTCATTCATGACTTCTCGCTTCAGAGCAGATAAGAGCGCCCTACAATCATCCTTCTCCCCTCCCCTCCTCGTTTTCCGCCACCCAGCGTAAGAACACACACACACATTCACTAAATTGGGGGGGGGGGGGGGGGGACAATGAGATATATTGTAGGCAGTCGACTCGACTATAAGTCCCGCACTGATTGAACTGCTTAGTAGGACTTCAAGCGAGTAATACGTCGGCGAGGCATTAAAGACACGAAATTAGAAAGCAAAGCGCGGGACAGGAATTCATTATAGAACAAAAAAAAAAAAAAACAATAACAAAAATCTTTTTAAGCATTAGCAAGTCTGAAGTACAGCACAAAAATTGTTGAAGAACTTTACCCAGACGTCTAGGGACCGCATAGTTTTATTTTTTGGTGTGTTATTACTATTATTACTTAAAAGGGAGAGAAAAAAGCATTGCTACTCTGAGAACTTTTTTTTTTTTATGGCCCTTATCATTAATTCCTTTGAGTACTTTTTTTGGGCCCATTTGAAAGGAAGAAGGATTTGAAGCGAATGAATGTCACGCTCGATGAGAAGAGATCTTAGCCCAGAGCGCTGAAAGAGAAGCAGTCTGCGAAACGACCAAGAAACACACACACACAGGCGCACATACAATAAGGGCCAACGGTTTTTAATGAGATTTCGAGCAAAATGGCAGACGCAGAAATTAAGGCGGAAAAAATACTCCGAATCACCCTCAGTAACGCCTTCCCCGTTAGAATGGCGCCCCATCAACGCCTGCGTTGACTCCTGACAATACCAACGTTTGCGCAGGATTATCGTCAGATGTAATGTCATGAGTCAGACCTGTCTACTTCAATTTATTGTCGCACAAGAACTGACGTCAGTCATACGCTGTGACGTCGGTCAGATGGCGTCAGTCATTTTAAAATGTAAAAGAAACTGCCGACATGTCAATGGGCTAGGCTGTAGAGTCAAACTTATAAGAGCTTCTGCAAAAAAAAAAGATTTCAAGTGCTCGGGTTTGCTAGAGAATATAACCGATCAAGGGAACAGCTTAAGTGTTATCGATTACCAAATTTGTTGACGTGTTCATAAATAGTGGGGGGGGGGGGGGGGGGGTGAAACTCTCTTAAACATTTGAATAATCCAAACAAAAATTTCTGCGTCTGCCATTTCGCTTGGCATCTCATTCAAAACGTCACACTTTACATTGAGACGTGGGTAGTATTTAGCACTCCAGTGAGATTAACATTGATTACTAGAAAGATATTCACATAGAATATAAAGAAACAGATAAATCATTTAGTTTTGGTGTATAAGATGCCGCGAAAAGCACCGCGCATACTCGAGTAATGACGTCAGTTATGCGCCTGTGACGTGGAGAGAATCACGCCAAACATTCATATTACCACATCACGTTGATCATGTTACATCATGCTTAAGTCATATATAAACTTTGACCTTATCTCATTTTAAAATTTGACCTTAACTGGTGAAATATTGCCTTAGCTTAGTGGTTCCCAAACTTTTCACTCAACGGAACACTTCGTACATTCTGAGTATTTAACGGAACACTTCTCTCAGTATTTAGAGACATTAATTCACGTGGTGGCCTGATAATTATACCAGTAATTTTGTCGAACACCTATTCAGGCCTCTCGGAACACTGGGGTTCATCGCAACACAGTTTAGGATACACTGCTTAGCTCATTAGAATTTATAGGTGTCGTGGCCAAGTGGATTAGCTTTTGACTTGCAAACCAAAAGGTGTTGAGTTCGAGTCAGGGGGAAGACTGGGATTTTGAGCTTCGGGATTTTTAGGGATGCTTCCGAGTCCAGCTGATTTACGGTGGGACATTAAAAGCGGATGGTCTTGTGCTGGCCACACGACACTATTGTTAAACGTAGGCCATAGAAACGGATTATCTTTACATCGTCTGCACCTCAAGATCGCAAGGTCTGAAAGGAATGCCTAATTAAAAATATGAACCAAAACAGTCACCACTTTTTACCAATGAGATGGACTGCGTTTTTATTTGCGCACAATATACTGTAGTGTACACTGCAGTGAGAGACTAGACACTGTTAACTATGTGATGAAATAAATTGGGCATGTTTGGCGCAGCAGGAGGGGGCAAGTACTATGGGGATGGTGGTGCAGAGGGGGGGCAAGTACTATGGGCATGTTTGGCAGGGCAGGAGGGGGCAAGTACTATGGGCATGTTTGGAAGGGCAGGAGGGGGCAAGTACTATGGGCATGTTTGGCGGGGCAGGAGGTGGGCAAGTACTTTGGGCATGTTTGGCGGGGCAGGAGGGGGCAAGTACTATGGGCATGTTTGGCGGGGCAGGAGAAGGCAAGTACTAATTACAAATGAGATAATGCGGTTCTAAAAGTAATGCTGACCTCTTGGAACAGGTGTGAGAGGCATGTGATGACGAAACGGTGTTTTTGTGTCGACGTGACCTGAACAGCTGTAATGGTTTCCAGGTCAGGGAGGTCATCTCACACGATTGGTCAGTTGCACCAGAGACTGGTCATTTCACCTGCACCCTACAAGCAACTGGTCCTGATTCAAAAGTCAGTTTTGAAAAGTTTTCTTATCTGTTTAAAAGTTCCATTTTCAGACCTTGCGATTTATAGGGCAGATGATATTAAGGTCATGTTTCTTTGGCCAAAGTTTATCAAGGAGTCATGTGAGCAACCGCATTTGCTTTCCTGAACTAAGATCAGGTAGACATTAGAATTGGATGGACTCAGGAGCGCCCTAAGAATCCCGAAATTCAAAATCTCAGCGAGATTTGAACCCAGCACCCAAGGCTTGGGAGCTAAGCACCTAACCACTCAACCATTGCGCATTTTGGTTTCAGAAAAGAAAAAAAGAAGCCGCTGAACGAAAACTTTACAAGATCTAAAATATCATGATAACGGATTTTTAATCTTTTCTAGTTTTTGCGATATAAAAGGGACACACAGACAGACGACGGACGGACAGGCCAAACAAAACTAATAACTTTTCATGGGCCTCTAAAAATACTGTCATTTACACCAATCTGGCACCCAAGGAAGTATTTTATACTTATATATGCATGTAGGAAGGGGAGGGGGGAAGGCAAGATGGCTGAGGGGTTAAGAGCTTGGCTTCCGGTTCGAATCTCAGTGAAGACATGGATTTTAAATTTTGGGATCTTTAATGAATACCTGACTTGGGAAAAGTAAAGGTGGTTGGTGGTTGACCACATGACACCTTGCTCGTTAACCGTTGGCCAAAGAAACCAAATGACCGTTAACATCATCTGACCTATAGATCGCAAGGTCTGAATATTAATGCATGCGAGTTGTTTGTATTTTTGTTTCTTTTTCCCCACTACCCTTTTTTTTTCCAAAACTGTCCCATCTATCTATCTATCTATCTATCTATCTATCTATCTATCTATCTATCTATCTATCTATCTATCTATCTATCTATCTATCTATCTATCTATCTGTCTGTCTGTCTATCTATCTATCTATCTATCTATCTATCTATCTATCTATCTATCTATCTATCTATCTGTCTCTCCTCTCTCTCTCTCTCCTCTCTCTCTCTCTCTCTCTCTCTCTCTCTCTCTATATATATATATATATATATATATAAACTATCTATATTGGAAAACCTTGATGATTCTATGTATGGCTACTTTTGTCCCTAAAGACAATAGATGCACAAAGATAAATCGCTAGTGTAGATTGCCTCTCTTTAAGCAATCCAGATTCTGCTATTTGCTCATTCTGGAACAACACATTTTCCGACAGTTTATCTATGAAAATAAATGTTTTATGGCTATCAGGAGAATTAATGAACTTTACGAAGCCGGCGTTGTATAATACTCGTAAAAAGGCTTTTCGGTTATGCACCGCCCCCCCCCCCCCCCATCTGTGTTCCTGGTGATCGCCCATACTGGCCATCATATTAACACCGGCCCCGAATCCTTCATTAGAAAGTCCTTTTTCGGAAAGCCAAGAGTTTTCCACTTTAACAAGTAAACCTTTAATGCTATAACTGTGTATGCTGCCTACAAAATGTAGATTTAGATGTTTGCACCCAAATTACATTTAACCCCAGACTTTGGGGGGTAACCAAAAAAAAAAGGGCTAGACTTAGTGCAACCCATTCATCCGGCTAAAAATAACTAATAAGGTAAAAGTACGCCGGACACTAAAAACTGTACTGGTCAGATGATCTCATGACCTAACCCTTTATATACATTATATAAAGTGCAGAGACGTGTATAAGACATTTGTATCAACGAACATAAAAGTTGTCTCCCCCCTTTTTTACAAGCGTATATCAACTCACTCCGTCCGTCTGTCTGGTACAAATTTGGAACACGTCATTTCTTCCACTTCCCATTCTCGGATCAAGTCGAAACTTTACGCAATTAAACATTGTTACTAACAAAAACAGAAACAATTTTCAAAATTAAGTAATTAATTAATTAATTAGTGGTAATTAATTAATTTTGTTTCGTATCGAAAAAGGGAAATAGATCTTACATTATTGGTATATGAAAATAAATCTTACGTTATTGATATATATATATATATATATATATATATATATGCTGACATTAAACATATGTCCATCGTATCTGACTTGTGGTCACTGTCTATCGATGAACTCAATGTGAGGGACTGGCCAAATAAAAAAGGGGGTGGGTGTTGTTCATCTCTAACTCTGGAGATATACCCGAACAGCTGGACAGACGTCTGGTCAGCGTGACGTAGTCAAGGAACATAACACCTTAACATGATAACTAACCCATTCAAAGGTGAAGACAAAATTTTTAAAAATGTGCCAGCCATTGCTGCTCTGTATGTAAAGCGCATTTATAATGTAACGCTTCGTTTCTCTTTATATTAAAACGCTTTGTCTTTATAATAAAAGATGTTTGGTGCATATATACATAGGCCCTATTTTTAAGCACATTTTTATGTCTCAATACAAGGTTACAAAGACAGTTTATGTGGAAACACAAACTCAAAATAGGCCCCGAAGTGGTCCACCCAAGCAGGTCAAAAGACAGGTTTCAATATTTTTAGAAAGAATATCAGAATGAAATTCTATCAAAGGTAAATGACAGAGAAGAATGGAGAAAGAAGGTTGACCGATCTTATGTAGAGCCACAACAGTCTAGCAGACCAAGGGATAGGTGAATATAAAGTTTGGTGTGAACCTGACCTAACTGATGTCATATAATAATTATTGATCTAATTGTATTGTAAAGAAAGGGTCAAGCTCTTATTTAAAACCTCAAGAAAAACAAAATTTCTGTAAAATACAAATTCCTTTAATTAAATGTGCTATGTGTACGTAGCCGCACAGAGTTCATGCGAATGTATTTAAAAAAAAATTATTATTTATTGTTGTTTTAAATTATGTTCCACTCATATGCCAATCGAAGAGTTTTTTTTTTGTCATAAATGAAAATGAACTTTTTTTTTTTTGTAAATGTAGTAGTTACTATGACTTTTTTTTTTTTTAAATTTATATATACATTTCTTAAAATAAAATTTTGACGATAAATCGAAAACCGTTTGCATAAACGTGTTATAGATATGGTGCACAGTGGTCACTAATAAACGTTAATACATTCTATAACAGACATTTATGGAACGAGTGCAACCTATACCTTTACTATTCGGCCTACTATCCTGCAGTAATATTCGGCCGGAGCCAAATATGGCCGAATATTGGGTACTCTTGGGTACATGACTTTAGCCGGGGAAAGTAAAGGCGGTTGCGCTGGCCTGAATTTTTTAATTAAGTAAAGTTAAACAATATATATAGTATAATAAAGTTTCCTATTCAGACCTTGTGATCTATAAGGCAGATAATGTAACTGTCGTCTGTTTCAATGGCCCGCGGTTAACAAGGGCTCATGTGGCCAACACAATGACCAACCACCTTTACCTTTCCTAAACTAATGTCAGGTACCCTGGCTGGACTCACAGGTGCCCTAATAATCCCGAAAATAAAAATACGTCTTCACCAGGATTCGAACCCGGAAGCCATGGCGCAAGGGAAGTGACTCTTGACATAAATATTTTTTAACTTTTTGAACACGGGTTTAATTATGTTTGATCATATCAAATGCTTGCTTAGAAATAACAACTAGATCGTATTGTGTGACTGGATATAACGACCAGTGAAAATTTAATTTGTAAAAATATTGACATGCATTAATTTCTGGTCGCTGTTGTCTTGCATATTTTACGTTGTAGATTTGAAAGAAAACAAAATAAGAGTAAAGTAATAAATCTCGGGGAGTCTCGTTTACAATAACATCTCGCGGTACCGCCACGGCCTGAAGAAAAATATTCACCGGAGATTTGCAATGAAAACACGAGACTGAGTGGCTGTAATTGTCTTGCGTACGGCCTGGATAAAAGCTGTTGTAAAAGTTTCGCTTTGCAAACATTAGATTTTAATATTTTAATTGCAGGCTAGCGGTCTGGCTTAATCTTGAATCTATCTCAAAGGTCGAGAGACTTCCAAAAGGACATAATTATACTTGGCGCCTTGGGCGGGGAGATAACTAACGAAAAGAGAGGGAGTGGGGGGGGGTGGTTCTCGATGTTGGGTTTTGTTCCTTCACCTTGTAGATTTTGTTCAGTTGTTTTTGTTTATCCAGTTAGAGGCTTGGGTTAGAGGTTAGAGGTTAGCGTTTGCATAAAAAAACAAAAAAAACAAAAAACTTAAGCATTTGAACTAGAAGAGATGTAGATGAATATATTTGTTAAAGGCTTTAAAAACAAGATTTCATTAGAAATAGCAAGTCGTTAAATTCTGGAAAAATGTTTGGTGATCTAAAAGGCACAATTTTTTCTCTCTGTCTTTCTCGTTATTTTTTTCTTCTATTTCTTCTTTACTCTCTCTCTCTCTCTCTCTCTCTCTTTGTCACTCTCTCTTTTTCTATTATTCGTACTTTTCTCTCTGTCTCTGTTTTTTTCGTATTCATTCTTTCTCACACATCTATCTATCTATCTATCTATCTATCTGTCTGTCTGTCTATCTATCTATCTGTCTGTCTGTCTGTCTATCTATCTATATCTATCTGTCTGTCTGTCTATCTATCTATCTATCTATCTATCTATGATATAGCTATCTATGTTTCTATCTATCCAGAGGCTTAGCAAGGTACCCGTAGGCCCGGGTTCAAGAACATCTTGGTGGGCCCCTCCAACCAATAAGACACATTTAGTGTGTGACAAAAAATGAGTAATCTAAATGTAAAGACATTCCAATGTAAAGTTCGTACCTTTTTTTTTTAAATAAGTAATTATGTCATAACGTTTGATTCAGTTAGGACTGCATATATATAAGCACTTGTGTCTTTAAAGTCAATGTTTTTACAACTTCTTAACAGAGTTAAACGACTTAAGTGTTTCAAATGAACAAACAAATGTTCTTTCTAAATTGTAGGCTTCAACTGGCCATGAGTCATGGGCCCAAGCGTAATGATCTCCTTCGCGCCATGGTTGCGACGCCATATTGTGGGCTCCAATTGGTCGTGGGCCCGGGCTCATTAAACCCTTTTCGCGCCATGGATGCTACGCCACTGACTAGTACTTTACTGCGCAGACTGAGACGTTGCTCTCCAGGATCCGTGCAAGTCAGAGAGAGAGACAGGGACAAACAGAGAAAGCCCATCGTAGCCAAGTATTAATGTCTCTGGAATCACATAGGTTAAAGAAAACACTTTATAATATTATTATTACTAATTATTACTAATTTTTCTTACATATTATAGGCACTACTGTCGTACGAAACGTTTGTTAACTTGATATATCAATAAACATCAACTTACTTCTTTTTAATGATTTTCAATGATGGTGAATAACGCCCAGTTGTAAATCAGTATATCAATTTCAAATACAAATTTGTGTCCGGAATGTGAGATAAGTATTATTATTGACTAGCGTGTTTCTTTACTTTCTCGTCATCTCTGATAAAAGCTTTAAACATTGTATTAGTCGAAGAAGTGAGAACCACTTCAGCCGTCAAGAGCTGGTATCAAGTTCTTGACAGAAAACACAAACTCTCTTTTGTACTCTTTAAGGTTAGACTTTCAAACCGATAACAAAAAACAACAACATCGCATGGATGGTTTTGAGGTCATACGATGAGAATGAGTGGGCATCGGCATCGTATTCGTTTCAAAATCAACCACCGCTGGAATACGCAGTCGGAATAATTTAAATCGGCACACTTTGAACCTCCAAGAAAACATTTAACATATTGCTGTAACTCAGCCAACGGCGAGCCCAAGGAACCTCAACGAAAGGGATATATCAAAACACCAGTTTAATAACAGAATAATAGTAATGCGATAACAAATATACCACTAGAGTAACTAATAATAGCGGCACTTCTTTCTTGTTTACATCCTAGATCTAATTATCAGCTATCTTCGACTTCCTCTATCTTTTAGCGTGTCTCTGTACTGTGTCTCATGGTGCACAGTCTCGCACCTAATGACTGTGCGCAATGTAGAGTCATAACAATATTTATATTTTGTCCTTGACAAAAATTGTTTAGTATAAGGATCGAACCCAGGACTTGTGTGTCATTGGCGAGACGCTCAGCAACCAGTCATTCAAATATGTGCAGCATTTTATTTTGAAATAAATGATTCAGTCTTTGGTCTTTTACAACACCTACCTCTGCATGTGTCTAAAATGTTGGTTCTAGAATCTATTTGATTTCTTTTCTTTTCTGAAATCAAAGCTGAGTTAGTGATTTTGCAGATTTTCACCTTATGGCCTCATGACCAATCTACCCGCTGTCTCGCGCTCCCCAGCCCCATCTCACCCCCGATGTGCTGTAGGTGATAACGTTTAGGAGCTTAGCGTGTAGGACAAAAGGTTGGTTGCCACCTAAAGCTAACGAGTTCCTCCTGCCCGAGGGAGAAGAAAAACTCAGAATTCAAACCTCTGCTGCATCCAGATAAATATGATTTTTTTACCGACATTTTAAAGATACCATTTTGTCAGCGCTACTTTGTCGTACGAAATTTTGGCATGTAACCTTATTTCAGTTATGTGTGCTTCTTAAAACAAGATTAATTCTAGGCAGTGCTATTTATTATTCAAATCTATCTTTGTTCGTCCACCCTCGGTATGAGCATGAAAAGAAACACATAATGTTACTGTATCTTTGTTTAAAGTCTAAAACTATAAAATCATATAGGTAATCTATTCAGACAAGGGTTAGCAGGCAGGATCTTTTGCTTGTAAACTATCTCAGCGGGGCCGGATTGAAGGGAAGGCAGAATAGAGACGCTTTGAGTAGAAGACTCGACGACCATTTTCCCTGTTTTAACGATTTACTAAAGCGATATCCAAATCTTTCAAGGGCGTCTGAAAAGCTGTGCGGACTAGCATGTGTGTTATAACACTTGATTGGAGCATAACAATTTATCAAATGTAAAAGCACAAGAATTAGAGTATGAATTAGACATAGCTTAAGGGACCATAAGGACAGGCTCGAGCTAAATGAGAGACGGCATAAACACGGCTTGATGATAGCAATGAAGTGCCAGTGCTTCTTGTGGCTGAATTAAAGACAGTATTGTTGTAACTCTAAGTCTGGCAACTCAACGAGGTGCTACAGTAAATAAATACATGTGCTTATTTACAAGGACAAACACATAACCATACAGGCGTCTGCATTCCAAGAGTTATGTTACTAATTCTACCAGTCCTTTCACCAGCAACCTGAATGCGGACCAACGACAGCCTACCTCTTCGCTCCAGGTCCCTACTACAGCCTTCAGGAAACACAAAAGATGGCTTCTTAGCTTGCTCCAATTCTGACTCTTCACAATCGCTTGCTATCCTGTTCTTTCCTCTATCCTAGCGCTCGTGCGCACTAAAAGCACTGGTGCAGGGCAGGGTTACAACAGTATTATATGGGACATTCTTAAAAGCACGGGATAAAACGATATTATCAATTAATATCTATTCGTTTTAAGACACATTAGGAAGTAATATGTAAGCATATAGTTTAAATATTGGACTATTTGTGTTAATTTTTCATTTAGGTGACGGTAAGAGATGGTAGATCTATACGACGTAACCACTGCCTGCTACACAAGTAAATATCGGTATCACACTAGTAGCAGTGGCGTAGCAAGGTAGGCCTACCAGTGGGTCCGGGTTCAAGAACATCTTGGTAGACCCTCCTCCAACCAATAAGACACATTTAGTGTGTGACAAAAATGAGTAAACTAAATGTAAAGACATTCCAATGTATAGATCGTACCTTTTTAATAAGTAATTATGTCATAACGTTTGATTCAGTTAGGACTGCATATATATAAGCACTTGTGTCTTTAAAGTCAATGTTTTTACAACTTCTTAACAGAGTTAAACTACTTATAAGTGTTTCAAATGAACAAACAAATGATCTTCGTAAGTTCTAATGTGAACCCCCAACTGGCCTGAGCGTAATGATCTCCTCCGCGCCATGGTTGCTACGCCACAACTGTGGGCCCCCCATTGGTAGTGGGCCCGGGTTCATTGAACCCCTTCGCGTCATGGATGCTACGCCACTGTATCTATCTATCTATCTATCTATCTTGGATTATCAATCTATTTATCTTTTCTTTACAAATCTATATAATGTGTATGTACGTATGTATGCGTGTATTATGATTTTGGCGTCGTAAAAGCGGAGATAATGGCTTCTATTTAGTCATTAAACAATCGAAAACAAATTTCTAATTGTGTGGATCTAATTCTCCACTGAACGACGCCATTAGGCGCCAGGTTATGGCATTCCCATCTATTGAAAATAAGAAATAAAGGGAGCTTTTAGTAGGTTTTGAGGGGGGGGGGGGAGCTAGCGCCCTGTCGTATATGTCGTGTCTAACAATAGTTTCTCTTTCTTTCCGCGCTGTTCTTGCAAAAAAAAATCTCTCGGCATTCTTGCCTATTGAGTTGGCGCCCTCTTGTCGATCTTAAGGTCTAAATCTCTCCCTCATTTTCCCCCGTCAACGCCCCCTCTCCCTTTTTAAAAGTCTTGCACGAAATGCACCCAAGCATGACCTCCATTAGTGAAGCTGTGCGAGGGACCACCGGAGAGTTTAGCAGACGTGAATGTTGACCAATTGAAATGCATGTCTTTCCACTTCCGCGTCTCTCCGTCATGACTCAAGATGTGAGATATCATTCTTCTGTTTTTAACTTTCTCTCCTAACAGACGCTACCAGTGTTGATTCCATCAGAATGTGGTAAATAATTACGGAGAGAAAGAGTTAATGCGTAGTGATGGGAACTAAACTAAATTTTTTTAGTTAAACTAAAACTAAGTTTGAACTAAAAAAAAGTAATTAAACCTTTAGTTAATCACAAATTGAAAAAATTAGTTAAACTAAACTAAGAAACTTTAGTTAAACTTTTACTAACTATTTTGACCTTTTTTAAGGACAAAACAGCCAAACATGAAAAATATAAAGTACAACCAATCTCTTTAGCAAAATGTAATAAACATTTTTTTTGTGCACATGAAAAAAGATTTAAATGTCTTTATGGGATAGATGTAGATGTTAATAGAATCACTAGAATTATACTATTATAGAAAGAAATTAGAAGTAATTGTCCAAGTTCTAATATAAGTTACCTTTAGAAGTAATGATAAAACTGCATGTTGACTCTCTAACTCTAGATTCTAGAATATTCTGGATCTAATATCTTCTACAAACGAAATGATCAGCAATATAATCTGGATCTAGAATTAGATCTAGATCAAATAATTAATATTTTAATCTAAAAATAATCTAAGAAATACTATATAGTTACTACTACTAGATATAGTAGATATCTTAGTAACTCTAGATCTTAGATTAGTATAATTATAACTAGATAAGGGTATTTAGATCTATATACTCTAGTAGATAATACTATATCTAGATCTATACTACTAATAGATCTAAATAGTAAATATAAGTATAATTATAATAGAAGTAGATGTAGTGTAGATCTAGTCTAGAATTAGTTAATTTAGTATTAGATCTAGTGATTCTAGTATAGTGACGACTATTATTAGTTAGTATTATTATTATTATAGATTATAGATCTATCATCTATGCATCTTAAAAGTAATATAGATCTAATCTAGACTCTAATTCTAGAATTGTAGAATCTGTAAATTAATAGATCTAGTCTAATAAAGTAAAGTAATATTAATATATTTTATTGACTTATAATTTTAAATTTACACCTAGATCTAAGACTAAGACTACTCAGAGTTAGACTCTACTTAAATTAAGACTATGAGACTAAAATAATTAAATATAGACTATTATGACTATAGATCTAATAATAGTAATAGACTAATACTAATAGACTAGACGTCTCTAGACTCTAACTCTAGATCTATCTAGTAAGAAGTTTTAAAATAAAAAGAGTCGACATTTCTTTTAGATCTATATATAGTAACTATTAGATAGTAAAGCAAAATTCTTTGCCTGCAGCTATACAGGAACACACTGGTGTTTAATAAAAAGCAGCAAAATGTAGATCTATAGAAGCAAGGAATTATCAGGAATTATCAAGTAGCGAAACTTGCTAGAAATATAATGAACATGTTTATTTCTCTCGCCTTTCAAATACCTTGAATTTGCGGGAATAGCGACCATTAAAGGTTAAGGTCAAAAGGCTTTCTAGTGACCTGTGCACCCTTTAGTTTATCCTCCTCTCTATTATTCATTATATACATCTATATTCTCCAAATTACATAGATCTAAATATTTATTAGTATGTATGTTAAAAAAGTTTGTAAAATTTGTAATTAAACTTTTTAGTTTGTAACTAAAAAAAATAATTAAACTAGGATTTTAACTAAACTCTTTTTTTTTAAATTAAACTTTGACCTTAACTAATTTTTTTTAGTTAAACTAAAAGTTGGCAACTTTTTAGTTAACTTTTGCCCATCACTATTAATGCGTACGCACTTTTGTCCCATATCGTAAGGACGATTGCTACAAGCTGTTGATGTTTTCTTTGTAAAACTTACATCAACTCACTTTGTCTGTCTGTCTGTCTGCCAAAAAAAAAAATTGTGTACAGGTTATTTCTCCAACACCCATTCTCGGATCAAATTGAAACTTCGCACATCTATTCATTGACATAGACATGAATCGATTTAAATATGTAACAAATTAGACTATTCATTATTTGTAATTCATTATTTTGTTAAATAGCATCAAGGGAAACTAATACTTCAGTGTTCACATGTGTGGCTAAATTTGTTGGGTTTAGTCCCCATAAATAATTTTTGACGCTATTTCTCCCTCAAGCATTCTCCGATCAAGTTGAGATTTTAAACAGTTACTTAACGGTACCTAACAGCAAATAAATCAATTCAAAAATACTCAACTAGTCAGTTAATTATTGGTAATTAATAATTTTGTTTAATATCGAATAAGAGAAATAGCTTGTACATTATTGTAGATATAGTTTTAAGAACGGAGTTCTTCCCCTTTAGATAAGCTTTTTTTTTTTTAAAGATTTTTTTTAACAGTTTTTTTCTCTGCCAGTTGAAGCGAGAGTTTAAAGTCACGTGGGTAGGAAGCTTTTTGGCGTTAGTAGATCACGTGATTTCATCTATTCACGTATGAGATACGCGCATCTAGTAATTTGAGTGTAAGGAGATAAAAACAGACCCCTTTCATCCCCACCCGCCAGTTACGTTTTCGGACTACATGCAGTCTTAAGATTTGACCCAGATACATCGAAGGTGGCCCAAATTCCCACCAATCCAATAAATAACCTCACACGTATGTTATCTGTTAGATCGACTATTCGACTGCCCGGTTCAGTCGAGTTAGCGATACGCGTGGGTGGATGGGTCATAGAGCAATTGATCTGATTACCAGCATGAAGCATGAAGTAGTGCACTGATTGCGATCTCTGTACGTTTTTGTTGGAACATAGGCGTGATTGATGCTTTTGAGGAGGAAAAGAAAGAAAGAGAGAGAAAGAGAGAGTGGGTTAAAAATAAATACAACGATTAAAGAGATACAGAAAAGAGAGTGTTTGAGAAAAAGAGAAAACGAAAAATAGAGACAAAAAAGAGACAGGAAGAGAGAGGAAGTAAAAAGAGAAAGTAGAGAAGGCGAAAGAGCAGTCAAAAAAAAGTTCAGTATTTATTTTGGATTTCAGATAGATAGATAGATAGATAGATAGATAGATAGATAGATAGATAGATAGATAGATAGATAGATAGATAGATAGATTGCTCAGCTTATATTTTCAAATATACGGAAATGACATGTAGAAATTAAAAGAAATTATAAACCTAATCAAAGGGAAATAACAATTTTATCGCCTGCTTCTTTGTTTTCCAAATTAATGTAGTAATAATATATCTTATTTAGAGAGAGAAGAATTTTTTAAATTAAGGAAGCTATATATGAGGCGCGATTTATAATCTAAGGCTTAAATTAAGTAAGACTGTTAAGGATATAGCTGTTATGGATAAGGCTATACGGCAAAAAATTAAGGATAAGCTAAGGTAAGGGATAAAGCTAAGTTTATGTATAAAACTATTAGTCCGGTCCTATTGACCCATAACCTAAAAGTTGGGTCCACCTAACGTTTTTTTGCAGTTTCTATATCTTTAAAGCATGCTTATTAAGAATCCGATTGATGTCAAGCTGACACCATTGGGGAAATTTTTATTTTTAATGTTAAAGTTCACTTATAATATATGCACAATAGGGTGGGCTGATAAAACTGAAAGTTGGAATTTCAAAATCTAATAGCGGGGAAAAGTTGCCCCATGGCATGAAAAGAAAACTGGGAATACTGGCATAAGCAACTATTATGATTTGGTATTAGGTGGACGTTGGGTGGATCCAACTTTTAGGTTATGGGTCAATAGAACCGGACTATATAGGTAAAGGTGTAAAGTACCAAAATAATTCTGTATTATGTCTGTATCATCTTCTGGACTTGCTAACATACTCATCTTCCGCAGTCGTGCTTCTCAATTACTGCGTGTTGTAGACGAGGATGATGATGATATGTCAGTTAACACTGTGGCAAAGCATATTTTCAAGGAAACACAAAGTATCAAATTAGACAAAGCAACTTATAAATCACGAATAAACAGTGCAACAGCTTCGGAAGATATCAGTGCAACATTGTTGTCACTCCTTTCTAAAATTTCAGACAACTTGCGGAATAGCCTGCCAGCCTTACTGATAGGTAACATGGTTACAAGTGCCATTCAAAAGCACCCAACTGGCCTTCAAGTAGCACTTGGTGTGCTATTAAGAAAGAAATCACAATTGGAACTCTTCAATGCATATGGTGTCACTTGTACATATAAAGAAGTACTAAGATTCAAATCATCTGCAGCATTAGCAACTGTTAAAGAAAGATCATGTACAGGAGTGTTCAAAAGTAGTAATGGTTTAATTCAAGCTGTTGCTGATAATTTTGATGCAAATATATCCTCCCAAAATGGCCTAAAGTCAACTCACGGACTGGCAATGCTCTTCACTCAACCAAAACCCAACAATGACATTGAACGAGAAGACCAGACTTTTAGACGTATAAAGCAGAAAGAAATGAAAACTGCAGTTACATCTAATATTCCAGTTCATGTCTACACAGGCGCCAAAAAACCCAGTATGCCGGAAAATGAATGTAAAAGATGTGTTCCTCTGCTAAAAATTTTGGCTGAGCAAAATATACTCTCCAGGAGAGCGAAAAGCTTAGATTTTGCATTTTTCAAAAGCATTTCGGACAATCCTTCAACACCAGAATTTGGCGGGTTCAACACAAAACTTGCACGTGAACATTGTCAGCTATCAAGACCGCAACAAACACAGTATACACCCCACTGATAGACATGAAACCTTCAGACGCAACAACCATGATGACAGCTATGATGGAGGCTCAAAGAATTACGAAAGAATCTGGACAAACATTTACAGTTTTTACTGCAGACCAGCAGCTGTACCGAGTTATGATAAATATTTTATGGGTGCATCCTGAACTGTTCTCACAATTTGTGCCACGCCTAGGCGGCATGCACATGCTAATGAGTTTTGTTGGCTGCATTGGCATGTTAATGAGCAATAGCGGTCTGGAAGACATTATGAAAGCAGCATTTGGAGGCGTTAGTAGTATGCTTACAGGCAAGAATTTCCCTCAAAACACTAGGGCTCTGAGATTGGTCGTGGAAACAGTTTTGCACGATGTCGTACAGCAGTGCACATCTCATGATGATCTCATGATTGTTCTTGATGGTTTGGCATCCACCAGCAAAACAACGAAGCTGTGGGTGGATTGCCTAATTAAACCCGTACTGATTATGATGTTATTTGTGAGAGCAGAGAGAGAGGGTGATTGGTCTTTGCATCTATTATCTGTTGCAGCAATGATGCCATATTTTTTTTCAGCAGGCCATGTTAACTACGCCAGGTATGGCTTATATTATCTTCGCTCAATGGAACGTCTTCCTAGTGATGTCCTTCTGAGGTTCCTTGAGGGAGAACATGTAATGCGACACAAACCTGGATTATGGAATGGCCTATGGTCAGATATGTACATTGAGTCTACCTTTATGCGGTATGGTCATGGTCCAGGTGGTATAATAGGCATCACTCTCAATCCACAAGCGCTGAAGAGATGGGCACTTAGTTTACACATCTGTAGTGTTATAACCAAAGACCTGAGTGACATGAAAGATATGTACGCATACAGTGACGAAGTTACATGCCATAAAGAAGAAATGCCAGCAAGAATTGCACAGGATTTGAAAGACAGGCGAGCAATATATGAACGTCTTCAAACTTGTATTGATCCACTCAATTCTGGTGACCACCCCATCAGCTTAGTAAACATTGCCACTGGCCAATTCGCTCCCGAATCTGTAAATGTTCATGATGCCATTTCTTTTGGTACGAAGCAGTGGAATGACTATGAGTGTCATTTGCCAGATGGATTTCATAGCTCCATTAGCAAAGTTGTTACCATGGCTGACAGAAAGAAAGCTGAAGCAATGGGATCCGGTATAAGTTATGACACAGAACTCATTTATTCTAGAGTAATTGGATTAATGCCATCCCGTGATTTGCAAATTAGAGATATATTTAAGCACGAATTAGCCTCAGTACCACCATCAATGTTTGATGACAGCGGCAATATGCGAATCACAAAGTCAAAATCGGTGTTGAAACAAAAACTTCAAGTTGAGCATTCAGCTAGAAATTCTCCAGCACCACATGTTGTTGTTGTTGATGGTTGCGCACTTTTATGGATCATACACTGGCCGGTAAATGGTACCTTGCAAGACTTTGTTGATGGATTCATAATGTACATAATGAAAATATTGACTCAACATGATGTTTATGTTGTCTTTGACAGATACTTTCAGTACAGTATTAAAAGTGTAACAAGGAGTGGGCGTGCAGCAAAATCGGCAACCAGACAACACAAGCTGAATCCAACTATGCCCATACAGCCACAGAAAGTCATTCTCACAGTAACAGAAAACAAAGTTCAACTTATTGACATAATTTGTGAGCAACTACTGAACAAAGTACAACATGTACATCCAACAGTTTCTTCATACAATAGCCGGTTAATTGTAACAGGGAAAGACTCCATCCCACAACAAATTTGCTCTGGCATTCGACAAGCTAGAGAAGATATGAAGACAAGCCACGAGGAAGCTGATGTAATCATTCCACAACAAGTTGTGTATGCATTCAATGAAGGAGCTATGTGCATTAAAGTTATATCAGATGACACAGATGTTTTTGCTTTGTTGACACACTACTATTGAAACAGAAATTGTCTGTTGATAATTGCATAATTGTGCCAGATGATATAATTTTTACATTCCATGTGATTGTACAATGTGTATGTATTACAAACAAACTTTAACGCTTAAAAAAATTTTTTCCCCAAAGGTGTCAGCTTGACATCAATCGGATTCTTAATAAGCATGCTTTAAAGATATAGAAACTGCAAAAAAACGTTGGGTGGACCCTACTTTTGGGTCAAGGGGTAAAATGCATTAAGTGAGCCCCAGACTATATTAAAGATATTGGGTTAAGGATATAACGGATTATGCAAGGTCAAGGATAATGCTAAAATAATGTTGAGGCTAAGAATTAGGTTACGGTCAAATTTAAGATTTTGACGCTGATACTTAAGGCTAACATTAGGGGTCTAAGTCTTAGGAATTTTAGGCTAGTCCAGATTAGACACACATTTCTGCCCCAAAACGGTTTTCGATTGCTTTGGCATTCTTGCTGAATGGCAAAATCCAAAGGGAAAACTCCACTATGTGTTTAATAAGAATAAATTCAACGGGTTCAATGGGTTCTTAAAGTCAAGAGATGCGGGCAAATGTTTCAGTATTTGAGTCCAAGCAAAGAATTGTTCGAGCTTGCTCAGTAGAGATGAAGACGCCTAGGAGAGTCTTCTATGCACCACAGGCATCTAGTGTAAGCTGGGTGTTTCCTCGGGCTTTTTTTTCTTTTATAATCCCGGCATCTTAAGGAAGTTTTCGGTCTTTGCAAGTTGCTTCAATACTGACGTACAAAACCATCTAAAAACTGTCACTGGAGTATCCATGGGACTAGGTGGGGTTGGCCAAGAGTCCATTGTCAGCCATCCACAAAGCTCTCCAAATGAAACTATTTTGCAGTAGAAAGCTTAAAGTGGACTGTGTCCTGGGTATGTCCTGTGGAATCGTCACATCCTGGATCTAGGCCCATTTACGCTATGCTGAACAACTCAAGAGAACTGCACTCTATTTTTCCTTGGCACAGTCTGCAAAAGAGCTCACAGCTCAGCAGCAAAAAGCTGGCTAGAAGAAAAAGAAGAATAGGCAGCACATGTGCTCGCCAAGCTGAAGACACTCAAAAGGCGCTCGCTAAGATGAAGACACTCAAAATGCGCTCGCCAAGCTGAAGACACTAAAGGCTTTTTGCTGAATCCTAGAACAGAAAAAAAAATACTTGTTACTTCTACCAAAAAAAATAATTAAAAAATACAACAACAAAGCTTATATTAAGTGTATCAATTAGTTTTGATAAGTCATGTAATGAAATTTGCAATAAGCCTCACACGACAATCTATAAATCCAGCTTATACTATCACTTCAGTCAAGTAGCATTTCTTTCCCTTGTTTGAGATACTAAACACATTAATTTATAACCAATAGTTTATCAACTAATTGGTTAATTTCTTTTTATTAATTCTTGTGCTGTCAGGTAAAAGAAATAATTGTGCCAAATGTCAGCTTGATCCGAGGTTGGGGTGTCTGAGAAATATCATGTACAAACTTTTGACCAGACAGAGTTGATATAAGCTTTGTAAAAAATAAAACATATTTGCGTAATATTTAATATTTAATTTAGAAAACACTCATTTAGGGGCTCCCCTCAAGTGGGTGCCAGGGGATATTTTTAAATTCTCCCCCTCCCTCTCTCCCCACCCTAGCTACGCCCCTGAGGCGAGCCTAGCTTTAGTAGAAATGAATAGCTTCAGAAGCTTGATGACACTTCAGTATAAAACTTCTCTCAACAACTTTTACTGGATTGGACAAATTTCAACAGCGCAGAAGAAAAACTTGCCTAAAAAAAAACAGCTCTCAAAGTTGCCTCTTGATTGACTTCCGCGGATCCGACGCTTTATTCGACGCAGACGACAAAACGCATATCTACTTCCGCCGGAACATACTGGACCATCAAATCCTCAGAGCTAGTGCTTGAATCTTAGCAAAAGTATGAAGGAGAATCTTAAGGAAATAAAATTACTAAAAGAGAATAAAAAAATGATATGAAATTTCACAATACTTTGGGCAAGTTTCTCCCACCCACCTTACCCAAGCGCCGCCTCTGTCACTCTGTCAGTTCGTTGATTAATAGCAATAAAAAAAAAAAAATTCTCACGCCACTCAGATAAATGAAGATTTCATTGGTTCAATCTCGATTGAGTGTGATAGGAATGCGGTCTTTTTGTTATCGGCCGTGGATTGGGCAATCCAGTTGAGGGTGCATGATGTCACCGGGATATAAATAGTCGGACTACCACATGCTGCATTATGTTTTGTTTCTTAGAGGTCATAAGAATAACTTAACAGTCAATGTCCCATAACTCTTCTTGGCCGACTGTGGGAGAGCTCTTGGAACACAGATTGTGAAGGGTTGGAGGGTCTAGAAAATGTTTAAAAAATCACATAAAATCTCTAAAGTTATAAACATCTTTCATTTAAATAAAATAATTCATTAGCAGCTACGAAAATATGTAATATTTCGCCAATGGCAAACAGATAACGGCTCACAAATAAATGGTTTACATTTGTTTACAACAAATGGTTTACATACTTCTTCCTCTATAATTGTCCAAAGGTTCGAATTAAAGACTCTTGGAATTCTAGTATCCTGGAAGCGCTTCTCCATCGGCCTGTCTAAACCATTGTTCTGTCTAGGAGAGATAAAAGCTAATGAAATGTGTTACACACCTATATGTGATGGCTCAAGAAGCACGAGTAAGAGGCGAGGCCGGCGGCCGATCACACCGGGGAAACTCTCTCACATTCCCTCTATGTGCCGCAACCGCCCCTTGAGGAACGAAGAGTAGATAGTGACATGGTTAGGGATCTCTCTCATACGCGCCAGTCAATGGGCTCTATTTTGATGCCGTATTGGCCAAACCCTTTGCTCTAACGACAGTCTCGTTGAGGCTGAGAAGCATTGTCCAGGTTTTCACATACAGTGGGTAGACGTGACAATGGGCGTACATGCTAATGATTTAGAAACGAACGGTTTAAATACACACGAATTAAAGACTGATAGTTAAATTTTTAAAAAAGAGCTTCACTGTAAAAAGGTTTAAATACAAACGATTTACAGACAAATGGTTCACGGAGAGATAGATAGATAGATAGATTAGATAGATAGATAAATAGATAGATAGATAGATAGACAGAGAGACGGATGGGCAGACAGACAGGCAGATGGGCAAAAAGACAGATAGATAGATAGATAGATAGATAGATAGATAGATAGATAGCTAGATAGCTAGATAGATAGATAGATTTATAGATAGATAGATAGACAGGCAGATA